>JAAALK010000283.1:88516763-88830439 GCA_019279435.1 Zizania palustris
CTAGCATATTTTGAGGGGGAGTTGTGTAGCACTACATGAGCTTCTATTATATGATTAATTGCTTTTACAAGTACATGCTTTATTATGCCTTTACAATACTGTCTTTTAATACTGTTGATTACGCTTGGATTGAATACATCTGATATCTGTTATGAGCATGGCTTTTATTTGTGAAATTTTGAAAATGATCACTACTTAGTCTAGAAACTAGCATGAATAGGTTGAGTGGTTTTGCTATCTTTTACATACCTGATAGCTAGGTTCTTTTCACTTGGATGCTAATACGCAACTTGATATTATCAAAAATATTGTGCTGAAAATTAAAAAAATGAAAATGATTGATATTCATGTTGTTTTATGCTGAAATTGAAAAGATCTAGGTAGGTTTTCTTTGTCGCACTACTTTGTTCTGAACTGCTTACCATAGCACTTTGATATGAACTGGGACACTAAAGTGTATGTCGAGACCATTGCTTTAAGCTTCCGATGGTTTCAACCTAGCCTTAGCTGGGTTGGTTTGCATGAGGTGAGATGCAAATAACCCCTTGCACTAAAATGAAAATTCAAAAAAAATCAAAAAGCTTGAATCGATTGCATATCAAGTTTGCTGGAGCTCCTTGTAGTGGGATATGCTTATCTAGTTAGTAGTGATGCTTTTATTTGCTAAAATCTGAAATTGCGTGCTCATGCTTTTGTTTAGATGGTATTCATCTGAGATTGTCATACAATACTTTTAGACAATATTTAAGGCAAATGTTGTTTTGTTTTGTAATTGGAGTTGTTCATGTTTCAGAAGCTTGCATCTATACTCTACATGATGCTTTGCATCATTTTTATCACCTTGATGCTTGCATTGTCAAAGGGGGAGAAATGATTTACATGATGTTTTTGCTTGGTTAAGGGGGAGTAATGGCTTTCATGATGCTTTCATGATGCATTGATGCTTTTGACAAAGTTAGGGAGAATGTTTTGGATGAGTTTATGCCAAAGGGGAGATCTTTTATCAGTGACATGTTTCTACTCTTTTATGAGTTTTTATGGTCACTTGTGCGCTTAACTTGATACTTTCATTATGTTTCTTTTTGGGTTGTCAATGCACTCATCAAGGTGGAGATTGTGAAACCAAGTGAGGTCGCACTGTGGTTTTTGTCTGTATGATGAGTTCTAGACGATGATGTATTATGGTTTTGAGTGATTCACCATGGTCCTAGCCGACCGATTGGTATTAATTTCTAGCGTGCATCAGTTGGTGGCAAGAATCCATATTGGCTAATCAGTCGATTGGTGTCATAAAATATTCTCTCATTTTTACTATGTGATGGATGCCTTTTGGGATTTTAGCCGATATGCTATTCCTCACACTCATGTGTATCAAATGTATAGCCGATATGGTGTTATCGGCCGACGTTGTCATCAACCCATCTACCGATATAATCAAGAAAACCAATTTTTATCAACCTTGTCAATTGTAGGTCAAATTGACTAGCGCGCCTACTAATTCCTCTAGGTTATTTAAGATCTACACTGGAGCTAAGAATACTCTCCTAGGTCTTAGTGTGTGAAGATGTAGGGATACTTGTGTGAAACCAAGTGAGGTCGCACTGTGGTTTTTGTCTGTATGATGAGTGATTTACAATGTTGCTCGATCTAGAGTGATGAGATGCAGTGATTAGTGAGTGGTGGTTTGCTTGCATCGATGGGATCGATGTGTCAATAAGGATTGTGTGCCGAGGGGATTGGTATGCATCGCATATCTTGTTTTGGCTTGTCTTATGTGTGCAGGGTGGAGATGCTAACCAACTGTAAACGACGGGTGATCAAGGGTCAAGTGGGGAGGTTGATGACAGAGGATCACGGATGTCGGGTGAAGTTGGAGATGATCTCGGGAGTGCACGAGGAGATAGAGCAAGACATAGTCAGATTGATGGTCGAGACAGCGTGACGATCAAGTCAGCGAAAGGGAGGCCAGTGCAAGTGATCAGGCGGCTCGAGGGGATCGAGAGCGGGAGATACTTGCTAGCGGTCGAGTTCGCGGATTGGCGTCACATGTCGGCGATCGAGGAGGCTTTGTCGGTTTTTGCTGAAAACTGTCACATCACAAAATATTTTTAATTCCAGTAATTAGGAGTTTATTTTTGTTTAGTCATCTAGATTAAGTGTAATCTTTTAGTATTTTTTGGAATTTCCAAATTAGGAAAAAAATTAAGAGAATAGGGTCAATGATGTAATAAATTAGGAGTATACATTAATATATTTTCCAGAATTTCTAATTCTGAAAAATACATTATGACAATTAGGTAAATACCTAGAACTTTAACCCTAATGGCATTTTGGAGAATACCTTAATAGGTTTGCCTATATAAAGGACACCATGCCCAAGGATTAGTAGACTTTTTGGCTGTCATTTTGGGGGCTACCAACCACAAATCATTCAGTTCATTTTGATGTTAATTGCAGCCTGATTTCTACCTCTCAATTTTTGAATACACTATTTTAATTCTGCTGGAACTGTTGATTTTTCCTGATCGGCTAGAGGAGTGCTAGCGCCAGTAAGTTCAGTAGCGCTAGGCACTATTTATACTTCGGGATTCAATTTTGGGATGAATTTTTGTGCTGTTTTGGCGTAGTTTTTGCATCTGAGTTCTTCATAACTTTTATTGTTCAAGTTTCCAGGATTCCATTTTTGAAATTTGCAAAAGTTTTTGACCACTTCTACATAGAGTTTTTTTTTCACCAAGTGCGTAAAAAATTCAGGAAAGTGATTTTTTGCTGTGAACCTTGTGCTTAATCTTTTGCTGAACTGTTTGGAACTTAACATGTGGTTATAATTTTTGTGAGATGAACACATTTGAGATGGACTTCTTAGAGAGAAAGATCCAGAAATTCTAGAAACTTTTTATCTTATTTATTTCCTTGCTGTGTAATGTAGCAAGTTTTTGTTGCTTATCAAGTATATTGCAATCCCAAACGTGCTACAAGGCAACCATTTCTTATGCTTGAATTCTAGAGCTGTTGTTGTCAGGACTGATACAGACGTGTCAATCTCAGCTTGGAAGCAAGGTATTCTTGATGGTTTTCTAAAGAAGTTTATGTGCATCATTTGGACTGCAGGTTTTCTTTTATTCTAGGAGTGTTGTTGACACGAAAACGTCCCCCCGCACTTGGGTCAGTTCGACGATCCAAAAGTGTGTGGATACTTAGGGACAAGCCTAAGCATAACACAACACCGACGTCGCGTCCCCACTACCCTTAACCGTGGTAAAAGGGTGGAGTCGCCAGGTAATCAGATCACACAAAATAACCCAATTAGCCCAAAAGAAATATATTAAATAGAATAAATCAACAATCTGAACGAAGCCTAGCTGATTCGAAGTGTATAGTGCGAAGGGTACTACCGAAGGGTGCCTTTGACTTCTGATGTGAAATGTCCCGCCGAAGGGTGTCTTCGGCGTTCAGACTAATCTGGTCGAAGGCTAGCTCCGAACAGATCTCGACGCGACAATCTCCTTCGAACAGCGGGGTTCAGCGTAAAGTCTCTGGCATGATAAAATAACTCAAACGCAGCGCGCGGGCGTGACTTCATCTGATGTGGGGTACGAACGTGGCGAAGCTTGTCTCGACGAAGCCTACTACAGAGCGTGCTAGCGCACGAGACTCAGTCAAACCAACAACAGCGTGAAGGTTCGTCACGGGTAGTCGATGCAGTATTTTGGCCGAAGGGTGCTCTGGCAGCCTCCGAAACTAGCCTCTTGGCTCCGAACACCTACGGCGAAGTGGCTCCGAGCGTGAAAACCTGCAACAGAACAGAGATCAAGTGCCAATTTGGCCTGGGGAATGAATTCTGCTAAGTGTTGCACTAGAGAGCGAAGGTAGCAATCTGTTATGCAGATTAGCGAATACTTCACAGGCGAAGTAACAAGGCGATAGCAATCTATTACGTAGATTAACGGATACTTCACAAGTGAAGTAACAAAGATTACCATTGTTCCAAAGTGGCCAGCGGAGGGCTTCCAAGCAAACCCAAGAAGGTTGTAGAAAAGTAAAGGTACGGTTAATGAACCGGCCTCACCCCTATATTTATATGGACTAGTCTTTTAATCTCTAAGATTAATCTGTTAAGATTCAGCCTAATTATGCGTAGGGATAAAATTAGCTAGAATCAGACTCAAACTCTAACTCTGGAATCCTGCTCGAAGTAGGCCTTCGGCCAGGCTCGCCGAAGCCTGCTCCTTGGGCCGAAGCTTCGGCGAGGCAGGCCTCCGAAGGCATTCGGGCCAAAGCTAGCAGGCCTGTTGGAAGCTTCCGAAGCCCATAGCTTCAATGGGACTTTGGCCCTGTAGGGCTTCGGCCCAACCCAGGACATGTGTATTTTTTGCCCAAATTACCAAAATTGATATTTTGACAATCTTAACCATTTGATGCCATTTTTTGCTATCAACACATGACCCCTGCCTTTTAGTGAACTAAGTGAACTAAAAGCATAACGGGCTAACGATGATACTTCTCATATCGGCCTTTCGACACTTTCAAGCTGTTTGCCACACACTTGGGAAATACCTTTTCAAGCGCCTGCCATTCAAAGCTCTTCGAAACCGTTCTCCTTGTAGAGATTCTAATACATATGCATTAACTGGAGCGGTTTCAGTTATTTTGAAAGAGCCTTCCTAACTAGGTGACCACTTACAAAATTTAGGGCTCTTAGTGCCTAAGGGAAAAATCGTCTTCCAAACCAAGTCACCTACTTGAAACGATTTTCGTTTAACCTTCTTATTGTAGGCTTTAGCTACTCTCCTATTGCCTATCTCTATAGCTTCTAAAGCCCTTAACCTCTTATCGGTCACTTCTTCTAGATTGTCCTTCAAAAGAGTCTCATACTCATCGACCGATAAGCCATCTTGCTTTAGAACTCTTAAAGAGCCAAGATCTACTTCTACAAGTAGAACGACCTCTTGTCCATATACCAACTCATATGGACTAACTTTGGTAGCACCGTGCTTTGCAATTCTACAAGCCCATAGCGTCTCGAAAATCACTTCATGCCACCTATTAGGGAATTCTTCGATTTTCCTCTTAATGAGCTTAATCACAGTTTTATTACTAGACTCGGCCTGACCATTGGCCTAAGCATAGTACGGTGAAGAGTTTACCAACTTAATCCATAAAGTTCGACAAAGTCTCTCACTTCTTTGAAAATAAATGAACTACCTTGATCTGTAGTGAGAGTTTGGGGAATACCGAATCTATGTATAATGTGCTTCAAGATAAAGTCAAGTACCTCATTGTGAGTCATATTCTTGAGAGGCACAGCTTCGGTCCATTTGGTGAAGTAATCTGTTGCCATCAACACGAACTGATGCCCTTTTGAAGAAGGTGGATGGATCTGGCCGATGAAGTCTAAACCCCAACCTCGTAACGGCAATGGCTTGATAATAGGGTTAAGCAATGAATTAGGAGCTAGCTGAATATTGCCATATTTCTAGCATGCTTCACACCCTCTATAATATCTAAAACAATCCTCAGTCATAGTCGGCCAGTAGAAACCTACTCTTTTGAGCATCCAACTCATTTTTTGGGCCGACTGTTGACTGCCACAAAGCCCTTCATGGACTTCTCTCATAGCTACCTAGGATTGTTCATCGTCTAAACACCTTAAAAGTACTCCATCAACAGTTCGGCGATATAGTACATCATTTATCAACACAAATTTAAACGCTTGTCGCCGAACTTTCCGATCAACCCTTTGACTGGGGTTTCTCAAATACTAGACGATTGGAATTCTCCAAACGCCGTTATGCACCTCCGGAGGGTTTGCTGAATCCTTTCCTAGAGTGATGTCTAAGCTGCTGATTTCGGAGTGCCCCCTGGGTCTTTCCCATTTCTACCGAAGCCTAACTATGTCGGTTGCGCATAGTTGATCAGGCTGAAGCCTTCTGTCGGAGGGCTCTGGCTCCCGAAGACCTCCGCTGTCCAGCGGGCTTCGGCGTAGGGGCTCCAACGTGCTAGGGCCTTCGGCGGATGGAGTGTCCCGGTGCGAGGGCTCTGGCACATGACATCCTCTGGTGGCCGGAAGGGTCCGACCCATGGGGTTCGACTGACCTCGCGCCTTCCTGAAGCTTCTGGCTTCGGCAGTAAGACCAAACATTGGCTTTTTTGTACAGAAAATTTCCCTCTCCTGACTTGATAGTCAGATGCTTGCTGAGCCAAATCATTTGCAATTGAATTGGATTCTCTTGACACGTGAGAGATTTTGAAGTCGTCAAAAGTAGCAATTATGTCTAAACATTTGGCTAAGTAACTATTTAGTAGGCCATTAAAACATTGAGCGCTCTTAGCTAATTGTTGCACTACTAACAAAGAATCACAATATGCATGAACATGTTTAGCACCTATAGATTCTAGCAATTCAAGTCCTAGTAATAAGGCTTCAGATTTAGCTTGGTTATTAGTAGAGGGAAATTCTAAATGGGCCAAGGTCTCAAAGTGCGCCCCATTAGGTGATTTGAGAACCACTCCAATACCTTAGCCACTCTTGCAAGCCGAACCATCAAAATAAAGTTTCCATGGTACTACTTCAATTAGAGCAACACGGTCACTCCGACTGACATCTATGTGGTGATCAACTATGAAATTAGCAACAATTTGGCCTTTCATCGCTCTTAGAGGTTCATAGGCCAAATCATACTCAATCAAAGCGTAAGCCCACTTTCCGATTCTTCCACTTAGAATCGGCTTTTGCAACATGTATTTTATAATATCGGTTTGGCAAGCGATAATACATGTAGTAGGGAGAAGATAGTGACGTAATTTGGTACATGCGTAGTAAAGTGATAAACATAAGCGCTCCGCAAACACGTACCTGGTTTCGGCGTCTGTGAAACCAAGTGGGGTTGCACTATGGTTTCAGTCTTTATGATGAGTGATTGACAAGGATGAGCATTTGAGTGATCGAGTGATTAAGTGATAGTTTGTGTGCATCAAAGGGTTCGATGTACGAATGAGGATTGTGTGACGAGATATTCGGTAGTGCGTGACGTTCTTGTTTTAGCTTGTCTCGTATGGGCATGGTGGATATGCTGACCAACTATCGACGGTGGGTGATCAAGGGTCAAGCGGGGAGCTCGATGTCGGAGGATAAGGAAGGCCGGGTGAAGTTGGAGAAGATCTCAAGAGTGCACGAAGAGACTGAGCAAGACATGGACGGATGGATGGTCACGACGGCGTGACGACCGAGTCTGCGAAAGGGAGGCTAATGCAAGTAATTAGGCAGCTCGAGGGTATCGAGAGCTGAAGAGGCTTGCTGGTGCTCGGATTCGCAAAGCGGTGTCATGAGTCGAAGAGTTGAGAGGCTTTGTTGATTTTTGCTGAAAATCATCGCAATTTAAGTGTTTCTAGTTTCAATAAATTAGAGTTAATTTTTGTGTAATAGTCTAGAGTAAATGTACTCCTTTAAATATTTTTTCAGGATTTCTTAAATTCTGAAATTATATTAAGAGGAATAGGACCTTGATGTAATTTGGAAATTTTAGAGGGTTCTTTTCAGAATTATCCCCCCATGGCTGGCCTATAAATAGAGGTCCATAGCCATGGGCTGTATCTCTCTTTTTGGCTGAACAATTGGTAGCTACTCTGAAATTTCTGCATCTATTAATCAATTTTTCTGCTTCAATGTTCTGTTCTGGTTTGTTCTGATCTATACTGTTCATCGTATGGCATCAGCTACAGAGATGCGAAGAACACCAAAGGTATGTAGCACGTGTTCCTGATTTACTTTTGAAGCTTCTTTTTGATGTGATTCGATGCTGTGTCTGAATCTGAGTCTTTTGGAACTTTTATTGATGAACATTTCTATGTTCCATTTTTAAAGTTTGTAACATGTTTTAACATGATCTTCTTGATGCATCTGAATCATCAAAAGTGATACTCGATTTCTGAAGGGATACATTCTCTGAAGTCTAGAACTAGATGTTTTGAGGCTGTGTTCTTCAGAAAGTAGTTTGCTCTGGTTGAAGTTTGTACTAAAGCTTATTGATGTTAATTATCTGTTGTATTGCTCGAATGATTCACTGATTTCATATTAACACTACTGTGTACTGCATCTTACCAAAGGATGAAAATGAAATCAGATTAGTAGTCTTACTTTTGGTTGAATGGAAAGAGTTTTTGTCTGAGATATTTAATCATTCTTGGATTCTGCCTGAACTGAGTTATCCTGATGAGCCTTGGTTGTTTTTATTCATCTCTTACCTGTGTTTCTCTTCCATCTTGATCAATCAACTTGTGCAGTTCAAAAAGGGCACAACACAGTATATCTTCATGAATCATTCATATAGCAAGTGCACTGCCATATTCATTGTACACTGCCATGTGATCAGTACTGTTCCTTGATTTGCATCATTTGAATGTTTAACCTTTTCTTCAAAAGATTTTGATTGTGAGTTACAGATTTGCCAAATGTTGTTCATCATCAAAATGCAGTTTCATTTCACAGATTCTTTTGATGCAAGTGCTAAAGACAGATCTACAAAACTGAGCAGTAATTGTTTCTGATTCTGTTTTTAAGTATTTTAGTAGTAGAATTCTTGTGTGATACTTTTATTCTTCTTTTCACTGCATCCAAAAGCATCTGGAATCTTTTCATGGACCACCTTCAGAACTGCATTGTCTGACACAGTTGGCTAACTACTACCTGAGAGTAAAGCCAAAAGTTTAGCCATCTGAAATCATCAAGCTGTTGCTCACATCAACATCAGGATCATCAACAGGAATACTTTTTCAACTACCAGACTTTATCTCTAAGTTGCCTCTGCAATGAGTAACTTTCTGAGTACTTTTAAAGTGCTGAGGTTTTTCACTGTGATCTTCAGTTGATTGACAAATTTTTGACACAGTCTATTTTTCTTGCTATTATCTGATCAAATCTTTTTGGTTATGATCCTTTGGAATACTTTCATCTGAATTTACTGTGAGAAAGGTATTTCAGTTCAGTGAGCTTTTGAAAAGAACTAGTTGTCATTTCTGTGTTTCTAGTTGTCATTTCTGTGTTTCTTTCTATTGAACTTAGTATAAGGCTGAACACCTTTGAATTCTGCTAATCTACACAGGGAAGTTTTTGAAGCAAAATTACCAGAGCTGCAGACAACTGTTCTGCTGATTTTATTTTTATGTACAGCCAGAACAGAATACTAAAAGAGAATTTTCTTCTGTGAAACTGAACAATTATTTTCAGAGTGAACTCAGTTCTGATTTTACTCCAGAAATTAAGTTTGATCAGTTTGGAGTTCTTTTCTGATTGATTTCTATATGATCAGTACTTAATAATTAGTTCAATCTTGAATACCAACAGTTGTCACTGATTTGATTTGCAAAGTGAACCAGTGTGTCACTGAAAAATTCTGGAATTGTGGTTCTGTTTTGATTCTGAAAATTGTTATAGCTCTGATCTGTTCTTTAGTTGAGGATGATTTGTGATCAGTTTGGTTGAACATCAAATGTCCGAACTAGTTTGGATTAATTAGTTCATATGCTGATTGCTTTGGTTAATACATCAACTCTTTAGATGATTACTATTCATATGTTCAAACTGAAATTGCAATTTCTCAATTCTGAATTGAGTGGCATGAACTTTTGATTGAATACTACTGGAAGGAAAACTTGGTCATAGTACTGTTGTGAATCTATTTGTTTTGGTTCAGTGAAGGTCATTCTGTTTGGCCTTTTTGCTACAAGCACAGTACTGCAACAGCAAATTTTCAAGTAGTACCAAATCTGCTATAGGCTTGCAAATCTGCTAGCCTTGATTACTGTTTTTCAGTCACCAATTGAAGTTTTCTGATCTGAATTATTCAGTTCAAATCTTCATCTTCTTGATTCAAGTTTTCAAGCCTTGAGAGTTCAACCAGTGTACTGTTCATTTTTTAGAATGTCTATTCAAAGTATTTAAATATGATCAGAACAGATTTAAAGTGAGAAGTTGATGTTTCAAACATTTTACTGAACATTCTGAACTTTGTCGGAGTTACACTGACCAATTGAGTCAGTCGGCATTTCAAACGCCGACTGAGAAAAATGAGTCGGCATCTCATTCTCCGACTTGACTATTTCGGTATTTCAAACTCCGAATTCAGTTGAAACTTGGAATTTGAACTAACTTCTTTCTTGATCTGGTACTGTGTGCTTCATATTAGACTTTGGAATTTTTGGAGGTGCGTTGGGTGATTTGATTAGGCCATCTTATTCGCGAGAATTTTGTTGAGGCACCTATTCACCCCCCCTCTAGTCGCCATTCCGATCCCAAAATTGGTATCAGAGCCGGTTAGATCACTAGTTGATCTTAACCGGTTTATGATCCTTGTTTTGGCGACATGGAGAGAAACTCTAAGATTCCGATTTTTGATGGTCATGATTTTGCTTATTGGAAGGTGCGCATGGAGGCTTATCTACTAAGCCAAGGAAGTGCAATTAGGGACATTGTTGATTCCCAATATGTGATCCCTGAAACTCGAACTTCAGAGACTGAGAAATTATAGTACGAATGCAATTGCAAAGCAAGAAACATATTGTTTGTCAGTCTGAGTCGCAAAGAGTTTGATAGGGTTCAGCACCTACGAACTGCACGTGAAATTTGGACAACCCTGAAAACTTTTCATGAAGGCACCTCTCAGATTAAGGCTAGGCAGCGAAGCACATATAATCAAGAATATCAAATGTTTGTGCAAGGCCCCGGCGAATCTGTAGATGTCATGTTTGCGCGTTTTGATGGAATTTGTGAGTAATTTGCACTCCACTAGGACTTTGGCTTACTCTGACCATGATAGAGCAATCAAACTTCTCTATGCTCTCGATCGTAGCATATGGGAGGTGAAGATCTCTAGTATTAAAGAGTAGGCGAGCTTTGACACTTTGACCTGCGATGAACTCTTTAGTAAGCTTAAGTCCACCGAGATTGCTAAGGCGTCTCGACCAGGAGATGGAAAATATTTGTTGCCTTCAATTGCCTTGGTTTCCAGTCCTGGCAGTGGTACCTCATTTGGAGGTAACTTTTCTGGTGTATCTGGAGTTTGTGCTTATTCTGGTGGTTTTGCCTTGTCCTCCCTTGTCTTTGTCACAAAAGAACAAGTGGACACTCTAGATGATGGGGAGCTAGCTCTCATTGTCAAGAAGTTCACTCGCTTCTACAATGATTGACGAGACCAAAGGAGAGGATGGTCACATGGTTGTTTTGAATGTGGAGATCTTTCTCACATAAAAGCGAATTGCCCTAAGTTAAAAATGAAAAATGAAAATGAGCACAAGCACCAAAAATGGAACAAGAAACATTACTTCAAAGGGAAGCGCGGAAAAGTGGCTAAAAGAGTAGCTAGAGCTTTTGTGGCCACCCTCAGCGACATCGATGGTACATCAAGCGAGGAGCCAAGCTCGGAGGAAGAGGAGCCTCCCAAGAAGGAGAAGAAGATAATGGACCTCACTGACCTTTGCTTCATGGTCGATGGCAATGATAGCAGCGACGAGCTCGACACTTCTGATGTATATCTATCCCGTGATCAGCTTCTTGTTCAAAATGATGAATTGCATGATGCTGTTTGTTCTCAGGATAGATTACTTAAACTTGCTGCTAAAGAATGAAAAGAACTAAAATTCAGACTTGAAACTATTTCCACTGAACTTGCAATTTTGAAATCTAAGTCTGATGATGCCGAATGTGAGTCATGTCTTATTGTCATGAATGAACTTGCTCAGTTGCATTTTACACATGCTAAAACTGTTAAAAAACTTGAATTGACTGAAAAGCAGTTTTTGGTGGTGGAGTCTAGTCCTGCGGTCATCAACGAATGCATGAACTGTCATTTACTTGTTGAAAGAATTAATTTGAGAGATGGGCATGTTGATGAACATTAGGCTAGATTGGAGAGTGCTGAGTGTTCTAAGGATGAGCAGCCAGCGTGTCCCACCTACATCACCCTTAAGGACCAACTCAGCTTTGCTAGAGAGCAAGTCGAAAAAAGATGGCGCCTTTTCTATGATTTGGACATATCTCAAGGTGCCCAAGATGGCTGTGGCTTGGTACCAGGCACCACCACCTTGTTCCTGTTATTTTTGGCCGAAGGGGTACTACCTATATCGGCCTCGCATGTTTCATAATCGGAGGGGCCTTCGCTGCGGACCCTGCCAATCGGACCGGCCTCGCTTGGCCGGTCGAACTAGGCTCCAGCGTTGGCTTCGGCTGGAGTAGGAGACTTACCTCTGTCAGGCTTCGGCGAGGTGGCCCTCAGGATTGGGACTTCCTGAGACCCTATTCTGACTGTGATAGCTTCGGACTCCCTATCCTTCGCCTCTTCGTGTCCATCTCCCTTGGCTCCATCTTGTGCGAGTCAATTTAGAGGTACTATGGACAGCCTACGGACGAAGTCTCCCTCCACCGCGTTTGTTTGTCCCTGCCAGTTATAGTACTCCGAAGGAAAATAAGGGATAGTGTTATGTTGCATAGGGTGCTCTGATTGTGATACGTACGGAGCCCATGGGGTCCCCGCCTAATTGTATGGCGGAGGCATCGGTGGTTCCAGCAGCTTCGCCCATTGTGACCGAACCCATTACCCGGAGGGGGGTTCGGCCAGGTCGATAGTATCTCAGACCATATCAATGAAGGGTCCTTCTAGGCCATAGGTACATTCGGCCATTGCGAGTCGAAGCCTCCTGCCGGAGGGTTCGTCCAGAGCGGAGCTAGGTTCGGCCATTGTGGTCCGAACTCGTTCTTTGCGGATCTCGACCACTGGGGTCCGAGGCCACTGTACGTAGGGTTCGGCCATTGCGGTCTGAAGCCACTGTAGGTGGTGTTAGGCCACTATGGCCTGAAGTCATCATGCGGAGGGTTCAACCACTGTGGTCTGAAGCCATCATGCGGAGGGTTCGGCCACTATGGTCCGAAGCCACCCTCCGACCGCTTTGGCCCCTTCGGTTGACTTAGCCTTTTGGCGCGGGGGCACATTTCCTTAGCTTTTCTTTGGTGTTTATTTAACAACATCTGATATGTTATCTTCATCTTCTTATGAGCCCTAGCCGAAGGAGGCGTGCTAACATTCCGTTTCCACACTCCTACTTCAGGGCTCTTAGGTACGAGTGTGCGTGCACGTGATTCTCCAATAACGGCCGCTTTCCCTTTAGTTGACTCGACCTGCTCCGGCCGAATCAGCACTTTCTTTTCATCGAGGTCAACGGTGTTCACGGGAAAGGGGTCTTTGTCTAGTTTCATCTTTGGACTGGGGTCTATCTTCAATCGTCCTTCCTCTATGGCCGATTGAACCCGTCGACGAAAAACATTGCAGTCGTTAGTATAATGCGAATGTGAATCATGCAACTTACAATATGGGTGTTTCTTTAGCTCATCAGCGGATGGAATGACCTGGCCTTTAGGCAACCTGAGAAGCTGGTTTTTCAAGAGGAAATCAAATATTTTATCACACTTAGTTATATCAAACGACTACTTGACTTCGTTAGGCCGATTCTTGGTGGGAGACGGCCGTAACTCAGAGAAAGTAATAGGTTTTCTCTTAGCGCTCCAAACCCATTTGGTCGCGTACATGTCAGTCGAATCTTCTTCCTCCTTTGACTCTTCCTCATCAGAGTGTTCCATGACGTGGACTTCAGCCCTAGGCTTGTTAAAGGTCTTAATGAACTTTTTATCTTTAGCTCAGCCTTCTTGGACTAGAGCCTATTGTAAGACTTGGCTAACTTCTAAAAAGTGCTGGTTGTCTAGTCTCTCTTTAATTTCAGAACGCAACACGCTGAAAGCTAGATCTGCCAAATCCCTTTTCGAAATATTAAGACTAAAACACTGATTTCTGGTGTCTCGAAAGCGCTTGATATACTCAGAGACACTCTCGCTAGATTTCTGTCTAACCGATGTCAAGTGTGAAAGACAAAGTTATGTCTCACCTGTGTAAAAGTAGTCGTGGAATTTCTGTTCTAATTCAGCCCACGTTTGTATGGAGTTCGGTGGGAGCGCCGAAAACCAAGTGAAAGCGGTGCCAGATAGTGAGAGAGAAAATAGTCTAAGCTTTAAAGCGTCCAACCAACTAGCTTCTCCACACTGTGCTAAAAACTGACTGACATGCTCTAGTGTGGTTTTGTTACCCTCACCGTCGAACTTGGTGAATTTAGGGACTCTATAGCTGCGAGGCTAAGGTATTGTGTTGAAATGATCGGGTACAACTTCCGGTAAACCCTAGTCCGACCCCTGGGTACGAAGCCGGTGCACTCCCTGAACAGTGCGCAGATCCGCTCCTCAATGTTATCCTGGGCCACTGCCTGTGTGCGTATCTCATGTGCGGGCACGACATGCGGAGGTATGTCGGTGTGCCGGCTGCGAGGTTCTTCTTCATGCGTTAACTCGGGACGTACGACGTGTTCGGGCGTATGCACTTGTGCATGCGGCGCGGGTAGAGTGGGTAAGACTGGCACCGGTGTAGGTGGAGGCGGCGCATGGTAGGCGGTGCTAGTTTGGCCGTAAGCATGGTGACTGGTGTCGGCCATGGATATCGAGGCCGGAGACGTAATGGCTTTGCCGGTACTACCGTCAGTTCTACTGTAAATATGATTTATCGGAGGTATGCTAGCGATAGGAGCTGGAGGTGCGGCCTCGGTAAAGCTGAACCTTCTAAGCATCGCCTCTACTTGAGAGCTAAATGTCGAATCTAAATGGTTGGCTAGCGAAGCGCTAACGGCTTGGTCTACTGATGCATCTATCTTTTGCTCAATCTCTAAAGAAGATAAACGAGGCGATACTGAAGTTACCTGGATCTGAGCGAGGCCGGGGATGTTGACATCGCGCTTGATGAAACCTGCACGTATCTTGACGTAGCTCGCAAGCATGAGGTCTTGGAGTGCCTTCACCTTTGCCTCGATCTCTGCTCGGTCTTCTACGGGAATATCTTCAAGGGTAGGTGTCATGATGTTGCGGTTGTCGATATCTGCGCCTCCCATGGGATTCGTCAGCGATGTAGATGTACCGGTAGCCGATGCAGATGTACTCGTCATGTTGGCGTAGCCCTCCCTAGTGGTGTCGCCAAAAAGTATGTTGACATGAAAATGTGCCCCCGCACTTGGGTCAGTTAGACAATCTAAAAGTGTGCGGATACTTAGGGACAAGCCTAAGCGTAACACAACACCGACATCGCGTTTCGACTACCCTTAACCGTGGTAAGGGGGTGGAGTCGCCAGGTAATCAGATCACATAGAAATAACCCAATTAGCCGAAAAGAAATATATTAAACAGAATAAATCAGCAATCTGGACGAAGCCTAGCTGATTCGAAGTGTATAGTGCGAATGGTACCATCGAAGGGTAACTTCGGCGTCTGATGCGAAAGGTCCCGCCGAAGGGTGCTTTCAGCGTTTGGACTAATCTGGTCGAAGGCTAGCTCCGAACAGATCTCGACGCGACAATCACCTCTGAATAGCGGGGTTTGGCGCAAAGTCTCTGGCATGATAAAATAACTCGAACGCAGCGCACGAGCGTTACTTCGTCTAATGCGGGGTACGAATGTGGTGAAGCCTGTCTCGACGAAGCATGCTGTGGAGTGTGCTAGCGCGTGGGCCTCGGTCAAACCGACAACAACGTGATGGTCTGGCACGTGTAGTCGAAGTAGTATTTCGGCCGAAGGGTGCTCTACCAGCCTTTGAATCTAGCCTCCTAGCTCTAGACACCTCTGGCGAAGTGGCTCCGAGCATGAAAACCTGCAACAAAATAGAGATCAAGTGCCAATTCGGCCTGGGGACCGAATTCTACTAAGTGTGGCACTAGAGAGCGAAGGTATCAATCTGTTACGTAGATTAGCAGATACTTCACAGGCGAACTAACAAGGTGATAACAATCTATTACGTCGATTAACGGATACTTCGCAAGCGAAGTAACAAGGATTACCACTGTTCTGAACTGTTGTGACACCCCCGTCTCGTATAGACTTGGCTAATACGAGATGGGTTGCCACGAATTGAATTGCAACAACATCATTGAAGATATTTCACAATCCAACGGTAGCACATTGCGAAAACATAAGTATTTCAAACCCAAGTTAATTACAAAAGCCGTAGGAGGCATTCCTCGCGGCATTTCAAACATCACAAAGTCTTTTAGAGGAAGAAAAAAAACTAAGTCTTAGCGGAAGCATCTCCATCTCCTAGTTGGGAACTAGGCTCGAGACCCTACGCTTGGTGATCCTCATCTTCATCTCCTTGGATGTCCTCTTCTCCTTCGGGAAACCATTCGTCTTCTCCTGCTTGGGCTTCATCTTCTAGGGGGGGTAAAAAAAGGGTGAGTACAAACGTACTCAACAAGTCTCGGGAAATATTTATAAATGTAGGTCATCAAGGGCGGCTGGGGCTTATTGGTATAAAAAGACTTTTAAAGTTCTAAGTGTCCCATTCCTGTTAGCAGAGGTCCCAACCTCCACTAACTGATAAGTAGTAATTTTTATTTATTTTTCAAAGTTCAATCTCAACCATTTCATCAACTCCACATCTTCTCATTTTCCACAACAATCCATCCATCTTCACGCTCTTATCTTTTCTTTGGTACTGGCCTACCCCTCCATCTGGAAGGTTTTCCCATAACATCAAAACATATTTTTATCTCTCAACCTAGGGTTGAACCTTTCCCTCTCTCTATGAAGCCATTTCGACTTCCCGAACTACACAAGTTCGTTGCCGACCAAGGCTGGCTGTACACCCCTAGGGTGCACTCTGGTAACGCTTCCCAATCCTCAACTTATTTTCTTGATGAAAATCATAACCAAACACTACGCATGGGCAACTATCATGGCACACGCCCATAACCGGGGGCACGGCTGTTCGACCAGTTCATACTTCTGCAGAAGGTGTACACTTTACCCTTACGTCGCGAACTACTCCTTGTTTGCAAGGCAAGGAGGCTCGCTACAAGGCATTTCTCCAGCCGACCTAGGATAGCTCATTGCCACATAGACGGGTCCAACCAAGGATCCATTGGCCCTCGGCCCCCTTCTCCTCTGAAATACCAAGGGTGCTCAAATCCCCTTTCACCTCTCCCTACCACCTTTCTTCATAACCATCACAATCTCATACGGCTCCTTGAGCCCAAAAACTAACCACGGAGTCACCCTGGGCATTTCACATCTACTGGCAATCAGGCGATCCTAAACCCACTAGGTACTCAACCAGGGACACCCCATAATGTCCGTAAGGTTGCACTTTGGTGTGCATGACGTTTTCCCCAAGGAATCGGTCCTTATGCGCCACTTGAAGTCGAACCCCGAAAGGTGATGACGACTCATGGCAAGTTTTTACCCAAAACACCCTTCTTTTGTAACCATTTTCTTCTAACTCGGCACTCTGTACCGGTTTTCAAAACAATCTTTCAAATCCCATTTTCAACCCACACGCTTCGTTCATTTGCAATCATGTAATGTAATAAAAGTAAAGACGGGGTTTGATCACGGACAACCCACATCACGATACTAGGATGGGGTCATCGTAACCATCATGGCGACAAGGTCAATAGGGTTCTCAATTATCAAGGATAGGCTAAGTGCAACAATTTTAGGTTTCATTGACGTACTCGCGAAGGCGATCGTCATGAATTTCAAGTGTATGTGTGCGTGTGTCCTAAACATGCATCTTTATAAAATTAAGTTAACAAACATGGGATCAAGCATGATCAAAGGGAGACTTGCCTTGATCCGGATAATACTCAGGGTCTTCGGGATTGAATTCTTGCGGATCTTCGACGTCGGTAACTATGGTACAAATAGCATCACATAAGTAGAAGCTTACAAAAAGTTTTGTGAAAACATTTTTACTTCATCCTAAATTAAAGTTCATAATTTTATGAATTTATAGAAATTGGAACGGAGCTATTCGGAGCTATAACGGATTTTATATGATTTTTTGAAGTTTAAACATTTTCTGAAATTGACAAGAGGTACTGTGTGCTATTGGGATAAATGGGCTGACTGAAAATAATTTCGGAAAATGGGAAAATGTACTGTTTAAAGAGGCTGGGCCGGCCTGTTTACTGAATGGGCTGTGCTGGTTTTAATTCCCGAAAATAGAAAATGCTACTATTTGAGACGGGCTGGCTGATTCGGCCTAGGGGGAAAACAACACACTGGACGGGCCCGCTGGCAGTGGAACAGGGAGGGTGGCATGCTGCAGGCTAGTGGCTGACGTGTGGGGCCCAACTGGCAGTGGAACAGAGGCCGAACAGTAGACGATGGCTGGAGGTTGAAGACGACCTTCAACGGCCGAAACTTCTACGGGGCATTACTTCTTCATACTAACTCCGATTGATCCCAAATTTTAACCGTAGGTTCTACATACTATGATTAACATTATGTACGGTTGGATTTTCAATTAGAGCTATGGTTTGTCCATAATTAAAAAGGGGGTAAACTAACAGAGGGGTGGCATCGAGAGCCATAGGGGTGCTCCGGCGACCAATGGAGGACATTTTCATGGGATTAGAGCTAGCAGTAAACTATCCATGGTCTCTGATATACCTACATTGGCTCCTACGAAGCTACCCACGGTGAAGCCTAAAGGTTTCCATAGTTCAACGTCGTCGGCGAGTTCCGATGGCGTTCCACCAAGGCTATCCCATGGAACACGAATGGTAGGGCATAAGTAAGCTACTGGTACAAGGGATTAGGAGGAAGTTTTACCTATGGTCGAAACAAGGCGCGGCGACGTCGACACGGGTCCCCGGTGAAGGTGCGGTTCCGGCGTCGGCGGCTGCGGAAATGAAGACAACAAAGGGTGCTGGTCACGTTCCCGCTAATGGTACAAGGAATGGAGCAACGAGGAGGGAGATCTCGACGTACCCGAAAGTGGCGGTGAGGTGCTCGCGAAGAACGACGGTGAACTCTAGTGCTCCGAGGGGGTTGGCAGTGGACTAGGGATTGAATGAGCATGTGTGCAGGCCGCGGTCGAGCTCGGGGGACTCCTAAACACGCGCGGCGGCATGGGTGACGACGTGAGGTGATTAATGGAGGGGTACGGCGATGCACGTCGGAGCAGGGAGCAGAGCAGGTGAAGGGCGTGCCGGAGCTGACGTTCGGCCGAGCTAGGGTGGTTGGAGGTGACAAGCACGGGTACAAGGGCGACGAAGGGCCGGGCGACAAAGGGAGAAATCCGACGGTCTGAGCGGGGCGTCGAAGTGGCTGTGATGGCCGGGACTGTGCGTTGACGTGGGGCGTGCACGTGCGTGCGGACGTCAGCTGGTGCAAGCGGTGAGTGCAGGGGCTGGCGTGGGCAGGGTTGGCAAGTCCACGGTGCACAGTGTGAGGAGCATGGGCGTCACAAACCTTCCCCCCTTACAAAAATATCGTCCCGAGATTTTACATACCAGTGAATAGGTCGGGGTACTCTGCTTGCAAGTGATCTTCTCTTTCCCATGTAGCCTCTGCCTCCGTGTGATTACTCCATTGCACTTTATAAAACTTTGTAATCTTTCGCCTAGTCTGGCTCTCTTTCTCATCGAGGATTCGGATTGGTTGTTCTTCATAAGTTAGATTTTCCCCAAGGGTCACTCCTTCCAAGGGTACTTGCTCTTCTGGAATCTGTAGGCATTTCTTCAGTTGTGACACATGGAACACATTGTGCACATCAGACAGTGAGGCGGGTAGTTCTAGTTGATATGCCACTTCTCCTCTTCGAGCGGTTATAGGATATGGGCCTATATATCGAGGTGCTAGTTTTCCGGAGATTCCAAACCTCCTGACACCTCGTAAGGGTGATACCCGTAGATAAACATGATCTCCAACTTCGAACTCGAGATGGCGACGACGATTATCTGCATAGCTCTTCTGTCGGCTTTAGGCTACTTGGAGCCTATTTCGAATGATCTTGACTTGGTCTTCGGCCGACTGTATGACATCTGGCCCAAACACCGGGTTGGAACTAGTGGTATCCCAGCACAAAGGGGTTCTACACTTTCTTCCATATAATGCCTCATTAGGCGACATTTGTATACTAGCTTGATAACTGTTATTGTAGGAAAATTCAGCATAGGGTAAGCATAGATCCCATGTGCGGGCAAATTCCAAGGCACATGCCCTCAACATGTCTTCTAGTATTTGGTTTACCCTTTCCGTTTGGCCATCTGTCTGAGGATGGTAAGCCGTACTGAAATTTAGGTGACTGCCCATGGCTTCATGTAACTGTTCCCAAAATCTTGAGGTAAACTGGGTACCTCTATCTGAGACTATCTTCTTGGGTACACCATGTTGGCATACTATTCGGCTCATATATAGCTCAGCTAGCTGTTTACCATTGAAGGTAGTTTTGACCGGTAGAAAGTGTGCTACCTTGGTCAGACGATCCACAATTACCCAAATAGAGTCATAACCTCGTTGAGTCCTGGGTAGTCCTGTTATAAAGTCCATACCAATTTCTTCCCATTTCCACTCTGGTGTGTGAAGGGGCTGCAATAAACCGGCGGGTTTCTGATGTTCGGCTTTTACTCGTTGGCATGTGTCACACTTAGCGACATACTCGGCAACATCCTTCTTCATTCTAGACCACCAATAGTGTTTTCGGAGGTCTTGGTACATTTTAGTACTTCCGGGATGTATGGAGTAGGCTGACTCATGAGCCTCTTTCAGAATGAGGTCTCTAATCCCTTCTTTGTTTGGAACACAAATCCGTTGACTAATCCATAGGGTTCCTTGGTCATCAATCTTAAATTCAGGATTCTTGCCTTCTGACATGCCTTCCTTGATATGCTTGATTTCTTCATCTTCTTTCTGTGCTTCTCGGATCCGCATCTCTAGTGTGGGTTGTACAACTAGGGTAGCTAAGGTACCAGGTGGTACTATGGTGAGGCGAAGTCTTTCAATTTCTTTACATATTTGGTCTTGATTGGTTTGCACTAATGCCATATTGCAATAAGCTCTTCGGCTTAAGGCGTCAGCGACCACATTGGCTTTTCTTGGATGGTAGTGAATACTAAGATCATAATCCTTGATCAATTCTAGCCATCTTCTTTGCCTTAGGTTCAATTCTGTCTGAGTAAAAATATACTTTAGACTTTTGTGGTCTGTGTAAACCTCACATCTACTACCGAGAAGGTAACGCCTCCAAATTTTTAAAGCATGCACAACTGCAGCCAATTCTAAATCATGAGTAGGATAGTTTTGCTCATGAGGTCTTAATTGTCTTGAAGCATATGCTACCACTCGACGATCTTGCATCAAGACACATCCTAGGCCTTTTCGAGATGCATCACAATAGATCTCGAAATCTTTTCTGATGTCTGGTAGTGTTAGTACTGGGGCTGTGGTAAGCTTCTGCTTTAATTCTTGAAAGCTCTCCTCACATGCAGGTGTCCACTCAAACTTCTTCTCTTTCTTGAGTAGCTCAGTCATTGGCTTGGCAATCTTGGAAAAACCTTCGATGAATCTTCTATAATAACCAGCAAAGCCTAGGAAACTCCTTATCTCCGAGACATTTTTGGGGCTTGCCAGGTTACTACGGCTTCTATCTTGCTAGGGTCAACTTCAATGCCTTTGGCAGTTATGACATGACCTAGAAAAGAAATTTGGTCTAACCAAAACTCACACTTGGAGGATTTGGCATACAACTGGTGCTCCCTTAATTTTTGTAGGACCACCTGCAGATGATTGGCATGCTCTTTCTTGCTCTTGGAATAAATATATATGTCATCGATGAAAACTACAACAAACTTATCCAAGTATTCCATGAAAACAGTGTTCATTAAGGTCATAAAATATGCTGGGGCATTCGTTAATCCGAAGGACATCACTGTGTACTCATATAAACCATAACGGGTGATAAAAGCGGTCTTGGGGATATCTTGGGGCCTAATCTTCAACTGATGGTATCCTGATCTGAGATCTATTTTTGAAAACACCATTGCTCCGGTTAGCTGGTCAAAGAGGTCATCAATCCTTGGTAGAGGATACTTGTTCTTGATTGTGGCCTCATTTAAGGCTCGGTAGTCAACACACATGCGTTCTGATCCATCCTTCTTCTTGACTAGTAGGACGGGTGCTCCCCAAGATGAAGTACTAGGGTGCACAAATCCCAAGGCTTGAAGTTCTTCTATCTATTTCTTAACTTCCGCCAATTCATTTGCGGCCATTCTATAGGGTCTCTTCGATATGGGAGCCGTGCCAGGGGCAAGTTCGATGGAGAACTCGATATCCCTATCCGGGGGCATTCCAGGAAGTTCTTCAGGGAAAACATCGGGATATTCATTCACTATTGGTACTTTTCCATGCTGCTAACTTGAACATTATGCACTATAGGTTGGGCTCTAGTCCCTTCTTCCATTCGACATGTGACATCATTCCCATTGGGGTCTGTTAAAGTTACTGTTCTTTTGGAACAATTTATACGACCATGGTTTTTCGAAAGCCAATTCATCCCAAGGATAAGATCCAATCCTTGAGTAGGGAGTACGATGGGGTTAACCACAAAGATGACCCCTTGAAACTCTAGGCTTAGCTTTGGACAGAAATGTTCAACTTCAATTTCACCGCAAGGTGAGTGAACACACAATTTTGTTTTCATAGGATGTGTCTTCCAACTATGTTTATCCACAATTTTCTTGGAGATGAAAGAATGTGATGCACCAGAATCAAACAATACTATAGCAGGTATGGAGTTGAGCAAAGACATACCCATGACAACTTCTGGGGCTTCTTGTGCTGTTTCTGCTTGGACATGGTTGACTCTTCCTCTGCCATAATTGTTGGTGGTACGAGAGGCTTGCGCACTTGCAGCTGGTGCAACTCGGACTTGTCCTGCTGGTGGAGCATGTGCAGTGCTGACATTGGAACGTGCAGGGGCCATGTTAGCCTGATTATGTGGACAGTTTCGGGCCATGTGACCAAAATTGCGGCAGACATAGCACTGAATGGCTGCTTGGTTGAAGTTTCTTGCTGGTGTAGTGAAGGAGCTAGTGTTGCCTCCTCCTAGGTTGTTGTAGATGGGTTTGGTAGGTGGAGCTTGGTTGAAACGGAGCACTGGAGGGCGGTAAGTGGATTGGTTTTGGCGAGGAGTAGGGTTGTTGGAGTACTGTTGGGATGGAACTGGGTTCTGGGTGGATGGGGTTAGACGGGCTCGAGGGTGGCTTCGAGATGAAGCTCCCTGCTGAAAATTTTTCCGCTTGCGAAACTCCTCGGCATCCTTCCGGGCACTCTCAATTAGTAGAGCCTTGTTCACTAGGATCTAGAATGTAGGGAAATCAAGACCTACTAATTGGACTCTCAGTCCTGAATTTACTCCTTTTAGAAATCTTCTTATCTTCTTCTTTTCAGTATCCACCTCATCGAGGGCATACCGGGACATCTTGTTGAAGCGGGTCAGATAATCTTTCATGGTGGAAGCTCCTTGGCGAAGTTGATCAAACTCTGCACGCTTCAACTCCATGAAGCTTTCGGGGATGAAAGCTGTCTTGAAGGCCTCGGAGAACTCGACCCACCCAATTGCTGCAGCATTAGCATGGGTGGCACAGTAATTTTCCCACCACAAGGCGGCGGGTCCACGGAGTTGATTTGTGGCATATAATACCTTCTCTCTAGGAGTGCATTGGACCAAGTCTAGTTTCCTTTCCACATCACGGAGCCAATCATCAGCTTCCACTGGCTCGACTGTCTGAGAGAACTCTGGTGGGTGAGATCGAAGAAATTCTGTTAGCTTGGCTCTTCCCTGAGGTTGGGCAAGATGTGGGGCAAGATCTTGACGGATCTCGGCAAATCCATGAGCTAGGCCTTGGAGTACTTGGGTTTGGATAGCCATTAATTGGGCCATGTTAGGTGGTGGTGGTGGGGGAACATTCTCTTGCTGCTCTGGCTCATTAAGGCTTCCTCCATCTTCTGAGGCTGCATCTTCAGGTGGCTGATTCTGAACCATGTCTTCAAAACCCAAACGGATTGGTGCTTGACGACGCCTTCCACGGGCCATCTATCTTAAAAAGAAGGCTAATGATAACAATATGCAGTAGAAAAGAATATAAAACACATCACATAAATCGTTTTAGGAAATAGGTGCTGCATATAAAAGGGGACGGTGATCGAGGCACATACGTGCGAGCACGTAGTCCATACACACCGTAAAATATGGTCTGATACACACATCACATCATACACAATCATACCTCACAACATACATTTCACATACAAACTCCAAAAGATCAAGCTCGAAGTCGACCTACCACATGACCCTTAAGGGGTAAAAAGCTACCAAAAGGGTGTCGACTCATACTCTAACTGTCCATAAAGCTACTCCTCCGGGTCGTCCTCAAAGCTGGGCTCCTCTAGGTCCTCATCATCAAAGTCATTAGGTCCAATGCCATGGCCGTCATCATGGTCATCATCGTGGTCGTCGTGGTCATCGCCGAAATCACCGCCGAGATCATCATCATCATCGCTCAAGACTATCACATCGGGTGGTACAACTGGTGGTGAAGCCATGACGGGTGCGGCAACTGGAGCGGCGGCTGGCAGAGCAACAAAAGTGGTAGATGGCTGGGTAGGGGCAATAGGAGGACGTGCTAGAGGTGTCACTGGCACCATAGGTGTAGTATGATATGGGTAGGCCTCTAACTCAGGGGTCCTAGAGGCAGAACTGGTAGCAATGTCTCCTAAGGTGGGGCGAGGTGGTGCAAAGCGAGTGGATGGTGGGGGACCAAGTGGGCGAAAGCGGGCGCGATAGGATGCGGCTATAGGCAACTCACGACACGGGCGAGGAGTCGGTGAGTCAGGTGTGTAATCCATGACATCACTATCCTCACCGCCACGGGGTGAACCGACACGAGGTGGAGGTATAGGTGCAATGGGCGGGGGTGCTATGACTGGAGCTGGTGCCACTACTGGTGGTGCTGCGGCTGGTGGGGCAGCGACTGGTGGAGCTATGACTGGTGCTACTAGTGGTGCTGAGGCTGGTGGAGCAGCGACTGGTGGAGCTACGGCTGGTGGAGCTATGGCTGGTGCTACTTGTGGTGCGAGGGAGGCAACTATAGCGCGAAGGGATGCGGCCTCGGACTCAAGAACCCCAAGGGCATCCAAGAGGCTACGATGCTACCTATCCTGGGCTCGGCTCATCTGGGATAGGACGGCTAAGGCTGGGTGTCCATCTGAGCAAGGACAGGGATACTCACTAATAGTGCCAGCAAAAGATATATGGGGTAGGTAGTGGAAGCGGCTATCACGAAGCAAAGGGGCATGGATAATGCGAAGGCGACCTATAGCTAGGTGGGAGACTGCCTGTATGGCTAGGGGAAGAGTGGGGCGGATGGCACTAAACTCCTGGCTAGAGATGCCATCAGAGGCTGGGAGCAGTCTAAGGGTAGTCTGGCAGCGATGCGGGGCAGCAGCCTCTAAGACACAAATATAATCTGGTGGGGAAAACCCTATGTAGTTGGCCATCTCACGAAGCAAGCTCACAAATCCATCGAAACCCTCTCCATGGGTGTGGCTAGCCTGTCCTGACGCCATACCTATAAAATTTTAGACAGAAGGAAGTTATTAGTATAACAAGCATTTATAATAAGTAGTAGGTTAGAATAAGAGTTTTTTTTGGAAAATAGTTTGTATGATAAAACATAACTCTCTAAGGACACTTATGGGTCTCATTCCTAGGGCCAACTTATGCTCTGATACCACCTTTGTGACACCCCCGTCTCGTATAGACTTGGCTAATACGAGATGGGTTGCCACGAATTGAATTGCAACAACATCATTGAAGATATTTCACAATCCAACGGTAGCACATTGCGAAAACATAAGTATTTCAAACCCAAGTTCATTACAAAAGCCGTAGGAGGCATTCCTCGCGGCATTTCAAACATCACAAAGTCTTTTAGAGGAAGCAAAATAACTAAGTCTTAGCGTAAGCATCTCCATCTCCTAGTTGGGAACTAGGCTCGAGACCCTACGCTTGGTGATCCTCATCTTCATCTCCTTGGGCGTCCTCTTCTCCTTCGGGAAACCATTCGTCTTCTCCTGCTTGGGCTTCATCTTCTAGGGGGGTAAAAAAAGGGTGAGTACAAACGTACTCAACAAGTCTCAGGAAATATTTATAAATGTAGGTCATCAAGGGCGGCTGGGGCTTATTGGTATAAAAAGACTTTTAAATTTCTAAGTGTCCCATTCCTGTTAGCATAGGTCCCAACCTCCACTAACTGATAAGTAGTAATTTTTATTTATTTTTCAAAGTTCAATCTCAACCATTTCAT
This sequence comes from Zizania palustris, assembly GCA_019279435.1. Lineage (NCBI taxonomy): Eukaryota > Viridiplantae > Streptophyta > Magnoliopsida > Poales > Poaceae > Zizania > Zizania palustris. The sequence continues at coordinate 88,542,990 of JAAALK010000283.1, forward strand.
CAACTCCACATCTTCTCATTTTCCACAACAATCCATCCATCTTCACGCTCTTATCTTTTCTTTGGTACTAGCCTACCCCTCCATCGGGAAGGTTTTCCCATAACATCAAAACATATTTTTATCTCTCAACCTAGGGTTGAACCTTTCCCTCTCTCTATGAAGCCATTTCGACTTCCCGAACCACACAAGTTCGTTGCCGACCACGAAGGCTGGCCGTACACCCCTAGGGTGCACTCTGGTAACGCTTCCCAATCCTCAACTTATTTTCTTGATGAAAATCATAACCAAACACTACGCATGGGCAACTATCATGGCACGCGCCCATAACCGGGGGCACAGCTGTTCGAACAGTTCATACTTCTGCAGAAGGTGTACACTTTACCCTTACGTCGTGAACTACTCCTTGTTTGCAAGGCAAGGAGGCTCACTACAAGGCATTTCTCCAGCCGACCTAGGATAGCTCATTGCCACATAGACGGGTCCAACCAAGGATCCATTGGCCCTCGGCCCCCTTCTCCTCTGAAATACCAAGGGTGCTCAAATCCCCTTTCACCTCTCCCTACCACCTTTCTTCATAACCATCACAATCTCATACGGCTCCTTGAGCCCAAAAACTAACCACAGAGTCACCCTGGGCATTTCACATCTACTGGCAATCAGGCGATCCTAAACCCACTAGGTACTCAACCAGGGACACCCCATAATGTCCGTAAGGTTGCACTTTGGTGTGCATGACGTATTTCCCAAGGAATTGGTCCTTATGCGCCACTTGAAGTCGAACCCCGAAAGGTGATGACGACTCATGGCAAGTTTTTACCCAAAACACTCTTCTTTTGTAACCATTTTCTTCTAACTCGGCACTCTATACCGGTTTTCAAAACAATCTTTCAAATCCCATTTTCAACCCACACGCTTCGTTCATTTGCAATCATGTAATGTAATAAAAGTAAAGACGGGGTTTGATCACGGACAACCCACATCACGATACTAGGATGGGGTCATCGTAACCATCATGGCGACAAGGTCAATAGGGTTCTCAATTATCAAGGATAGGCTAAGTGCAACAATTTTAGGTTTCATTGACGTACTCGCGAAGGCGATCGTCATGAATTTCAAGTGTATGTGTGCGTGTGTCCTAAACATGCATCTTTATAAAATTAAGTTAACAAACATGGGATCAAGCATGATCAAAGGAAGACTTTCCTTGATCCGGATAATACTCAGGGTCTTCGGGATTGAATTCTTGCGGATCTTCGACGTCGGTAACTATGGTACAAATAGCATCACATAAGTAGAAGCTTACAAAAAGTTTTGTGAAAACATTTTTACTTCATCCTAAATTAAAGTTCATAATTTTATGAATTTATAGAAATTGGAACGGAGCTATTCGGAGCTATAACGGATTTTATATGATTTTTTTGAAGTTTAAACATTTTCTGAAATTGACAAGAGGTACTGTGTGCTATTAGGATAAATGGGCTGACTGAGAATAATTTCGGAAAACGGCAAAATGTACTGTTTAAAGAGGCTGGGCCGGCCTGTTTACTGAATGGGCTGTGCTGGTATTAATTCCCGAAAATAGAAAATGCTACTATTTGAGATGTGCTGGCTGATTCGGCCTAGGGGGAAAACAACACACTGGACGGGCCCGCTGGCAGTGGAACAGGGAGGGTGGCATGCTGCAGGCTAGTGGATGACGTGTGGGGCCCAACTGGCAGTGGAACAGAGGCCGAACAATAGACGATGGCTGGAGGTTGAAGACGACCTTCAATGGCCGAAACTTCTACGGGGCATTACTTCTTCATACTAACTCCGATTGATCCCAAATTTTAACCGTAGGTTCTACATACTATGATTAACATTATGTACGGTTGGATTTTCAATTAGAGCTATGGTTTGTCCATAATTAAAAAGGGGGTAAACTAACAGAGGGGTGGCGTCGAGAGCCATAGGGGTGCTCCGGCGACCAACGGAGGACATTTTCATGGGATTAGAGCTAGCAGTAAACTATCCATGGTCTGTGATATACCTACATTGGCTCCTACGAAGCTACCCATGGTGAAGCCTAAAGGTTTCCATAGTTCAACGTCGTCGGCGAGTTCCGATGGCGTTCCACCAAGGCTATCCCATGGAACACGAATCGTAGGGCATAAGTAAGCTACTGGTACAAGGGATTAGGAGGAAGTTTTACCTATGGTCGAAACAAGGCACGACGACGTCGACACGGGTCCCCGGTGAATGTGCGGTTCCGGCGTCGGCGGCTGCGGAAATGAAGACAACAGAGGGTGCTGGTCACGTTCCCGCTAATGGTACAAGGAATGGAGCAACGAGGAGGGAGATCTCGACGTACCCGAAAGTGGCGGTGAGGTGCTCGCGAAGAACGACGGTGAACTCTAGTGCTCCGAGGGGGTTGGCAGTGGACTAGGGATTGAATGAGCATGTGTGCAGGCCGCAGTCGAGCTCGGGGGACTCTTAAACACGCGCGGCGGCATGGGCGATGACGTGAGGTGATTAATGGAGGGGTACGGCGACGCACGTCGGAGCAGGGAGCGGAGCAGGTGAAGGGCGTGCCGGAGCTGACGTTCGGCCGAGCTAGGGTGGTTGGAGGTGACAAGCACGGGTACAAGGGCGACGAAGGGCCGGGCGACAAAGGGAGAAATCCGACGGTCTGAGCGGGGCGTCGGAGTGGCTGTGATGGCCGGGACTGTGCGTTGACGTGGGGCGTGCACGTGCGTGTGGACGTCGGCTGGTGCAAGCGGCGAGTGCAGGGGCTGGCGTGGGCAGGGTTGGCAAGTCCACGGTGCACAGTGTGAGCAGCATGGGCGTCACAAGTGTCCGGCGGAGGGCTTACAGGCAAACCCACGAAGGTTGCAGAAAAGTAAAGGTAAAAGTAAAGGTAAGGTTCAAAGCTAGGGCTTTTGTGTTGGGGGGGTTAATGAACCGGCCTCACCCCTATATTTATAGGGCTAGTCTTATAATCTCTAAGATTAATCTGTTAAGATTCGTCCTAATCATGCGTAGGGATAAAATTAGCCAGAATTAGACTCAAACTCTATCTCTGGAATCCTGCCTGAAGTGGGCCTTCGGTCAGGCCTGCCAAAGCCTGCTCCTTTGGCCGAAGCTTCGGCGAGGCAGGCCTCTGAAGGCCTTTGGGCCAAAGTTAGCAGGCCTGCCGAAAGCTTCTAAAGCCCATAGCTTCAATGGGCCTTCGGCCCTGTAGGGCTTCGGCCCAACCCAGGACATGTGTATTTTGGCCCAAATTACCAAAATTGATATTTTAACTATCTTAACCATTTGATGCCATTTTTTTGCTATCAACAAGTGTTTGTATTATTCTTGTTGCTTTCTCTGTTTGCTTCCATTTTCAGTTCAGTTTCTGCAGCAGGTTTGTGTATTCTGATTGATTTTGTTCATCATGTTGTTGTCGATTTTGGCTACAACGAGCTACATTGTGATTTGTACCTGGTATTCTGGTTTGATTTGAATTTCAGCCGCTGGTTATGTGCTTCAATTCTGTGCAGTGCGAAATTGCATGACGGGCTATAGAAATTGCCTAGCTATTCTGTTCATTGCCAAATGTACCTGCCAATCTCTGTTCTGAAATTGATATCCATTTCTCACTGTTTATCGTAATTTGCCATGCAATTGTTTCAGTCGTGATACAGTGTTGCTGAGCGCTTTTCATTATCTGTTGTTGCTCTTCTAAATATTTTGATGTGTTCTGTTTGTCTCAACGACTGAAGACCTAAACCTGCATGTGGTGGTCACTGTTCAAAATCATTCAAGCACATGCACTTTAGTCTGAAATCTGATGTTTCATTTTTGCATGCGATTTGAGTCAAACTTGTCTTCAAGAGTGTATATACTTCTAGTAGTCTGGTAGCTGAAGATGACAGCATCTAAGAGTCACTTGGCTGAGGACAGATTCAGCAAGAAGAAGCTGAATGCAGTTATTCTATTGAGACTAGATACTGCTCGAAATTTTTCAAGGAATGTTAATCTGGTTGATTAGTTGTTGTCCATTCTTGATTGAAATTTATACAATTGTATCAGAAAACTTTTTAGGTGTTTAATCTGGTTTTGAGTTTCTGTTTGTTGTTGCATCCAGTACCAACAGGGCAAGATTTCATCACTATTAGTCAGCATTCAAAATTAGACTATTGAGTTCTCTGGCTTCAGAATTAATTTCATAAACTGAACAGTTGAACTAGAAACTACATGTCTTGTGCACTAATATTTCCTTCTAGCAACTATCAGTGTGTTTTTGATTCTGTCAGAGATTCATTGACCAACTAGCTACTGAAGTCAGAGATTCAATGACCTACAAAACAAAGTCGATGGCTCATTGACCGACCAGAAGGAAAAATCAGTTTGAATTCACAATTTGTCTTTTAATCACATCTACTTGCCTTTGAATGGTTCTGATTTATTGTCCTAACAACCATGTTAGTCACTCTTGCATTCTAAGGGCATTTGTTCTTTTAGGGGTACGTTGGGTGAGTTAAAAAGGTCATCATATTCACGAGAATTTGTCGAGGCGCCTATTCACCCCCTCTAGTCGCATATTCTGATCCCACAACTTGTGATTTTTGCGTCAACAACTTCCCCACGTAGGCCAACTCCAAGACTATGTGTAGGACCAAAATGGGCGACTAGAGGGGGTGAATAGGAACCTCAATAAATTCTTTAGAATTGATGGCCTTTTCAAAACACCCAACGCACCTCTTAAGGGTTGTTCGTTTAGCCCGGAAATGGCCGGGTTTGGGCCGCATTCCGCGGGGAACATCCCGGCCCGGAAAAATTCCAGGCCTACAAAATTATTGCATTCGGTTAAACCCAAAAATGATTTTAACCCGGCCATCCCGGTGGTTTTCTATCAACCCGACACAGTATTCCACCCCGAAGGTTAGAGGCGTGGAATCATTCCCCAAGGCGAGGCGGCACGGCTTGGAGACGACCCGCGCCAAGGCACGACGGGGGTGGCGGCGACACACGGGCAGGATGATAGCGGCGTGCATGCGGGAGGCTAGTGGAGCATGGCCAGGCGACTCGAGGGTGAGTAGCATTGCGCGACCATGCAGTGACGCATCGCAAGGTGGCACGCGGGCGGCGCTGCGCAGCCAGGCGGCGCGCGGGCAGCGCTGCGTGGCTAGGTGGCACGTGGCTTGATGCCTCTCTGCTCTGTTCTTTTAAAGGATTTCTTCGTTGCTGTTGATTTCATCACATTTCATTGTTACATGTCTTGCAAAATTTCGAGATATAGTATTTAAAGAAGTGCTTTTCAATGTACATGCTTGAAATTTGTTACTGTGATCTAATTTCATAGTACTCTTGAAATTTGTCAGAATAGTGTCTAGATGCTGCAATCACTCTTCCTCTGAAATTTCCTAAAAAACCAATTATTAGGATATTTTTTGTAAACCCTGAAAGCTTGACTGCATTTTATACTACTCTTGGCAATCACTAGTTGCTCTATAATTAATTTACCATGCCCTCTATTTTTTTTAAAAAAAATCATATTAAGATGTTGTACTCTACTTGAAAATTCTGTCTTCATGAGATAAACTTGTCTAGTTGGTCTTGATCAATATATAAACAACCGGTGTACAATTCAATGTCATGATCAAACTATCCTTGTAGAGACATTTTTCCAAATTTGTAGATCAAAGACCAAAAGTGAAGACATTCTTTTGATGTTGTACAAGAACTGGATACATTTAAAACAACCAGCATCTATTAACTCAGTTTAATTCAGTTTTGATGAATGTTTGCACCACATCATGTTAACCCTAAAGGGATTTAATTCCAACCAAACGAACACATAAATTCAAAGGAAAGATTTAATCCCCAAGGGGAATCAATCTACGGAGAGATTGAGTGATATGAGAGGGATCCACTCAATCCCTCGATAGAATCCCCTTGGGGATTAAACCCCTATCAACCGAACATGGCCTAAAAGAACAAGCTGAAGCAAATGAATTAACACAACAAAAACCTAGAGAAAGCAAGTGCTATTACTCTGTTGTCAGATATTATATGATACGACAGTCTGAGAGATCACAAGCACTGAAAATAATCTAGCCTCCCAAAACAATCGGTGTCCTAAATGAAAAGACACTTTCACAATACTCAAAGGTAGACAAAACCTACTCACAGATCTGACAAAATAAATTATCAAATACCAAGTACATACTAAAAATTCACATGCATTTTATTAGATATTTTCGCTCACATGAATTTCACAGATAAACATCAAGTAGATATATTTTCATTCAAGATGGCATTTAATCAAATATCTAAAATGTTTTTTAACTTAAAATAGCGAGTGAACAGAATGAAGCTTTGCTAGTACCAAGAAAATCCAGCCAAAATCATAACATGTGTGTACTGTAGCTACAATTTGCTAACGGCGGAAGTTTTCACAAGCACGCAAATCGAAGTGGAGTTAATCAGTAAAAATAGAAATGAATAGACCTTCATCCTACACTGTGATAAATTTAGCTTGTGCCCCTATGCCTAAAAACAAAACCACATGCATGTTGCTGCGCCTCCAGCCTTGCTCGCCTGGACTCTGCCTTGTGCCGCTACGAACCAAGAAAAAAACATCGGCGAACCGTATCCAACCACACGCCCAAGGCTATGCGGTGGTGGAAAAACAGAAACACGAAGCTTCTGCTAGCGGCGCCCGAAGGTAGAAGAAAGAAAAGGTGACCCAAATAATTTGAATGGAAAAGTAATTTCAGAATGGGTGCCAATCCATAGAGGGATGGGGGCTTTTTATAGCCAATATGGAAAAGTAAAAAGACTACTTTGCCTCTAGGGTTTAATTAACTGCAGACTCAAAGGCTCATAGGGCTAAAAATGTAAAATCCTATCTAAAGGTAGTTTGTCCCGATTTGAAGCTTTCGTAGCGACTACGGCTCCGCTTCAGGACCTGGGATCTCGATCTGATGGTTTTGAGCCGAAACTGAAAAAGCGCACCGGATCACCGACACGTGTCACCAATCCACGAACTCGACTGCCAGCAAGTCTCTCCCGCTCTCAATCCCTTGAGTCGCCTTGTCACTTGCACTGGCCTCCCTTTCGCTGACTTGATCAACACGTTGTCCCGATCATCCGTTCATTCATGTCTTGCTCTATCTCCACGTGTATACCTGAGATCGTCCTCAACTTCACCCGGTATCCTTGACTGTCTAGCATAAAGCTCCCTACTTGACCCCGATCACCCGCCGTTGATAGTTGACTCGTATCTCAACCCCGCACAACATGAGACACAAATCTCTAAGCAAGATGCACATTGATCCCATCAGTGAACCCCAAACAGCAAACACATATCTAGACCATGAAACAGGTAAACTTGTCAATCACTCATCACAAAGATAAAACCACAGTGCAAACCCCACTTGGTTTCTCAATCTCCCCCTTGATGAGTGCGTTGACAACTCCCAAAAGAAACAATGATGAAAGTTGAAGTTCAGTGCACAAGTGACCATAAAAACTCAGAAAAGAGCAAAACATGTCACTTGATTTAAAAATTATCCCACTTGACAAATGATCCTCCCCTTCGACAAAAGCAAGACACTATTTCTCCCCCTTTGGCAATGCAGGCATCAAGGTGATAAAAATGATGCAGAAAGAAGTAAGAGAGTGAGTGTATATGCAAGCAATTACAGTACAAAACAAGCATTTGCCTTGAATATTGTCTAAAAGTACTGCATGATAAGCTCATATGAATCATATCCAATAACAAGAAAGAGCAAGCATTTTCATATTTTAGCAATTAAAAGCATCACCACTCAGACTAGCATAACTAGACAAGGTAAAGCATGGAATGCAAAAGCTAGCAAATACTACCCAGACATGTATAGTCAGATAACATGGAGCTTCAACAAACTTGTAATTATTAAATATTTTCAAGTTTTTTTATAATGCTAGGGGTTATTTGCATGTCAACCTTATGCTAACCGACTAAGCCAAGCTTAGGTCAAGCAAAGACCATCAGAAGCTTAAAGCATTAGTCATGGCATACACTACAATGTTCTAGTTCATACCAAAGTGCTATGGTAAGCAGTCTAGAACAAGGCAGTGCAACAAGCAAACCCACCTGGATCTTTTCAATGTCAGCACAAAGGACATGGATAACAATTTCATGATTTTTTATCAATTTTCAGCACAAGATTTCCATGTAAAGAATTTTAATGATCAAGTTGCATGTTTGCATCCAAGTGAAAAAGACTTAGCTACCAAGCATGTAAAAGATAGCAAAAGCATTCAGCCTACTCATGCTAGTTATCAGACTAAGCAGTGATCATGATTTAATTTTCAGAATTAAAAGCCATGCTCATGACATATATCAAACATATTCAATAGAGCAAAATCATCATGATTAAAGACAATAATTCAAAGGCATATCCATGTAAGTACAGGTAAAAGCAGTTAATCATATAACAGAAGCTTATGCAATGACACACAACTCCCCCTCACAAGATGCCATAGGGATGACAAACACCAAGCTCTCCTATCAAAAATGCAAAATGAGAAGCATCAAGAGGCTTGGTAAAAATGTCTGCAAGCTGGTTATGGGTATCAACATATCTCAATTCAATATCAACCTTCTCATTGTGGTCTCTCAAAAAGTGATAATGCACATCAATGTGTTTGGTTCTAAAATGTTGAACTGGGTTGTTGGCTAAGATAATGGCACTACTGTTATCACAAAAAAGTGGAACACCCTTAAAATCCTGCAAAGTAGAGACCATCCACAAAATCTGTGAACAATAGCTAGCAGCAGCTACATACTCAGCCTCGGCTGTAGACTATTTGTGAGAAGACCAACAAACAAGAGAGGAACCTAGAAAATGACAAGTACCGAAGATACTTTTCCTATCAATTCTACATCCAGCAAAATCAGCATCGAAAAAACCTCGAAGAAATAAAGATGATGATGCAGAATACCAATTGCCAAATTCAAGAGTGTGTTTTAAGTACCTCAGTATGCGTTTTACCGCTTGACGATGTGACGCTCTTGCAGAAGCCTGAAAATGAGTGCACAGACATACTACGAAGTGTATGTCCGGCCTCGTAGCCGTCAAGTAGAGGACGGAGCCGATCATACTCCGGAACTCCTTCTGATCGACCTCTTCTCTATCTTCATCCAGATCAAGCGCTACTGAGGTAGTCATCAGAGTGGCAAGTGGCTTCGCATCGCTCATGTCAAAGAGCTTTAGCATGTCCTTGGTGTACTTCGTTTGATGCACGAAAGTACCTTATTTGCTTTGCTTGATTTACAGACCAAGGAAGAAGATCAGCTCACCCATCATCGACATCTCGAATTCCCTACTCATAGAATCAGCAAACTCAGCCACAAGTGTATGAGAAGATCCACAAAAAATAATGTCATCAACATAAATCTGAACAAGGAGTAAATCTTTGCCATGCTTAAGAGTAAACAGGGTTTTATTAACAGAGCCCATTTTGTACCCATGCTCAAGTAAAAAGCTCGTAAGTCGGTCATACCAGGCCCTAGGAGCTTGCTTGAGCTCATACAAAGCTTTGAAAAGTTTAAAGACTCTATGGGGGTACTTGGGATGTTCAAAGCCTAGGGATTGTCTAACATAAACATCCTCTCCTATGAAACCATTAAGAAAAGCACTTTTAACATCCATTTGATAAAGCATGAAACCACAAGAAGATGCAAAAACAAGCAAAATCCTAATGGCCTCAAGTCGAGCTACTGGATCAAATGTCTCTCCAAAATCAACCCCCTCGACTTGAGAGTAACCCTGAGCAACAAGCCTAGCCTTGTTTCTCACAATAGACCCATCCCCCCCTGTTTGTTTTTGAAAATTCATTTTATGCCAATGATATGAATGTTAGGGGTGGATCTACAAGAACACAGACTTGGTTTCTATCAAAGTTTTTCTAACTCCTCATGCATGGCATTGATCCAACTCGAATCAGATAAAGCATGACTAACATACAAGGGCTCAAAGGAGGCAACAAATGCAGAGTCAATAAAGTGAGCATGAGATCGAGTTACCCTTTCATTTAGCTCACTAATGATTTGCTCTGAAGGATGCATCTTCTGAATGTGTTGTGGAGCTTCTTGATGATATGCAGCTCCCCTCAACTCTTGCTGTAGAGTGGTCGAATATGACTGAAGTTGATGATATGCTTCGAGACCTCTTGCTGAAGTAGTCGATGCTGGGTCTGCCTCCGAGGTTGATGTCGAGGGAAGTAGGGGATCATCCTCAAGGCCTTCATATTCTTCAGGATCTTCTTCTTCAAATATGGTCTCTTTCATATCCTTTTCACTGGAAAGCTCAAAAGAAGAACTAACACATGGGGTTGATTCATCAAAAGTAACATCACATGACTCAATGACAATGTTAGTCTCAAGATTAAACACACGATATGAATGACCATGAGTGGAATAACCCAAAAAGATCCCATCTAAAGATCGCGACTCAAATTTGTCCAAATTTCCACGTTTTAGGATAAAGCACCGACAACCAAATACTCGAAGATGAGTAACCTTGGGATTTCTCCCAAAACGCAGCTCATAAAACATCAAATTCAAAAGTGAGGACAAAAAAATCCGGTTGGAGATGTAACAAGCAGTATTTATGGCCTCAGCCCAAAACCTTCTAAGAGTCCTATGCTCATCGAGTATCGTCCTAGCCATCTTCACCAAAGTGTGGTTCTTTCTCTCAACAACTCCATTCTATTGAGGAACCCGTGGAGAAGAAAATTTGTGTTCAATGTCGTGCTCAAGGCAAAAGTCAACAAAGAAATCATTCTTGAACTCGGTGCCATTATCACTTCTGATTACTTTCAATGCACTAGGGAGTTCAATGAATAGTCTCAAGGCTAAGCTCCGAAAGTGTGAAAACACTTCATCCTTGCTTGCAAGAAAGTAGACCCAAGAATAGCGGGAATAGTCATCCACCAAAACAAGGACATACCATTTGCCACCCAAGGAACAAATCCGAGAAGGACCTATAGTGTCCATATGGAGAAGTTCTCTAGGTTGCTCTGTCATCACCACATTAATTGGTGAATGAGAGGCGGCAACCATCTTTCCATGTTGGCAAGGAGCACAAACAAGATTCTTCTCAAACTTGAGCTTGGGCAATCCATGGATCAGACCTAGGGCACTCAATCGAGCAAGCAAGTCAAAGCTCATATGCCCTAGTCTCCTATGCCACATCTAGAGCTCAGAAGATGGTCCAACAATAAGACAATGATAAGAACCAAATGACTCAGAAAAATGAGCTCCAAAGACTCTCCCTATTCTTAAAATCTTACAAACCAATGTGCTAGAAGAATCGAGAACTTGTGAAGCATCGCGTCTGAAACACACTTCCAAGACCTCGTCAAGCAATAGAGACACAGAAAACAAACTGTATCCCAAATCCTCAATCAAAGCGACATCTTTGAGAATGAAATTTTCATTAATTCTAATCATACCTTTTCCTATCACTCTGCTCCTCCAATTGTTGCCAAAGGTGATGTGCTCATGTCGCTGAGTCGAGGTGAGGCTGGAAAACCATGATGTCTTCTCGGTCATGTGGTGCGAACAACCGGAATCCATGATCCACTTGTTCTCCAGGCCTCCGTCTTTTGCCTACAAAAAAATGAGAAAATCTCGAGTGCTTAGTGCTGGGGTGAGTGAAAAACTGTCGTGGTATCCAGCACTGAGAAACTTAAGCCATAGGCAAAGAAGTAGTAGACTATCTACGCATGGGATATGAATCATGATAAAAAGTGTGAGGTCTACCTAAATGGCGCGAGTCATAAAAATGACGAGGTCTCCCTACCTGTCGAGGACCAAAACCACTAACACGTGGTCTAGGACCATATGAGTCATGGTGTATCCCACAATGGGCAAATCATCTCATGTGAGCACAAGGAGCCTCAAGAAAGCGAGAACGAGAATGAGAAACATGCTCATGTATACCAATAGGTGGCTGATACATGTCCCATGTCCACATCTCCCAAGAACATCGCTCATCCTTCATGCAACGAAAACAGAAACCAACCAAGTGTCCCACCCTCTAGCAATATGAGCAATGAAACATCTTTTTGGGGGTAGGTGCATGAATCTTGGGAGAAATCCTCACAGGCTCTCTTGGTTTCTGCTGAGGGGCTTTCTTTGGTGGAGGTGGTGTTTTCTTGGTAGGCTAGATGGGTTTATTGGCTTTCTGTGGAGTGTCTAACTGGGCTCTCTCTTCCTCTAGGGTAGTGGGTGAAGTAAACACTGTTTTGCTCTCAATGTCTGGAGAGGTTCTCTCAAAACTCAACCCTAGAGCTAACCCTGCTCTGTCAGCACACATCTTGGTCTTGGCCAAAAGAAAATTCATCCTTCCTTTTCCCTCAGTGCGTTTGTTTACCACAGAAAGAAGGTATTCATTTTCAGTCATGAGATTTTCAACTTGCCCTCTAGCAAAACTGAGTTGGTCCTTAAGGGTGATGCAAGTGGGACAAGCAGACTGCACATCCTTAGAACACTCAGCACTCTCCAATCTAGCCTCTAATTCCTTAACATGTTTGTCTCTCAAATTAATGCTATCAATCAATAAAGGACAATTTGAACAAGCATCAAAAGAAATAGGTCTAGACTCCACCACAATGAGCTGTTTCTATGCATTCTCAAGCTTATTGATAGTTTGAGCATGCACAGTACATAGCTCGGCAAGCTCACTCATAACCACCAAACAAGACTCACATTCAACATCCTCAGACTTAGACCTAAGCATGACAAGTTCAGTTGATACAGAATCAAGCCTAAGTCTAAGTTCTTTCCTTTCTTTAGCAGCTTGTTTAAGTAATCTAGCCTGACCAATCAAAGCATCATTCAATTCATCATTTTTTACTAAAAGCTAGTCGTGGGATAGATATACCTCAGATGAGTCATTTTTGACTTGAAGAAGTATCGATGTCGCTCAATACAACCATGAAAGCTCTGGAACATTCCTTGGCTGCTCTCTTGGCAAGCTTATCACGGTTCTTCTTGAAATATGTCTTTTTGTCCCTTTTCTGGTACTTGTGCTCATTCTCATCTTTCTTTTTGAGTTTAGGGTAGTTAGCTTTAATATGCGATGTATCCCCACACCCAAAACACCCCCGAGAGCCTCCTCTCCTCTAATCCCATCTATCATTATAGAACCAGGTGAACTTCTTGACAATGAGAGCAAGCTCCTCATCATCGAGAGTGTCCACCTAATCTTTTGTGACAAAGACCAGAGAAGACAAAGCAAAGCCACCAGTAAAAACACAAGATCCAGAAGAATCCGATGCAATACCTTCAGATGAGGTGCCACTGCCAGAACTAGAAACTAATGCCATGGATGGTGGAAAAGAGTTTCTAAGTCCTTGGCGAGATGCCTTGACAATCTCAGTGGACTTAAGCTTGCTAAAGAGTTCATCACAAGTTAACATGTCGTAACTTTTGGATTCCTCAATGCTGGATATCTTTACTTCCCATATGCTACGATCAAGAGCATAGAGAAGCTTGATAGTCCTCTCATGATCAGAATAAGCAAGCACACCCGTGGAACGAAGATTACTCATGATGGCATCAAAACAGAAAAACATGACATCAATAGATTCACTAGGGCTACACAAACATTTGATACTATTGGTTGTAAGTGCTTTGGCACCTGGCCTTAATCTGAGTTGTGCTCTAATGAAACACAGTGAGTGTGTGTGGCGCCCCGATTTAACGAAATCGGAACATTATTGAATTTCATAAGAAAAACAATAATACAAGAGGTTCATCATGCGACAATCGTACATACGACAAGTATTCATGGTACGCAGACCATAATTATTACATTAGAGTTTAATAAAAAAATAATAAAAATAATTGAAATACATGACGAACGCCTTCTCCAAGATCTTTTCACTTGACTAGGTCGCTACTCCAGACCATCTTCGTAGTAGGCATCCTCTGAGGTGTTCAACGGGTATGAGTACAAAAAGTACTCAATAAGCCACCGCAAATGCAATAATAATGCAGGATAATAATCAAAGGGAGGATAATTGGCTAAAAGTGCGGAAAAGTACATTTTCAGTTATTGCAGTTAATGTGGTCAAGTTTTATCATGCGGAAAATAAACATGAACAACAATAATATCATCTAAATCGAGGAGTACGTTTTACCTCCTCGCACAACAGTCCTTACATGTCAAACCATCATGCACATACATATCAAAAGTAATCTAACTGTGGGATGTCACGCAACTCACCCTTGACCGTGGGCTCGACTTTTCAAAAAGATTTAAGACTCTGACCAGAGATGTACTACTATACCCACAAGGCACGTACTCATCCCAAACACTAAAGTGTAACGAGATGACCCATACCATGGGAATTCGTGCCAAAACCTCGGCATGAAATGCTCCAAGCGATAACCACCCGCTCTAGGTTTTGCTGGCGCGCCGGGCCGCATCCCAGCTAACGTCGCACCCCCTTTTGCGCCACATCGGTACAAGCCACCCGCAGGTGCTGCTTGACCCATCTCCAAATGGTGGCCTCGGTTTGGAACACTCCATACCTTAGTTAGGACTTACCCACTAGACTCGTGGTTAGTATGGAAGTGTATTGCAACGGATCCCGCAGACTGGTCCTTATAGTGCCCCGGGTGCTACCGACCAATGCCCTAGCTTGCACCCGGAACCCACCATGCATTCACTCACAACCACAACTCATCACCGACAGAATAACAAGGATAAGAATAACGGGGATCATATAGTAGAACCATGTTGCTACGACTCATCTTTATCCTATAGCAATCGTGTCAATACATTGGCCACTAGTTAATAATACTAATCATATGGTGACAAGGAGGTTAGGCGAGATAGCATGGCTTGGGTTGCACATCAAGGTCAGGGGATCCTAAATAAATATATTGTAAGGGTATCATTTGACTAATGCATGTATATCCTATGGGTTTTAGCGATAGTTTAATAAAACATGGGTTCAATATGCTCAAAAGTGTTGTTTGGTGACTTGCCTTGTTCAGCGAATGGGGAGGGAGGAACTTCCGGGCAATATTCCGGCTCCTCGGCGGCGTCGTAGTCTTCCCAATATAAATAAGGTAAAATAAAATAAATACAACATTCAATTAAACAATATAAAACCACACAACAAGTACATATGTTTAAATTGGTTTAATTTAAAGGAAATCAAGTTGTTAAAGGAAATCAAGTTGTTATAATTTTAAAAGGAATTATAATGAAATGTTGTCCTTTGTAAAAAGGGGTTTTAAATGTGAGTAATCTCATTTTAAGTTTTCTAATTAATTTAAAATGAAAGGTTTAGAGAAAACTTAGTGGTTTCATTATTCTAACAGGGAATGAATAAATATAAATTTTGCTGTAATATAAATAATCAAATTTGCATTTTACCCTAAGGGCATTTGAATACTTTATTAAATAAGAATGAAATATTCAAAGTAAACATATTGTTTTTATTGCATTAACATGTAGAGGATAATATTACAAATTTTCTGAAATTGAAATGGTAATTTTTGAGGTTAAAACGCGCCAGATATGAATTTTTGAAGTTTAAAAGCATTTCTGGAATTTAAATTAAACTCAAAATAGCCTCGGGTCCACGGTTAGCCAGGCCCATGGTGAACCCGTGCACTGTGCGCGTGCGCCGGATCGATCTGGGCCATTGGATCTAGATCCAACGCGCGAGGGCGAGGCGGGGGCGTTAAGTTAACGTGGACGACTGAGATTAAAATACTCAACTGGTACGCGATGAACGGCTCGGATCGAGTGCGGGTTTTAAATATCGATGGATGCGCGAGATTAAAACATACCGCTTCGATTAGATCCGACGGTGAGGATTAAATCGCGCACGTGGTGATGTCGGCGCCGTTCGATCGTGATCGTACGGTCGGGACTGAATCCAACACGACATGGGTACTCGACCTGTACCGGTCGTCGTCTCCGGTGACGGCGAGCGGGCCAGAGGCCACGGCGAGCGACGGCGGTCAAGCCTAAGGCCTAAAACGGAAAGAGGACGACTAGGGAAACATGAAGGTACCGTTGGCGGGGCGAATGGTCGATGGAGCGTGGCCGGCGACGAGTGGAGGAGGCGAAGAGGTTCGGGTTCTCGTCGGCGGTGGCGTTCTGGCGGGGTTCGTCGGTGATGGAGGGGTGGCCTAGGTCGGCGAGATCCTTATGGTCGCAGCGGTGCGGTCGGTGAGAACGGAGGGGGACTTCGGTGACGGCGAGCGACGGCTGGAGTGCGGGCGGCGGTGGAGAGTAAAAAGTCGAATTAGGGCGCTCTGGTTCGTAGGGGTATAACGCGGACGGACAGGGGGTTTAAATAAGGTCACCAGCGGGGCAGAGGGGGCGCAATCGGGGGAGGACCAAAATTAAAATGGCCTTAACGCCGGCGAGCTCGGTTGCGAGGGGATACGTTGAACCTGGACGCGATTCGGTCGGGTTTAAGGGGGAAAACGGTCGACGCGTTGAGGGGGATTCATTGCCGGCAACGGATTAAAGATAAGGGGCCGGCGGGGGCAGATCCGAGGCAGGATTAGGGCTTCGGCCGGCGAGGGGGGGGGGATTTGGCGGCAGATCTCGCGGAGAAGACGGATCCGACAGGTGGGGGACACCGGGCTGCGGGCGCGAGCGAGCGGGCGGGGCGGCTGACGGGTGGGGTCGGGCGGTCGGGCGTGCGCGCGAGGGGAGAAGGGGGGTCTCTGACGAGTGGGGCCCGGGTGTCGGGCGCGCGAGCGAGGGGAGAGTGGCTCACTAACGGGTGGGGTCGGGCTGTCAGTCCGACGCAGGTGAGGGTAACGGGCTGGGCCAGCCGGGAGAGAGAGAAAGGGAGGAGGCGGAGCCCATTACTGTTTAAAATGTTTTCTGATTAAAAATAATTGCAAAAATTGGTTTAAAATAATAGGGCTACTCTCAAGGTTGATAAAAATTTGTAAAAATTCTCAAAAATATATCTTGGCCCTAGGATCATACATAAAAATTTTTAGCTCCTGGTTTGGCCATTTCATCTAGGTTGTAGTTCAAAATGGTGAAGGAGGGCATTTAAAGGTATTTCCAAAATAATAAATTTCAGGAAATTGGATTAAATAATATTTTTATTCCTTTGAAAATTTGGGGTGTTATAGTGTGGACCAAATCTCCCTAGCAGTCTGAAGGTGATGCACCCTATCAAACTCATTTCTACTTAGGCCAATGAACAATATATTTCTAGCTTTGAAGTTAGCACTATACTGATCTTTCTTAGCCTGAGTAGTGTGAGTCCGCGGGATGGAGTATTGTGAGTCCACAATCTCCCAAATTGCACTTCCTTGGCTTTGAAGATAAGCCTCCATGCACACCTTCCAGTAAGCAAAATCTGTCCCATAGAACAATAGAATTTTACTGACTCTGTCCATGTCGCCAAAGGATCACATAACCAGTTAAAGTTAACTAGTGATCTTCACCCGCTCTGATACCACTATGAATTACATAGTCAATGGCTAGCTACCATAGACTCCAATGCCCTTGACAACTTGGTATTAACTTCTAGATGATCCATGACCCCCTTTTGCCATGCAATCCCTCTCAGCATCACCGACAGGTTTAGTATCATCCGACGTGTTGACCTCAACACTAGATGATCTCATGACCCTCATTTAGACATTGGTCGAGTCTATTCAAGCTCTCTAGGTCACAATCAAAGGGAACACCACCGCCATCCGCGCACTCGAGGTGCAACACCCAGCTTACACAACCTCAGGCATGAAGGCTCCGACCACCGATGAGCACCACAATGACCGGCCACACTGTTGCCCACTTATTCATCGAGATGGACCTATGTTCGGGCTACCACCAAGTCCACATGAACCCCACCGACATGGACAAGATTACATTCCAAATTCATGATGGACTCTATGAGTTCCTCCTAGTCATGCCGTTTGGGCTCTAGAATGCCCCATCAACTTTCTAGGCCCTTATGAACAATGTACTCCAATCCGTTCCTCCATATCTTCATGCTTGTCTTCTTTGATGTCATCTTGGTCTTCAACAACTCATGGGTGGAACACCTTCGCCATGTCTAGGCTATCCTCTCCATGATCCAATGACATCAACTCTTCATCAAAGTGCAAATACGCTTTGGACATCACCTCCATCGCCTACCTCAACCACATCATCTCCTCGGTAGGCATGGCAATGAATCCGACCAAAGTTCAAGCTGTATGTGATTGGCCCCAACTATGTTTGGCACATGTGGTTCATAGATTATTTGGACTCGCAAGCTTCTATCGCAAATTTAGTCAGAATTATGTCACGATCATGGCACCCCTAATAGTTCTTTTGTGGAAGGATGGATTTCTCTAGACCGAGGATGTTACAGGCACATTTCAAGCCCTCAAGTCAGCCATCACTACTATTCTAGTCCTTACCATGCCGATTTCTCCAAGTAGTTCATCGTCGAGCGTTATGCCTCGTCGTTTGGCTTCAAGGCCATCCTACTTCAAGGCCAACACCTTATCACCTTCAGTCAACCGGCCACTCCCTACCATAATTCCCTAGCAGCATATGATAGAGGGCTAATTAGTCTCATCCACGCTATTCATCATTGGAGACCATATCTTTGGGTCGACGATTCTTGGTATGGACTGACTACTTCAGTCTCAAGATTCTATTGGATCAGTGCTTGGCCATGATCCCACAACAACATTGGGTGGGTGAGAAACCAAGTTGAGATGCGCCTTGATTTTATGTGTGATGAGTGATTGCCACATTTGATATGAGAAATCAAATTAAGACAAAGTGATTGACATATGTGGATGTTGGCTTTGGGTCTAAGCTAATCTTATGCTTGGGTTAAAGGTTGAAGATAATGTGATTAGCACCGAAAGTTCTAGTATTGGAAAAAACATGATTGCTTGTCTTATGGTGTATAGGACTTGGATGCTAATCAACTATCAACGACATGTGATCAGGATCAAGTGGGGATCTTGGTACCGGACGATCAACGAGGCTAGGTGAAGTTGAGGATGATCCTAGTGGTACACATAATGATGAAGCAAGTCATAGGCTAAAGGATGATAAAGACAATGTGTTGACCAAGTCAAGAAAAGGGGATGCTAGTTCTTGATAGAGAAAATTAGTCAGGCCCATGCCCAGTAGCATGGTCAATGAAGGTCAAAAGAGTCCGATCAAAGGTTGGTCAAAGAAGCCTATCCGTATTGTTATATGTGGCCGGATATGAAGTAGCCAATAAAGATAAAAAATATGGAGATAAATCAAGGATCACTTATGATATTATCGTAGCGGACGACAAGTCTCTAGATTATAAATATATACCTATTAGCTAGGTTGAGGAATCTAAAAACACAACAACAAACTACTTTCGGCGCATCGCCACCCTTGGCTTCCTAGGTTTAATCCTGATGGAGCTTTATACTCAGAGCTAGGATACATCGCTAAGAAACCAAGTGGCACTTCACTGTGGATTTATCTTAGTGATGAGTGATTGACATGTTTGCCCGGTTAAGTTCAGGGTTTGGACGTGTGTTTTCCTGTTTAGGTTCACCGAAGGGATCGGTGTGCATTGAGATGCGTATTTATGGGGAGATTCGTGTTTTGCTTGTTTCAGTGTGTGTATGGTTGAGATGCGAGTCATTTATCAATGGAGGGTGATCAGGGTCAAGCGAGGGATTGATGCTAGACGATCAAGGATGCTGGGTGAAGTTGAGAAAGATCTCAGGCGTACTTGTGGAGATGAAGCAAGACATGTACGAACGGATGATTGAGATAATGTGTTGACCAAGTTAGCGAAAGGGAGGCTAGTTAAAGTGGCAAGGCAGCTCGAGGGATCGAGAGTGGAAAAGACTTGCTACCGTCTAATTCACGGATTGGTGACAAGTGTCGGCGATATAGAGGGCTTTATCGGTTTCGGCTCAAAACCGTTGGATCGAGATTGAAGTGTCCTGAAGCGAAGCCTTAGTCGCTACGAAAGCTCCATGACATGACAAACTACCTTTAGATAGAATTTTACCATTTTGCTCGTTGGGTCTGTGTCTGTATTTTTGCGTCTGTAGGTAAATTACTTTAAGGGTATTTTGGTCTTTTTTAGTTTTTGAACCGCATATAAAAGGCCATGAAGTTTTAGGGTTTCTACCAGCTTACCCACTTTCGAAATGAGAGTTCACTTTACCAAAAAGTCCGTATTTTACTCCTGTTCATCACTGTTTATCACTGTCGCACTTGTGTTCTTCGCTGGAGCTCCAGTTTCGATTCATTCTGGTTTTCTCTGGTTATTTTACCGGTTCAATCCAGAACTTGTCACACTGCTGGAGAGTGTGGGCTTCTCCATCGAGCTCTATGCATTGGTTTTCTCTTGGAGTTACTGTGCTTTGGTTTTGCAAGGAGTTACCGTGCGCCGGTTTTTTGGGAGGTATTGTGCGCTGCAGATCGGCTCTGCCGCTCCCTGTTTAGCTACGGGCGCAGTGTGCTCGATGCACTTGGGTGCTTATGGCGTTGGTGGCACTGGTGGCAGTGTACTGCGCTAGGGGCTGAGGCAGGCGGATTGAGACACAGAGCACACGGTGAAGAAAGCGGGTGGTGGACGTAGCAACAGCTTGCTTGGGATCAGAGGCGCAGTAGCAGGAGCTCGACTTGGCTGTGTGTCCAACGCAAAGCACAAAAGCTGCTGAACATTAATTTCTTATTTCCTCGATGGTCGTGTATTTATAGTTTTTATACCTGAATATTCTATGATATATCTGAGATCACTTTTATTACCTGCATTTATTTATCTATTTAAATGCGTTAAATATTGTGCTTCCTTATATGTGTTGATCTATCTATGAACTGTGGATGTTTCCCTTGCACTTGATTAAATATCTGTATTCTGTTTAAATGTTTGTAGATATTTCATCTGAATTTTGAGTAGTCTTTAATCTACCTTGTGTGCTTTGTACGGATGTCTTTTCAATCAGGACATCGGTTAGTTTTTGAAGGCTAGATTATTTTCAGTGTTTATGATCTCTTAGACTGTCGTATCATTTAATATATGACAAGAGAATGATAGCACTTTCTTTTTCTTAGGATATCACTGTGGTAACTCTTTTGCTTCCGTTTGTTCTTTTAAAGGTGCGTTGGGTGTTTAAAAAAGGCCATCAATTCGAAAGAATTTGTTGAGGTGCCTATTCACCCCCCTCTAGTTGCCAGTTTTGATCCTACAATTTTTATCAGAGCTTGGTTAAGATCACCAGGTGACCTTAACCAGTTTTGTGATCTCTTGGCGACATGGACAGAGTCATTAAAATTCCTCTATTCGATGGAAAGAATTTTGCATACTAGAAGGTGTGCATGAATGCTTATCTTCAAAGCCAAAGAAGTGCAATTTGGGAGATTGTGGATTCAAAATATTCCATCCCTGAGACTCACACTAATCAAGACTAAGAAAGATCAGTATATTGCTAACTGCAATGCTAGAAATATATTGTTCATCAGTTTGACTCGAAATGAGTTCAATAGTGTACAACACCATCAGACTGCTAGGAAGATTTGGTCCACTCTGACTGTTTTTCATGAGGGCACATCTCAGATTAAGGCCAGGCGCCGAAGCACTTACAATCAACAATACCGAATGTTTGTGCAGAGCCCTGATGAATCTATTGATGCCATGTTTTCCCGTTTTGATGACATCGTGAGTAATCTTTGTTTCATGGGTGTGCTTACTTACTCTAATCATGAAAGGGCTATTAAGCTTCTCTATGCTCTTGATCGTAGCATATGGGAAGTGAAGATATCTAGCATTGAGGAATCCACAAGTTAGGACACGTTAACTTGTGATGAACTCTTTAGCAAGCTGAAGTCTATTGAGATTGCCAAGGCATCTCGCCAAGGATTTGGAAACTCTGTGCCACCATCCATGGAACTAGTTTCTGGTTCTGGCAGTGGCACCTCATCTTGAGGTGTTTCATTTGGTTCTTCTAGGTCTTGTGTCTTTACCGGTGGCTTTGCCTTGATCTCTCTGATCTCTGTCACAAAAGAGCAGGTGGACACTCTAGATGATGAGGAGCTTGCTCTCATTGTCAAGAAGTTCACCCAGTTCTATAATGATAGATGGGATCAAAGGAGAGGAGACTCTCGTGGGTGTTTTGAGTGTGGGGATACATCTCATATTAAAGCTAACTGCCCTAAACTAAAAAAAGATGAGAATGAGCACAGGCACCAGAAAAGGGACAAGAAAACCTACTTAAAGAAAAACCGTGACAAATTGGCTAAGAGAGCAGCCAATGTAGCATCCAAAGCATTCATGGCTACACTGAGCGACATCGACAGTTCTTCAAGTGAAGAGTCAAGCTCTGATGAGGATGAACCACAGAAGGAGGAGAAGAAGGTAAAGGACTTCACTGGTATTTACTTCATGGACAATGGCATCCACATCGATGATGAGATAGACTCATCAGAGGTAACTTTATCCCATGACCAAATTTTAGTTAAAGTTGATGAATTGAATCATGCTTTGATTGGTCAGGATAGATTACTTGTGAAAGATACAAGAAAATGCAAAGAACTTAGACTTAGACTTGATTTTGTTTCCACTAAGTATGCCATGCTTAAGTCTAAGTTAGATGATGATTAATGTGAGTCCTGCTTTACTGTCATGAGTGAGCTTTCCGAGCTACATTTTGTGCACGCTCAAACTATCGATAAGCTTGAGATTACATAGAAAGAGCTCACTGTGGTGGAGTCTAGACCTCTTATTTCTAATGCTTGTTCAAATTGCCCATTGCTATTGAAAGTATTGAACTTAGGTACAAGCATGTTAAGAAACTAGAGGCTATATTGGAGAGTGCTAAGAGTTCAAATTGCCCACGTGCAATATCCTAAAGGACAAACTTAACTTTGCTAGAGGGCAAGACGAGAAACTCATGACTGAACTGAATACCTTCTTTCTTTGGTGAACAAGTGTACTGAGGGAAATGGTAGGATGAATTTGCTCTTGGCCAAGACCAAGATGTGTGCTGATAAGACTAGGTTAGCTCTAGGGTTGGGTTTTGAGAGAACCACTGTAGACAGCAAGGGCAAATGTTCACTCCACCTACTACCATTGAGGAAGATAGAGCCAAGTTAGACACTACACAAAAAGCCAAGAACCCCATCCAGCCTTCCAAGAAAGTACCTAAGTCAAAACCAAGAGAGCCTATGAGAAAAACCCAAGTTTTTAATACCCCAGCCCCCAACAGTATTTTTCACCGTTCTTATTGTTAGGGGGCCTGTCATTTGATTGGCTTTTGTTTTCGTTGCATGAAGGATGAGTGACACTCTTGTGAGATGAGTGCACGGGACATGTATCAACCACCTGTTGGTATACATGAGCCTTTCTCTCATTATATTTCTCATTTTCGTGAGGCTCCACGTTATCACTCTAGAGAATTTGCCTAGCATGGTTTTCACCATGGCTCATATGGTGCTTGACCACATCTAAGAGGTTTTGATCCTCGATAGGTTGGGAGACCTCGTCATGATTCTGGTTTTCATCATGGTGGTAGACCGTGTGCTTTTTATCGTGATTTGCATTCCACTAATGTATAGTCTACTGCTTTTACTTCTTCCCCTTGATTTTCTTAGTGTTGGATTCCTAGAAAGTTTTTCACTTACCCTAACACTGAGGACTCGAGACATTTTATTCATGTGTAGATGGAAAACAGAGGCTTGGAGAACAAGTGGATCATGGATTCCGGTTGTTCACGCCATATGACCGGAAAGACATCATGGTTCTCCATCCTCAACTTGACCCAGCGACATGCGTACATAACATTCGGAAACAATCGGAGGAATAGAGTGAAAGGAAAAGGTATGGTTAGAATTAATGAAAATTTCATTCTCAAATATGTCACTTTGGTTAAGGATTTGGGATATAATTTGCTTTCTATATCTCAGTTGCTTGATGAGTGCTTGGAAGTGCATTTTAGACGTGATACTTCACAAGTTCTCTATTCTTCTAGCGCTTTGGTTTGTAAGATTTCAAGAATAAGGAGGGTCTTTGAGCTGATTTTTCTGAGTTATTTGTTTCTTCTCATTGCTTGATTGCTAAACCTTCTTCTGAGCTCTGGATGTGGCATAGGAGACTAGGGCATATGAGTTTTGACTTGCTCGATCGACTGAGTGCCCTAGGTCTGATCTGAGGATTGCCCAAGCTCAAGTTTGAGAAGAATCTCATTTGTGCTCCTTATCGACGTGGAAAGATGGTGGCTGACTCTAATTCACCAATCAATGTGGTGATGATAGAACCACCCGGAGAACTTCTTCATATGGACATTGTAGGTCCTTCTCGGGTTACTTCTTTAGTTGGCAAATGGTATGTTCTTATCGTGGTGGATGACTACTCCCGCTATTCTAGGGTATTCTTCCTTGCAAGGAAGGATGAAGTGTTTTCACACTTTCAGAGTTTAGCTTTGAGACTATTCATTGAACTCCCTAGTGCATTGAAAGCAATCAGAAGTGATAATGGCGCCGAGTTCAAGAATAGTTTCTTTGTTGATTTTTGCCTTGAGCATGACATTGAACATCAATTTTCTGCTCCAAGGGTTCCTCAACAAAATGGTGTTGTTGATAGAAAGAACTGCACTCTAGTGGAGATGGCTTGGGCGATGCTCGATGAGCATAGGACTCCTCGAAGGTTTTGTGCTGAGGCCATGAGCACTACATGTTACATCTCCAACCGGATTTTCCTCCGCTCTCTTTTGAATCTGACTTCTTATGAGCTATGTTTTGGAAGGAAGCCCAAAGTTACTCATTTGAGAGTGTTTGGATGTCGGTGCTTTATTTTAAAACATGGTAATCTTAACAAATTTGAGTTGCGTTCTTCTGATAGTATCTTTTTTGGTTATTCACTTCATGGTCATTCATATCATGTCTTTAATCTTGATACTAACACTGTTATCGAGTCATGTGATGTGACTTTTGATGAGTCTTCCCCCTATGTTAGTACTTCTTTTGAGCTTTCTAGTAAGTAGGATATGGATGAAACCATTTTTGAAGAAGAAGATCCATCAAAATTTGAAGAGTTCGAGGATGGTCCCCTACCTCCTACTACAACAACCCCTGAAGTAGATCCTGCATCATCTACTTTACCAAGCTTCGAGCAAACTTTGGCAAGTGTTGAGGGGGAGATTCTCTCTCGACGAGAAGATCCTCTTCGGATTCAATGACATCACCCTCCTGAGCAGATCATCGGTGAGCTAGATGAAAGGGTACCTCGATCTCATGCTCATTTCGCTGATTCTGCATTTGTTGTTTCTTTTGAGCCTCTTGATGTTAGTCATGCTTTTTCTGATTCGAGTTGGATCAATGCCATGCATGAAGTGTTATAAATTTTTGATAGAAACCACATCTTTGTTCTTATTGATCCACCTCCTAACATTCATATCATTAGAAGAAAAGGGATTTTCAAAAACAAATAGGGGGAGGATGGGTCTGTTGTGAGAAACAAGGCTAGTCTTGTTGCTCAGGGTTCCTATCAAGTCGTGGGGGTTGATTTTGGAGAGACCTTTGCTCTAGTAGCTTGACTTGAGACTGTTAGGATTTTGCTTGCTTTTACATCTTCTCGCGGTTTCAAGCTTTATCAAATGGATGTTAAAAGTATTTTTCTTAATGGTTTTATAGGAGAGTATGTTTATGTTAGACAACCCCAGGCTTTGAACATCCCAAGTACCCCCATAGAGTCTTTAAACTTCACAAAACTTTGTATGGGCTCAAGCAAGCTCCTAGGTCTTGGTATGACCATCTTAGGAACTTTTTGCTTGAGCATGGGTAGAAAATGGGCTCTGTTAACAAAACCCTGTTTACTCTTAAGCATATCAAAGACTTTCTTCTTGTTCAAATTTATGTTGATGATATCATTTTTGGGGGCTCTTCGCATACACTTGCGGCCGAGTTTTCTGATTCTATGAGCAGGGAGTTCAAGATGTCAATGATGGGCGAGCTGACCTAAAATCAAGCAATGCAAACAAAGTACTTTTATGCATCAGACGAAGTACACCAAGGACCTGCTGGAGTGCTTTGATATGAGCGATGTGAAGCCACTTGCCACTCCGATAGCTATCTCAGTAGCGCTTGACCCGGATGAATATGGAGAATAGGAGGATCAGATGGAGTTCCGGAGCATGATCGGCTCCCTCCTCTACTTGATGGCTATGAGGCCGGACATACGCTTCGTAGTATGTCTATGCGCTTGTTTTCAGGCTTCTCCAAGGGCTTCACATCGTCAAGCAGTTAAGCGCATACTAAGGTATCTCAAACACACTCTTGAATTCGACATTTGGTATTCTGCATCTTCATCTTTATTCCTTAGAGTTTTTTCAGATGTTGATTTTGCTGGTTGTAGAATTGATAGGAAAAGTACCTCTAGTACTTGTCATTTTCTAGGTTCCTTTCTTGTTTGCTGGTCTTCTCGTAAATAGTCTAGCATTATGTAGTCTACAGCTGAGGCTGAATATGTAGCTGCTACAAGTTGTTACTCACAAATTTTATGGAAGGTTTCTACTTTGTGGGATTTTTTGTTGGATTTTAAGGGTGTTCCACTTCTTTGTGATAACACTAGTGCCATTAGCTTAGCCAACAACCCAATACAACATTCTAGAACCAAACACATTGATGTGCGTTATCACTTTTTGCGAGACCACAATGAGAAGGGTGATATTGAATTGAGATACATCGATACCTAGAACCAGCTTGCAGACATTTTTACCAAGCCTCTTGATGTTTCTCGTTTTGCATTTTTAAGAGGAAAGCTTGGTGTTTGTCATTCTTATGGCATTTTGTGAGGGGGATTTGTGTGTCATTTCTTAAGCTTCTGTCATATGATTAATTGCTTTTACAAGCACTTGCCTGTATATGCCTTTGAATTATTGTCTTTGGTCATGATGATTTTGCTCCGTTGAATATGTTTGATATCTGTCACGAACATGACTTTTAATTCTAAAATTTTAAAACATGATCACTCTTAGTCTGGTAACATGGTTTTGTTAACTTTTACATGTTTGGTAGCTAAGTCCTATACACTTGGATGCAAATATGCAACTTGAACATTTTAATGCTTTTCATGGAAATCATGTACTGAAAATTGATAAAAATGAAATTGATATCCATGCCTTTTGTTCTAACATTTGAAAAGATCTAGGTGGATTTGCTTTGTCACATTGCATTATTCTAGACTGCTTACCATAGCACTTTGGTATGAACTAGGACACTGTAGTGTATGTCATGACTAATGCTTTAAGCTTCTGATGGTCTTTGCTTGACTTATGCTAGGCTTGGTTGACAAGCAAATAACCTCTGACACTAAAATAAAAATAAAAAACAACAAATAGCTTGAAAATATTGCATAACAAGATTGCTGAAGCTCCATGTTTTTGGTCCGGCATATCTGGGTAGTTTCTGCTACCTTTTGCATTCCATGCCTTACCATGTCTAGTATGCTAATTTGAGTGGTGATGCTTTTATTTACTAAATCTTGAAAATGCGTGTTCTTGATTTTCTTTGGATATGATTCACCTGAGCTTATCATATAGTATTTTGAGACAATATTCAAGGCAAATGATTGTTTTTGTACTATAATTGCTGCTAATCATGTTTTAGAAGCTTGCATATGCATTTACCCTCACACCTCTCTTTGCATCATTTTTATCACCTTGATGCCTGCATTGCCAAAGGGGAAGAATTTGTGTCTTGCTTCTGTCAAAAGGGATGATATTTTGTTAAGGGGGATAATTTTTTAAAAAATCAAGTTACATGTTTTGCTCTTTTTTGAGTTTTTATGTTCACTTGTGTGTTGAATTTCAAAATTTATCTTGTTTCTTTTGGGAATTGTCAATGCACTCATCAAGGGGGATATTGAGAAACCAAGTGGAGCTTCATTGTGGTTTTATCTTAGTGATGAGTGATTGACAAGTTTGACCAATTCAGGGTTTGGGCATGTGTTTGCCTGTTTGGGTTCACCGAAGGATCAGTGTGCATTGAGATGTGTGTTTGTCAGGATATTCGTGTTGTGCTTGTCTAGTTGTGTGCAGCGTTGAGATGCGAGTCAACTATCAACGGCGGGTGATCAGGGTCAAGCGGGGAGCTTGATGCTAGATGATCAACGATGTCGGGTGAAGTTGAGGAAGATCTCGGGCGTACACGTGGAGATGAAGAAAGACATAAATGAACGGATGATTGAGACAATGTATTGACAAAGCCAGCGAAAGGGAGGCCATTGCATGTGACAAGGCGGCTCGAGGGATCGAGAGCGGGAGAGACATGTTGGCGGTGGATTTCGTGGATTGGTGACACGTGTCGGCGATCTGGAGGGCTTTGTCAGTTTCGGCTCAAAACCGTCGTATCGAGATCGAAGCATCCTAAAGCGAAGCCGTGGTCACTACGAAAGCTCCGTGACAGGAGAAACTACCTTCAGATAGGATTTTACCATTTTCCCATTGGGCCTGCATCTTGCATCTGTTTTTTATGTTTGTAGGTAAATAACTCTAGGTGTATTTTGGTCTTTTCCAATTTTTAAACTGCCTATAAAAAACAATGTAGTACTAGGGTTTGGGTTCATCACTGTTTGTCACTGCCGCACTTGTGTTCTTCGCTAGATCTGCAGTTCCGATTCATTCTAGTTTTCTCTAGTTATTTTACCGGTTCAATCGAGAGCCTGGTGCACTGTTGACGAGTGTGGGCTTCTCCGTCGAGCTCTATGCATTGGTTTTCTCCTAGAGTTACTGTTCTTTGGTTTTTTCAAGGAGTTACTGTGCGCTTGTTTTTTTGGGTGGTTCTGTGCACTATAGATTAGCTTTGCCACTCCTAGTTTAGCTACTACGGGCGCAGTGTGCTCGACACACCTGGGATCAGAGGTGCAACAGCAGGAGCTCGACTTGGTTTTCTGCTTCGAAGCAAAGCACATAAACTGTCGAACATTATTTTCTTATTTCCTTGATCCTCATGCATTTACAGCTTTTATCCCTGAATATTCTATGATATATCTGAGAGCACTATTTTACCCGCATTTATTTTATCTATTTAAATGCATTAAATATTTTGCTTACTCATATATGTTGACCTATCTATGAGGTATGATGTTTCCCTTGCACTTGATTAAATATTTGTATTCTTTTGAAATGCTTGTAGATATTTCATCTAAACTTTGAGTAGTCTTTAATCAGCCTTGTGTGCTTTGTATAGATGTCTTTTCAATCAGGACATCGGTTGGTTTTTGGAAAGCTAGATTATTTTCAGTGTTTATGATCTGTTAGACTATCGCATCATTTCATATTTGACCAAAGAATGATAGCAATTGATTTTTCTGGGATTTCACTGTGGTAACTCTTTAGCTTTTGTTTGTTCTTTTAGATATGTGTTGGGTGTTTAGAAAGGGCCATAAATTCAAAAGATTTTCTTGAGGCGTCTATTCACTCCCCTTCTAGTCGCCCATTTTGATCCTACAATCGCTTTGATCTCTGGCAAAGAGGTGAGTCCCGCCATCCCAATAATCGTATCGTCGGATCAATGTCTTTCGATCCTGCATCATTTTGATCTCATGAAGCATTGATTCGATCAGTACGATTGCCAGTTTATCTTGGTGTATTTGCTAGGTCTAAGGCTGCATCGTTATGATTTCTTGGATTGATGTGAGTTGGGTAACGTGGTTCAAAGCTTCATCGGTTGAGTTCGACATCTTGATCTATTATATTTGATTTATGCTATACACCATTTATCTAAATAAAGCATGCCCGATGTGTTAATGTACTATTAATTGTTCATGATATAGCGACTGTCTTGGTTAAGTCCAATCTTACTGTTATGGTGATTTAATAGTATGGATGCATTCTCCGGTATGTTAGATTTAGTTTCTATCGGAGTACAAGACGATAGGTTATCTTTAATTCCATGTTACATCTCATCGACGTGGAGGATTATTCATCAGCCATTCTATGCAACGTGCTATTCACATGTCCATTGGCCTGATGGCATGTCATATACATCGGCCGATGGCATAACTGTTGGGGGAAAATACTTCATACTCATGATCCTTCAAGATTCCAAGAAAATGCATTATGCAACAAAGATAAAGGCAAGTCTTAATCTCGGAGCCCAAGACTTGCCTCTGTATTGAAGGGCTTGAAGCTGAAGGGTCCATCCATGCTCCGGTCCGGAGAGACCCTCCGAAAGGCTTCCCCTCCGGAGTGGAAAACAACCAAAAGGATGGGACGTCTACCTTATCAACACCCTTCAAACATGGTTTACCATATTAACCCTATAAGGGATACCGAAATAGTATCCAGTATGTCGGTTGTAATTGAGGGGTAAAAAGGTCTTTTCTCTAGAGATTTTACCTATAACTACCCCCCTTCTCGCCCTATAAGAGGCATCGAATATTTCAATATTCAATACACACTTCGAACTATTCCGAGCTATTATCCTTTTTGGAGGCTTGAGATAGTCCGCATTCACAAACACTTCGTTTGTCAGTTCTTGGTTTTATAGAACCTGTTAGCGTAATCCGTTGGGCCAACAGTTGGCGCCGTCCGTAGGGAACGTAGTACTAAAAGCCAGTTCTTTGCCACTACCTGTACTTCGAAGTACATTTGCGGAGGGAGTTTCGGAGTAAATAATTAGGTTCCGCGTAAATGGAGCACAAGATGGAAAACCCTAAGACCTTGACGTGTTAAAGAGCGACGGCAAAAGGTTTGAAGAAAACTAGAAATTGATCGAGGTGTTTGGAGCGATCAATTAGGCTAGGTTTCAATTTTATTTTTTGCCGTACTATAAAGAGGGGTTGCATCTTGGTTATGAGTTGATTTTCAAGTGACAATTTGCATTGCATATAATAGCTTTTGATCATGTGTGGATTTTGCAAAAGTTAGAAAATTGGCAAAAATATTAAATCTACAAAAATGCGCTTTTTGTAGTTTTTCTGGCATCTGGCGGTCTGACCGACCAAGTGGGTCCAGTCAGACCAGCCTGTGTTGGGCGGTCCGACCGGCCAGGGGGCTGGTCCAACCGGATTGCGCAGAAAATTGTTTCTATTTTTTTACAGAGGCGACGAGAACCCTATCGGTCCGACCGAGCCGATGGCCGGTCAGACCGGGTAGGGCTGGTCGGACTGGGTAACCCTATCACATCAGTAAAATGACTAGTTTTCTATCCGTTGCAGTGGAGGTCGGTTCGACCTGCCCAAGATGGGCGGTTAGACCGACATTGCGCAGAGAGCCACCTAATTCTTGTAACGACTACTATTTGTGTGTGTGGCTATATAAACCCTTGCTACAACTCCTTTGCTAGACTTTTGGCAATCATTTGAGCATACATGAGGACTAGAGAGTCTCTCCCACCATTGAGCACTAAAATTGAGCACTAGTGTGATTGGGAAGCAAAGGGTGATCAAGTGACTGGTAGATTGCATTGCATTTGCATTTTTGGCACTTGATCGTCTTCTCCTAGCTTTGATTGTAGCTTCTTACTCTTGGAGGTTGCCACCTCCTAGACGGCTCAGAGGAGAAACTGGTGATCTCTCCAAGAAGGTTGTGGAGGACACCCGGGAGGTTGTGAAGGCCAGAGCTCGCCTATCCGGAGTGGAGAAGAGCTACCAATAGTGATCGAGGCCCGAGAGTTGCACTTCCGGTGGTGTCTCATCTTCAAGCTAATTCCTCCTTGAGGAATCCGTGGCTTGGTGAAGAGAGCGGTCAAGTGAAACTCGCCTCAACGAGGACATAGGAAATTGGCAAATTTCAGAACCTCGGGATAAAATTCGGTTGTCTCTTGTCCCCTTTACTTTGAGCAAGTTAAATTGAGCAAGTTACTTTCATAGAGTAATTTAGCTTTGCCATCCTAGGTTTCACTCTTTTAGACTTGTTGAATCTCACCTATCTCTAGGATCATTTTCCTAAATAAGAAAATTTATTAAAAACTCGTCTAGTGCTAGTTCAATTGAAATTAGTTTTAAAAACTGCCTATTCACCCCCCTCTAGTCGGCACATCGATCCTACATAGGATTGGCTGGATATTACCAGCGATTCATCGCCAAGCTCATCACTAGATTATTACAGAAGGAAGTAAAATTCAAATGGACTCCAGCCTACGAAGAGAGCTTCCAAACCCACAAGAAGAGACTTGTATCAGCCCCAGCGTTGACACTGCCGGACATCCGAAAAGACGTCCATGTCTACTGTGTTGCTTCTCGCCTTGGACTAGAGTGCATTCTCATGCAAGATGGGAAAGTTGTATCATACGTCTCACGACAATTGAGACCACACAAGCTGAACTACACCACGCATGACTTAGAACTGGCGGCAGTCATCCATGCACTGAAGATATGGAGGCGTTACCTTGTGGGTAACAGGTGTGAAGTCTTCACTAACCACAAGAGTCTCAAGTACATATTCCCCCAACCAGATCTGAACCTCAAAGAAGGTAGCTGCGGAGGTCATGGACAACCTTTTAGGTGTCTTAGAGTACTT
The DNA here is from genome assembly GCA_019279435.1 of Zizania palustris. Classification (NCBI taxonomy): domain Eukaryota; kingdom Viridiplantae; phylum Streptophyta; class Magnoliopsida; order Poales; family Poaceae; genus Zizania; species Zizania palustris. The sequence goes on from JAAALK010000283.1 coordinate 88,575,469, forward strand.
TAGTACTTCTTGGACACTATCCTCAACTGACAGCGTCCCCTTGCTGCGACGATTGAAGATGATCCAAGGAGCAGCGAAGATGATGAAGACAGCGGGTATTCGGTATGGAGAAATCTCCGGCCAAGTATCCTCTCTCGGAATACTTCGTTACTACGAAGATCTAGGGCTATCAGTAACGCCAGACTTGGGGGCGGCTCCTATTACCTTCGATGACAACCAGCTATTAAACCCTTCAGAGGATGTGGCCGTAGTCTGGCAAGCCTTCCAAGCATCTTGGAGAGCCGAAGGTCAAACTACGATCAAGGCTGGGATTGATGAAGGGCTTCGCCAGAAACAAGCTCGGTCGCTGTATTCGAGCAACCAGCCTCCGCCAGACCCGCAGGTTTAGTTTTGTTTAGGGGTCCGAACATGTAAAAATTTATGCTTTCATCTGTTATGAATGAAGACTTATTTGGAAATGTTTTTAGGCTTCCCAACCTCGTATGGATGATCTCGAAGTATTAAATGTTACCGAAGAACTTTACCTGCTATGGGCTACCTTCGACCTTCTAAGACTTCACAAATGACCTTGATTTCTGATTCCTCGAGAAAGCTCCGGTGCGATTGCGCCTGAAATATACAAAGATATATTATCTTTCATTAAAGAGGAAGAAAAAGAAGTTAACGTGGAAACATCATCTTCTGAAGATATTGAATGGTCCGAAGAAGAGAATACTGCTGAATAACAAACAAAGAAACCTGAAGAGCTTCGAAGCTAGGAGAGAAGCCCCGAGCGACTTCGAACTTGGGCTGAACTCCAACAGGAACAAAAAGATTTTCGAGCTTTGAGAGGAGGGAGAAGAATTAAACGTAAAGTTATTAGGACTCCCGGCTCCAGAACTAGTCATTCTGGCTTTAGTGGTAACTCTAGGGATCGAAGGGGTCTTCGTTTCCTTCTTTGTATAGACACAGATTTTTCGTAATGTAATGTAATCTGTTCGAATGATAAAGATTAAGATTTTAAAATTGTCTTCCTACTTCCTAGCCCCTCTTTGGGCACAAGAAACTTCGAAGTTTAGTCGAAGATGGTTATGCGCAAAGAAAAAATGACTTAGGAGTACAATTTTTGGAGGCTTAGAGCCCCTTAGCAACATAGAGATTGATTAAAATCTCAAAAATGTCTTCGACTACTTAGAGTCTAAAAACTGGTAACTTAGTACCTTTTTGTTTGAATGTAGTCACTTCGGACTAATTTTTCGGATACCTTAGCATCCAAAACAATTGGTCACTTTGTACTCTTTCTACATATATTCGAAGCTTATCAGCTCAAACACTGTTTTGTTTGGCTTCCTTCGGCTCTTTTTGCGAATGCTATCAAACCAGTGGTTCGGAATTCGCAGTGGTCTCCTTGGACTCTTTTTACAGATGTTTTCAGGCCGGAGCCTGGAATCTGCATCATTTTGTCTCCTTGGACTCTTTTTACGGATGCTTTCAAGCCGGTGGCTTGGAATCCGTTTTTCAGTGACTTTCCCACCTCGTCAGAAGCTTTGAACCAGTGGTTCGAAGTCCGCAAAATTGGTTCAAATGAATGACACTTCCCTCACAACCAACTTCGTTCTTCCAGTGCGTCCACTAGAAGTAGGAAGTGTTTGAGAGGTAGGCATTATCTGAACCATGAACTTTATTAATTCAGAAGGTGTTTATAAATGATTACAAGGAGCCCCTATGTGAAATATCGCTTTAAGTGCACCGCATGCCAGGCATGCTTTAACTCTTTGCCTTCTAAATTAGCTAGCTTAAAAGAACCAGGGCGTCCGGAATGGAGAATAATGTATGGACCTTCCCACTTATTTCCTAATTTCCCTAGTGCTATAATGCTTCGCAAAACTAGATGACCTGGCTTAAGTTCGTTAAGCTTAACCTTTGGATCAAACCAAGTCTTCGTTTGCTGCTGATACTTCGACAGATTGGCGACAACTCGAAGTCTTGTTTCTTTTGTTAAATCAAGCGAAGGTTGCCTTTCTCCTTCTATTTCAGGTTCAGTGCTGCGAAGAGATCCTCCTTTAAGCTCCGTTGGTGTCATAGCTTCATCTCCGAATAATAGTATGAAAGGAGTAAAACCTGTGGACCTTGTTTGAGTGGTCCGGATGGACCATAAAATCTTCGGAAGCTCTTCGGTCCACAGTCCCTTTGCCAACCCTACTATTCTTCGATTCAGCCCTAACAAGATATTACCATTGGCCCTTTCGACAACTCCGTTAGACTGAGGATGGCGCACAACAGCAAAGCATATTTGTATGCCAAGATCTTCGCAAAACTTCCTGAAGGGCTCTGCATCAAACTGTGTCCCATTGAAAACTGTTAGCTATCGAGGCACTCCGAACCTGCATATAATACTTTCCAGAAAAAATTTTTGTACATTATTCGAAGTGATAGTTGTGAGGGGTTCTGCTTCGACCCACTTGGAAAAATACTCAATTGCTACCACTACGAATTTCAGATTTCCTTTTGCTACTGGGAAGGGGCCAATAAGGTCCATGCCCCATCTGGCCATGGGCCAAACTGGGGCAATGACTTGAAGAGTTGTTGGCGGATGATGACTTCTTCTTCCTATCCATTAACAACCTTGGCATGTGTGAACTAAGCTCTCCACATATGCTACTATTGTAGGGCAATAAAGCCCCTGGCGAAGTGTTTTTCCTGCCAAAGCCCGAGGGGCCAGATGGCTACCACAAAGGCCTTCATGAATTTCTCGGAGCATCTCTTGACCTTCGGCTTGAGATATACATCGGAGCAGAGGGGAACATACTCCAGCCTTGTAGAGAATACCGTTGGTTATATGATAATTTCGGACTCTGAGCTTCAACCTCGAAAGTTGTGGCCCTTCAGGTAAATTTGCTTCACCTTGTAACAACTCCATAATTGAACTTCGCCAATCAGTGCTTGGGATGCAAAGAACTTCCGCAGAAGGGATCTGTGTCACCGAAGGTGAAGTAAGGTCTTCGTAAAAGGCTCCTTCCGGAATGTCCATAGCTCCAGCTGCAGCTTTTGCTAAGGTATCGGCTTGCATATTTTCAGCTCTTGGTATACTTCGGATGGAAATCCCTTTAAATGTTTCTTCAATCTTACGGATCTCTTCCAAATATTTTGCAAGCTGTGGGTGACGAACTTGAAAACTTTTATCAACGTGCCTTGCTACAATTTGAGAATCTGTTTTAATAACAACTCTTGTAATCTCCAAAGCACGCACCTTTCGAAGTCCTAACAAAATTCCTTCATACTCCGCTGTATTATTGGTGGACTTAAAGTTGAGCCTTGCGGAGTACATTGCTCTTTGCCCTGAAGGTGAAATTATTACTGCTCCGACGCCTGCTCCAGATGCTTGGAAAGCTCCGTCAGAATATATAGTCCAAATTCCTTCATTTGACTTCTCCGGAGCCCATACTGCGGATGGAGTCCACTCTGCCACAAAATCTACCACCACCTGTGACTTGATCACTGTCCTTGCCACGAAGGAGATGCCGAAGGGTGCTAATTCAATAGCCTATTTTCCAATTCTTCCCGTAGAATCCTTGCTTCGGAGCATATCTCCTAAGGGATACGAAGTTGGTACAATCACATTATGTGCTAGAAAATAATGCCTCAACTTCCTCGAAGCCATTATCAGAGCATAGGTGAACTTCTCAAGCTCAGAATATCTTGTTTTTGCTCCAGACAAGGCTTCGGATACAAAATTGACTGGATTCTGTACCAACTTCCCATTGAAGTCAACTTCTCTGACAACGATGGCACTTACGGCGGAGCCAGTAGCTGCAAGGTAAAGGAGTAGGGTTTCATCCACAACGGGCACAGTGAGTGTAGCTAGGTTACTGAGATAATTTTTAATATCATCAAAACTCTTTTGACACTCCGGTGTCCATGCAAAAACTTCGGACCCTTTCAATGCTTTGAAAATAGGCAAACTTCTCTCTGCAGACCTTGCTAGAAACCTGCTAAGTGCTGCTAGACGGCCAGTTAGCTTTTGCACCTGCTTTAAATTTTCCTGAGGAGCCATCCTTTGTAATGTGGTTATTTGAGTAGGGCTAGCTTCGATCTCTCTACTCGAAACTAAGTACCCTAACAATTTTCCAACTTGAGCCCCGAAGATACATTTTTGGGGTTGAGACGGACTCCACATGTCCGAAGGCTATTGAACGTTTCTGCTAAGTCTAGGCTATGCTGGTGCTTTACAGCACTCTTTATTACAATGTCATCCATATAGGCTTCTAAATTGCGGCTTATTTGATGACCGAGAGCTTTAGCAATTAACCTCGAAAAAGTTGTTCCGACGTTTCTTAAGCTGAAAGGCATTCTTACATAGGAAAAGACTCCTGAAGGAGTTACAAAGCTTGTTTTGATTTCATCTTCGCGCTTTAACCAGATTTGATGATAGCCAGAATACGCGTCGAGTAAGCTTAATAACTCCGAACCAGCAGTGGAGTCAACTAATTGATCAATTCGGGGCATGGGATAGGGGTCACGGGGGCAAGCTTTATTCAAGGATGTAAAATCAATACACATGCGCCACTTCCCGGAAGATTTCTTTCTGACGAAGACTGGGTTGGCTAACCACTCCGTATGAGCTACTTCTCTGATAATCCCAGCCCTCAGCAACTTTTCCACTTCTGCCTTAGCAAGGATGGCCCTCTCTAGGGATAACTTGTGAAGTCCTTGTTGGACAAGTCGAACCCTCGGGTTCACAAGCAAGCTATGCTCAATTATATCTTGACTGACTCGGGGAATGTCTTCATCAGACCATGCAAAGACATCCAAATTTTCTTCAAGTACTTTTTCTAACGAAGTAGCGACTTCCAGAGGCAAATCTTTGCCAAACTGAAATGAATATTTTTTTGCCGTCTTTGACAATAACCTTCGTTACAATCTCTCCGTCGGGGCTGGGTCTTGGGAAGGACTTCTTCGAAGGTTCATCTGAAGTAGAGATATCCTCCGGATTTCCTTGTACATTGTTCACTTGTCTTGGGTCAAGAGGGGGCCATGACCATATTCTGCTCTTCGCGCAGTGGCTTGATCTCCGAAGACAGTGAGCACTCCCGCTTGCATGGGCATCTTCATACATAAATAGTTATGATGCGCCATGGCTCCGAACTAATTTAACATGCCCCTCCCGAAGATAACATTATATGCATACGCGGCACCTACAACATCGAAAATCACCTCCTCCGTCCTTGCTAGTAGCCCCTCTCCGAAAGCAACCTCCAGACCTATTTGGCCGAGGGCATCAAGAGGGGGTCCTGCGAAGCCTTGCAAAGGACGAGCTGCAAGGAGGAGATGTTTCCTAGAGATACAAAGGTGACCGAAGGCTTGAACGAAGATAATATCTGTTGAACTCCCTCCGTCAATCAGCACTCTCCAGACTTCAGTCCCTACTATGTCGGCAGTAATGACAAGGGGATCTACATGCGGAAACATTATGCCAGCTGCATCATCTGCAGAGAAAGATATCGGCACGTGGGACCAGCCAGGCATGGTAGCTGCAAACGAAGAAGTTCCAATATGGCCCACTTCCCGGACATATTATCTTCGCTATCTCTTCGACATACTGCCGAGGGTCCCTCCTCTGGAAATGGGGAGGACTACTCTTTTACCTCGATCTTGACAATCTTCCTGCTTTGGAGGTGGCATAATATTGACCACCGGAGGTTGTCTTGCAGGGTCGAAGTTGTCTATACGTGCCACAACCTGGACAAGCTCTGGACGTACCTCGGAAGGAACTCGGTCAGTAGTGCCTCGACCCGAGGTTCTTTCAAGGTACTCACCTCTTAAAGTGAGTATAGACTTGCACGCATCGGTAGTGTGGCTTCGATTCTCACCATGGACGCAGCAGAAGAAGGCCTGGGCTTTGCTAGCTGGCTTCCCTGGCGGCCTCCAGCTGCTGGTCTTGCTTCCCGAGGCTTGTGAAGTTTTAGGGGTGAATTTCTGTGGAGGAGCAATGTTCAAGACTTCTGAACGAGGATGCTTTTGCCCCCGACGCCTGTCATGCTGGACTTTGATGTTAGGCCCCTGCAAAGGTGTTGAAGTCTTCACTTTGAACTTGACTTCTTGCAGGATTGACGAAGTTGAAGTAGTTCTCTGAAGCCACCCTTCTTCTGACCTAGCATATTCTTCAAAATAAGCCATCAGCTGAGCAACAGAGGATATCTGTTTCCGATGATGTTTATCAAGGAGGCCCGCATGGGTAACTCCCTCTCGAGCTGCATCAACTACGGAGGATGTAGTCATCCCTCGTATTTGTGACTTCGTATGGGCGAAGCGCTTGAAAAATTGTCTTAAAGTCTCTCCAGGTAGATGCTTCACCTGGAAAAGACTTCCCGTAGACATTGAGGGTACGAAGGTACCCTGAAAGTTACTTATGAACTTCTTCCTTAATTGCTTCCAGCTTCTAATTGATCCCGACTTCAGGGACCAAAACCACCGCAAAGCCACCCCTTCGAGACCAATAGGGAAACACTTGGCCATGGTGTCTCACACTCCTCCACTGGCCTCAATTGCCAAAGCATAAGAACGGGAGAACTCCCTGGGGTCCTCGTCTCTAGAATACTTACAGAGCTTCGAAGTTTTAAACTTAGGGTCGAAGCGCACTTTTTGCAGCTCGGGATGCAACGCAGACTCGCTATCGAAGGAAGCGTACTCTGGGGCTTCGGGATTAGGAAGTTCGTCGTCTTGAGGCACATCAGAAATGATCAGGGTGGCCTGAGAACGAAGCCAATCTGCGACCTCTTGTCTCCACCTCTCAACTTCAGCTTGGAGACTGGCCATCTGAGTTGCCATGTCGCTAGGATCGTCTTCATTTCCTCCGGAAGGATCTTCCGGGTCTTGAGAACTGTACAAGTCAGTTCGAAGTGGAATCGGAGTTGGACAAGGGACTTCGGCTGGAGGAAGTATAGATGGAGTTGGAGGAGGAACTCCGTATGCTCGAGGAAGGGGAATCCCTTCGGGGGTCTGAGGTGGAGGAATTACCGAAGGTCCTCCTACCTCGACTGTGTTCGAAGATCTTGCTCCGTAGGTCCGAGGGGACCTCCGAGTAGGACTACCACCTGAACTCCGCTTGGGAGGCGTGGTTTGACAATTTGGTAGAGAACAAAGTTTTTTGGACTAGGTTCCCCACGGACGGCGCCAACTGTTGGCGTAAAATATTATGCTAACAGGTTTTCAGAGATTGGAAACTAACAAACGAAGTGTTTGTGAAGTGAACTATTCCAAGCCTCCGAATCGGATAATAACTTGAAGTAATTCGAAGTAGTGTATTGAATAACTGAGTATTTGATCCTCATTACAGGGTAAAATGGGGGTATTTATAGGTGAAAATCTTAAGAAAAATACCTTTTTACCCCTCTATTACAACCGACATAGTGGAAACTATTCGGTACCCCTAATAGGGCTAAAATGGTAAAAGACTAATCTAATGAGAAAGAAGATAAGTCTTCCATCCTAGCTGACAGGTAGGTTCTCTGAAGAGTCGACGTTTGAAGCTATACTCCGAACAAGAGTCCGTATTGATTCTTCGAACTTGACCCAGTACTAAACTGGAGTTATATACTGGAACTTCGGTTTAATAGAGTGCCTTCGTCTTGTTACTGTAGTGACCCTGAGGACGAGGTATTTTCCCCCAACAATGTTGATCTGCCTTGAAACACTTTGTTGGTGTCTTTTTGATTAGGACACTAGTCATTTTTAGGCTAGATTATTTTAGTACCTATGATCTGTTTTGCTTCTATTGATTATCTGTTGAGGTGCGTTGGGTGTTGGGAGAAGACCATTGATTTGAAAGAATTTTTAAGGCACCCATTCACCCCCATCTGGTCGCTACTCTCGGTCCTACATATATTCATCAACAATACTCAGCCATTTTAAATAGATAAAATAAAAGCAGATGATTAACTAGACAAAAATTAATGCATTAAATAAAACTGCTCTCAGTTGTACCAATGAATGTTCATCATGTAAATAGAATAATTCTTGCGGCTATTAAAAACAGGTTCTGAAAAAGAACTACCGAAATGAACGAAGGGACAAGAAAAACAAGAAAGATTACTATTTATGTTTTGCAAAAACGTAAGTATCTGTGTGTAGCGCTGTAGGCATCCTACTTAAACACCACGCCCTAGCGCACTGCGTTGTCTTCATGCCATGAAGCTTCCTGGGTATCAGTCACGCGCCACGTAGCTGCAGCTGCCGAATCACGAGCACTGGAAGGGAAACACAAAAACCGGATACAGACTAGAAATTGCAGATGCACAGAGAGAGAAGAACCTGGTCGGTGGCGGTTTTTAAGAGATCAGAAAACCAGCTGAGGGTAGATAAGCGGGAGCTGTTTCGGTCGGTGTCTGAGCTTGCAGAGTCTCAGTCGAGAGACGTCGAAGCACTGGCGCGTGAATCTATGAAGCAGCATGAAAGCCCTAGCCGGCGAAGCAACGCACGGAGCAAGATTAATGGCGGCGCTTGCGTAGTGGAGAAGAAAGGGATAAAAATTTTGAACTCTGATTTTCTAATTTAGTTGAGTTGAAAACCCTAGGGGTGATACAAGTCCCTTTTATAGATAGCCCATTGAATGGGAAAAGACAGATTTACCCCTAGGGTAATTTACACATATGCAAAAATAAAACTATGGGCCCAACGGGCAAAATAGTAAAATCCTAATTAAAGGTAGATTGTCCTGATGCGGAGCTTTCGTAGCAGCTACGGCTTCGCTTCAGGACAGTCTGATCCCCGATGAATGGTCTAGATAGATGCGTCATTTTTACGCCAAACCGATAAACCGATTCCACAGCTCCCTTAGCCCAGCAATCGCTCGCCGCCCATTTACTTGGGTCAAACCTGGTCAACATACTAGAGGATCTATGTCGTTCCTAGCCCATGTACCTAGATTGGGTCAGCTCAACTCTGCGGCCCCTCTGCCCAGCAATCGCTCACCGCCCGTATACTTAGTCACATGCAGCCCAAGAACCGACATGCCTCATCTCCTCTTCATGTATCTATGTTGACTTCCGTTGACAATCACTCATCACTTCTTGAGCCATGAGGCCGATGATCTTCAACATGGCTCCTCAATCTCCCCTTAATGAGTGCATTGTCAATACCTTCTTCATCAACGCTTCAGAATCTACGAACACATGTGGAAACATGAAAAAAACAAAAAACAAGAGAATAGAAAGAAGAAACTAAAATAAAAGGTTTAACCTTAATGACCAAAAGCCAAGCAAAAGCCAAAAACAGTCATTATGGTTAAACAGAAAGGAAATCAACAAAAATTTCAAATAAAACTCAAACGAGTGTAATCTCTAAATTATCAACAAGAATATTCAAAGAGTAAAGGCAAAAGAGACTAAAACTCCCCCTGAAACAAATCCTAGAGAAAGTCAAAACTCTCCCTAAACTCTTCTAAAAGATAAAGTAACCAAAAATTTCTCCCCTTATTGACGATCAGACTCATCAAGTGAGACTAAATGCACTCAAAAGAGACACAACTCAAACTCCCCCTGAAATGCACCTCTCCCTCAAAATATGCAATGAATGCAACTAGGGTTCAAGTGGAGTTTAAAAAGCATGCTTCTTAGATATGATCGACTGCAATGAAAACATCTAGCAAGTATAGCACAAAATACTATCTAAGACACATGGCATGATCAGTGCAATAGATGATATCCAAAGAAAGTCATTAACACACATTTTCAGATTTTTGCAAATAAAAACATCACCACATTTTCTAGTTGATAAGCAAGGTAAAGCATTAAATGCAAAGGCTAGCTGATATCTACCAAGATAAGAATTGTTGAGTACTAAGAGCTTCAGCAAACTTGTTATGTTTTTAAATTTCAAGCTTTTTCTTTCGTTTTTTAGTATTGCCAGGGGTTATTTGCATATCAACCTTATGCTAACCGACCAAGTCATGCCTAGGCTAGAACAGGACCATCAAAAGCTTAAGACACTAGTCTTGGCATATATTATAATGTCCTAGTTCTTACCAAAGTGCTATGGTAAGCAGTTCAGAACACAATGCGACACAACAAAACCACCTAGATCTTTTCATTTAAGCATAAAAGGCATGGATTTTTTATATTTCTGATTTTTCTATCATTTTATAGCATATTTTCCATGTTAAAGCATATAGATGTCCAAGTTGCATATCTGCATCTAAGTAAAGGAACTAGCTACCAGGCATGTAAAAGATAGCAAAAGCATTCAACCTACACATGTTAGTTACCAGAAGCAATGGTGATCATTTTTAAATTTTAAAGCATAAAAGCCATGCTTTTGACAGATATCAGATATATCATGTGAACTGAAGCAAAGCATGATCGTCGACATGTATTCTAATGCATATACTAGCAAGAATAAGTAAAGCAGTTTAATCATATAACAGAAGCAAGCTCAAAGTGTGATATATGAATGTGTATGATATGAACTCACACAAGAAAGACTCAACCAAAAGAGTAAAGAAGAAAGAAAAAACTCAAAATATCCTAAAAAGGATACGCAACTCCCAAATCCCCTCGCAAACGCTCAAACATAGACTGATCTAGGGGTTTGGTCAAAATGTCTGCCAACTGATGATAGGTATCAACATGAACAAGGTCAATGACACCTTTCTCATATTGATCCCTCAAAAAGTGAAAGCGCACATCAATATGTTTGGTTTTCGAATGAGGACATGGGTTTTTCCCTACACTAATCGTGTTGGTGTTGTCACAAAACAAAGGCACTCTGGCAGGGAACGACAACCCAAAATCTTTCAAAGTGGAAATCATCCAAACTAACTGTGAGCAGCAGTTAGCAGCAGCTACGTACTCAGCCTCTATGGTAGAAAGTGCTTTCGTAGCAGCTACGACTTCACTTTAGGACAATCTGATCTCCGATAAACGGTCTTGATAGATGCGTTGGTTTTACACCAAAATCGACAAAGCATCAGCTATTTTTGCACCAGATACCCGGATTGGGCTAGCCCGATTCCGCAGCTCCCTTAGCCTAGCAATTGCTCGCCGCCGTCTACCTGGGTCAAACGCGGTCAACAAACTAGTGGATCTCCTACCGTTCCTGGCCCATGTACCCAGATTGGGTCGGCCTGACTCTGCGGCCCCTCTGCCCGACAGTCACTCACCGCTCATGTACCTAAGTCACATGTGGCCTAAGAACTGACATGCCTCATATCCTCTACATGTCTCTCTATTGACTTCCATTGACAATCACTCATCACTTCTGGAGCCATGAGGCCCATGATCTTCAACATGGCTCCTCAACCAGTAGTGATTAGTGTACATGGGTGGCCTAATCTTTCAGTGAGAAGAGGATAAGATAATTTCGATTTGAAAGAGATGACATTGATGACCCGACTACAACTGTACAAGATGTTTGTGTTGCGCCTTAGTGATCGATACACCAACTCCAAGGGTTGTTGATCTTATCAGTAATCAACCTTGTTCCTGCAAGCAATCGAAGAACAAGCAAGAAAAAGAATAAGGAGCAACTATAATTGTTTGATATGAAAGACGCACAAAGGGTAGTTGGGGTTATGAAATGTGAAACCGGCAATCTAACCGATCACGGATTTACACGGACATGTAGCATTGGCAAAACTTTTATCTATTCAAAACCCGCCTTAGAACTGAAGTCTCTAGGGGTATTTATAGCCCTAGGGACATCCCTAAAGTTTGGAAACTTATTACATAAGGAAACTACTAATTATTTGTAAAATAGAATTACTAGAAAAATGATACTTAGATTCTTAAGCCTTGGCTGGGATTCTTTCAATGGAATAAATATATTATCTTCCATGTAGACATCCTCATCATTCCAAAAAGTCCAAGATCATCTATATCAGAGCTTCCATGTGAAAGATATGCATGTATGAATCTGGTGCTCTCCTTGAAGTCCGAGTCTGAGTAATAAGCATTGTTTTGGTTATTGGAATCTCCTCGGATCGAATCTAGAAGTGTAGCTGCATCCGTTGGAAATAGGATCTCTCAAGCTTTCCAAAACGTCCACGATCATCCAAATTGGAGCTGCCATGTAAAAGTTGTGCATGTTTGAATTTGTTGCTGTCCAGGTAGTCCGAATCCGAGTAGAAAACATCTAGAAGTTAATCTCCACTTTCTCTTGGCACATAAATAATGTCCCAAAATTTTATATTATGCTTTCATGGCCTTGACTTGGTCCCCAATCAACTTCCATGATGTTCCATGCCCTTTATGTGCCCTCAATGTGTCAATTGATCCATGTGAGAATTTCTGCATTTGAAAATAAAAGTATCGCATGGTGTAGCATCCATGGTTCAAATAAATAAAATGTAAATCTAATGTAGAAAGCATGCACCTTAGTTTGTTTACGCACAATCATGGTCATATACGAGCTAGTGATGTCCTCATCAGGTAGATTATGCTCTCAATGAACTCCACTGCCTTTTAGCTGTGCTGACCTTTAGCGGCATGACTTCAATCCACATGGAGAATTTGTCAATGGCCACGAAACGATGATCATACCCCTGTGCCTCCTTCGGAAAGGCCCCACCATGTCCAGCCCCAGCAAGCGAATGGCCAGGATGATGGTATGATCTAGATAGCTTGTGTAGGTAGGTGGTGTTGATTGGCGAAGAACTGACACCCTTTGTAGTTGTGTACTAGTCGGTGGGCATCTGAGTTGGTAGTCGGCCAATAAAATCTAGCCTGGAACACCTTGTCGACTAGTGTGCGGGCTCCAGTGTGGTTCCCATAGGTGTTGGCGTGGATCTCCTCTAGGATCTTCTGTCCTTCAGCCTTGTCGACGCACTTCAACAAAACGCGGGTGGACGTGGCTCTTCTGAACATCTCTGACCCGATTAGGACATACTGCTTTCTCCTTTTGTATAGCCAGATGGTCGCGTCTTTATCTTGGGGAAGCTTCTCGGTGAGGATGAAATGAATCAGAGGTCATCACCAATCTTCTTCTTCTTCACTGCTAGTGGTGATCATGTCAACTGATGTTGCTTCAGCTTCAAGAGGCTGGGGGCTTTCTTCTTTGATGGACAGTTTCGACAGCTCCTGAAGGAATATCCCTCTAGGAACAACCGCTCTCGATGATCCAAGCTTCGCTAGTGCATCGGTAGCTGAGTTCTTGTCCCAGGGGACATGATGGAACTCGAGGCCGTTGAACTTGCCTTCTAGTTTGTGGATCTCATGGCAGTAAGCATCCATCTTCTCGTTGACGCAAGTCCTGTCTTTGTTCACCTGGTTGATCACTAGCTTGGAGTTTCTGAATGCCAGTAGCTGTCGAATCCTGAGGGAGACAGCAATGATGAGTCCATGGAGCAGGGCCTCATACTTAGCTACATTGTTGGACGCAGCGAAGCACAGGCCGATGATGTACTTTAAATCTTCACCTTGGGGAGAGGTTAACAGCACTCCGGCGCCGGCCCCTACTAGGCTGAGGGAACCGTCGAAATGGAGGGTCCAGAAGCTCTCGACAATGTTCTCCACTGGCAGCTGGTACTCGGTCCTTTCAGCGACAAAGTCGGCGAGCGCTTGAGACTGGTGGTCCTTGGCTTGAAGCTGATAAATACACGTTTGAGCGTTTGTGAGGGGATTTGGGAGTTGTGTATCCTTTTTAGGATATTTTGAGTCTTTTCTTTCTTCTATACTCTTTTATTTGAGTCTTTTTGTGTGAGTTCATATCATGCGTATACATATATCACACTTTGAGGTTGCTTCTGTTATATGATTGATCTTATTTACTTCTTCTTGCTAGTATATGTCTTAGAATACATGTCGATGATCATGCTTTGTTTCAGTTCACATGATATATCTGATATCTGTCATATGCATGACTTTTATGCTTTAAAATTGAAAAATGATCACCATTGATTCTGATAACTAGCATGTGTAGGTTGAATGCTTTTACTATCTTTTACATGTCTGGTAGCTAGTTCCTTACTTAGATGCAGATATGCAACTTGGACATATATATGCTTTAACATGGAAAATATGCTATAAAATGATAAAAAAAATTAAAAAATGAAAAATCCATGCTTTTTATGCATAAGTGAAAAGATCCAGGTAGGTTTTTAATGTCGCGTTGCATTGTTCTGGACTGCTTACCATAGCACTTTGGTAAGAACTAGGACTTTGTAATGTATGGCAAGACTACTGTCTTAAGCTTCTGATGGTCCTATTTTTGCCTTGGCTTGACTTGGTCGGTTAGCATAAGGTTGACATGAAAATAACCCCTAGCAAAAATGAAAAAGGAAAAAAGCCTGAAATTAAAAAGATAACAAGTTTGTTGAAGCTCTTATTCTGGACAATGCTTATCTTGGTAGATATCAGCTAGCCTTTGCATTTCATGCTTTACCTTACCTGTCTGATAGAAAACATGGTGATGCTTTTATTTGCAAAAATCTGAAAATGTGTGCTAATGATTTTCTTTGAATATCATCTATTGCATTGATCATGCCATGTGTCTTAGACAATATTTTGTGCTATACTTGTTAGATGATGTATTTTGCAGTTGATCATATATAAGAAGCATGCTTTTACACTCGGCTTGCACCCTAGTTGCTTTTATTGCATATTTGAGGGGGAGTTGCATTTCCGGAGGAGTTTGAGTTTGTGTCTCTTTTAAGTGCATTTAGTCTCACTTGATGAGTCCAGTTGTCAACCAGGCGGAGAAATTTTGTGTTACTTGATATTTTAGAAGAGTTTAGGGGGGTTTTGATGGTCCTGTTCTGGCCTAGGCTTGACTTGGTTGGTTAGCATAAGGAAAGAAAAAGGAAAGAAAAAGCTTGAAATTTAAAAACATAACAAGTTTGCTGAAGCTCTTAGTACTCAACAATGCTTATCTTGGTAGATATTAGCTAGCCTTTTCATTTAATGCTTTACCTTGCTTGTCAACTAGAAAATGTTGTGATTTTTTTATATGCAAATATCTGAAAATGTGTGTTAATGACTTTCTTTGGATATCATCTATTGCATTGATCATGCTATGTGTCTTGGACAGTATTTTGTGCTATACTTGCTAGATATTGTCATTGCAATCGATCATATCTGAGAAGCATGCTTTTTACATTCCACTTGAATCCCAGTTGCATTCATTGCATATTTTGAGTGAGAGGTGCTTTTTAGGGGGAGTTTGAGTTTGTTTCTTTTGAGTGCATTTAGTCTCATTTGATGAGTCCATTTGTCAAAAAGGGGGAAAATTTTTGTGTTACTTGATCTTTTAGAAGAGTTTAGGGGAGTTTTGGCTTTGTCTAAGATTTGTTTCTGTGGGAGTTTTGGTCTCTTTTGCTTTTACTCTTTGCACAAGCGGAGGACATACTTTAAATCTTCACCTTTTGGAGATTTTAAGAGCACTTCGGCGCTGGCCCCCTCTAGGCTGAGGGAACCATCGAATTGGAGGGTCCAGAAGCTCTCGATGAAGTTCTCCACTACAGCTGGTACTCGATCCTTTCAACGACGAAGTCGGTGAGCGTTTGACACTTGATGGCGGTCCTTGGCTTTAAGTTGATGGCGTATTCTCCGAGTTCTATAGCCCATTTGGTGATCCACCCGACAGCGTTCCAATTTCGCAAGATGTCACCGAGTGCGAACTCGGTGACCACCTTCACGAGGTGAGCTTGGAAGTAGTTCTTGGAAGTAGTTCTGCACCTAGGGATATCTGACCTTCGATGGCCTATGACTTCTGATATGAAGTAGACCGACCGTTGAACCGGGTAGGCAAGCTCTTGCTCCGGCCATTCGACGACCATGGCAGTGCTGACCACATACGTGATGGTGGTTATGTAGAGGAGGATGGGCTTCTCCCGAGTCGGTGCAGCGAGCGTTGATGGAGATGTCAGGAACTTCTTGAGGTCAGCGAACGCTATGTCTGCTTCTTCGATCCAAGTGAAACTTTCTTTCTTCAGCAGTTTGAAAAATGGCATCCCCACTCTCCAACCCACAAAATAAACCAGCCTAGAGTGGTCATGCAGCCGGCCAGGTGCTGGACGTGTTTGACGTCGGCAGGACTAACCATGTTTAGGATTGTTGAAATCTTCTCCGGATTGGCTTCAATTCCTCGGTGGCTAACGATGAAGCCGAGTAATATTCCCGGCAAGACTCCGAATACACATTTCTTTGGATTGAGTTTCTAGCGAAACTCGTGGAGGTTATTCACCGTATCTTGTAGGTCACCGACAAGGTCTTTAGATTGCTTGGTCTTGATCACCACGTCATCAACGTAAGCCTCCATGTTGTGACCGATCTGATCGCCCAAGCAACGCAGGATATACCATTGGTAAGTGGCTCTAGCATTCTTCAATCTGAAAGCCATGAAAGTGTAGTAGTAGGCGCCAAACAGAGTGATCAAGGTGGTCTTCTTCTGATATTATTCTTTCAGGCCAATCTAATGATAGCCCATAGAAGGGAGTGTCAGTCTTTGAGGAGCCATGTTGAAGATCATGGGCCTCATGGATACAGAAGTGACGAGTGATTATCAACGTAAGTCAACAGAGAGACGCGAAGAGGATAGGAGACGTGTCGTGTCTTGGACCACGTGTGACTCAAGTACATGGGCGGCGAGCGACAGCTGGGCAGAGGGGATACAGAGTCGGGCCGGTCTAATCCAGGTAGATGGGCCAGGAATGGTAGGGGATCCACTAGTCTATTGACCAGGTTTGACTCAAGTAAATGGGCGGCAAGCGATTGTCGGGTTGAGGGAGCCGTGGAATCGGGCCGGCCCAATTCGGGTACCCGGTGTGAAGACAGCGAACACTTTGTCTATTTCAGCGTAAAACCGACGCATCTATCCAGACCATTCATCGGGGATCCGACAGTCATGAAGTGAAGTCGTAGCTACTACGAAAGCTCCGCATTAGGACAAGTTACCTTTAGTTAGGATTTTACTATTTTGCCTTTTAGGCCCAAAGTCTGTGTTACTCGAGTCTACAAGAAACCTAAGGGCATTTTAGTATTTTCTAGTTTATTTCGTGTCTCTAAAAAATATTGGGTTTTTCTTGATTCATTGGGCCACTTATAAATAGGGCCCTAATCCCCTAGGGTTTCTTAACTCATTCAATGAAACAAATCTGAGTTCACATTTCTTTAGCCCTTATTCTTCTTGTTGCTTAGCCATCGGAATTTATCCTGGATCCATCGCAATCAGAGCTGGGTGGTGGTTTTTCCTGTTCGGTTTTATTTCTAGCCAATTTTCTCTAGATTTCCTGGTGCCCGTTTTCTCAATCCACGACGCGAGCGCTGCTTGTTTGCTCGTCACGGCGAGGTGTTTGGCGCTGGTTCCCGAGGTTTGGCGTGTGCTTGGCGGGCTGAGACACGTGTTGCACTCACAAGCACAAGGCACCAGGAATAGGCCGCTTGGCGTGGTGAACTGAAGATAGGAGACGTGAGGCAGCAAGCCGCGTGGTGAGCTATTGGAGTAGTTCGATGACAGCGCCTGGCGCAGTGCTCCGGGGCATTCGTACAGAAGGTGTTCGACACAAAGCATGAATAGGAGATAGCTATAGCATAGTAACCTTTTTGTTCCTCGTTTCGCGTGCTTTTGCTTTAATTTTTTGGATAGATCAATTTATCGCAAGCACTTTACTTTTGGACTGCATTGTGATTAGTTATTGATATATTTCTTTATCCTTGGTGCATTTTGGGTTATCTATGATCATGTTTAATCATCTGGATCTATTTTATCTGTTTGAAATGCCTATGTGTTAGATGATCTTTTAATCTGTCTTTAAGCACTTTGTTGGTGTCTTTTTTATTAGTACACGGTCATTTTTGGGCGAGATTCTTTTAGTTCTTATGATTTCTCAGACTGCCACATCACATCTTAATTGACATAAGAATGATATCGCTATTTTCATCTGTGTTTTTGGTGTAAGTTTTTGACTCTGCCATTTATCTGTTGAGGTGCGTTGGGTGTTAGGAAGAGGCCATTAATTCGAAAGAATTTTTTAGGCGCCCATTCACCCCCCCCTCTGGTCACTACTCTCGGTTCTACAAGTGGTATCAGAGCCTGGTTAGGTTTTTCCATACCTTAACCAGTTCTAACCCAAGGTAGCAATCATGACTTCTTCTGGCACGGTTCCGTCCCTTGAGGTCTTCGGCTACAACTATTGGAAGACTCGCATGCGAGCCTATCTATTGAGCCAGAGCTCAGGGATATGGGACATGTGTGTTCATGCCACGTTCACTGTGCTTCTGACTACTGAGCATACTACCCCTGAGATAGTCGCTTTGCACGACCTGAATAACAAGGCAGTGAACATACTGTTTTCTAGTTTAGGTCCCAGCAAGTTTGAGCGTGTTAGCCATCTCGACACTGCTCGAGAGATCTGGGCTACCCTCCAAGCACACCATGAGGGAATAGCTTAGGTCAAGGCTTGGCTCTATCAGACATACCGATGAGAATACAAAAAATTCTCATAGAAGACGGGTGAGACTATTGAAGCTTTGTTTGGTCGCTTTCAGTCGATCATTGACAAGCTTTGGGCCAACAAGGCTAATCGAGATCAGCTGGTCTCAGATCATGAACAGACGCTCAAGTTTTTTTCATACATTGGACGATAAGATCTGGGAGATCAAGGTATCCTCTATTGTTGAGAGTGCTTCCTATGATACCTTGACTGTCGCAGAGCTTTTTAGTAAGCTCAAGGCCTCAAATGTTGATATCTAGTTGACATCAAATCTCACTGGTTCTGGCTCAAAAACCCTGACCCTTGCGACACCCTCTGCTGATCCTACTTCTCTAAATTGTGCTTTGTCCTCCTTGATGTCTATCAGTGAGGACAAGTTGTATTTTCTAGGAGATGATAACCTATATTTGTTCAATAGCTGAGTTCGTCGCGTGTATGATAAGAGAATGTTCAAACGACATGGAACAAAACTTGGCTACTTTGAGTGTGGTGATTCGGGTCATTTCATCACCGACTACCCCAAGCAGAACACACACAAGAAGGGCACTCACGGTGGCTCCTACGACTCCAACAAGCATGATAGCTCCTCCTTCACCAAGGGCAAGCCCAAACAAAGTTCTTTTGAAAGGCCCTGAAGGATTACCGGTGCGAGAACAAGAAGCGAGAGAAGACCTTCTTCGCCGAGATAGAAAAAGCTACTCTAAGCGATCATCCTCTTCTTCCTCTTCATCAAGCTCAAGTGATGAGGAGATCGTGATCAAGAAGGGGAAGGACAAGGATGATCTGGTGGGCCTCTACTTCATGGCTTTCGGAGACAAGCTGAAGACTCACTCGCACCGCAGTCGAAGATCCCATAATAGCGTCTACTCAATGGCTCTTAGGGATAAAGAAGATAAGGTCTCCTCCGACAACTCCAATGAAGACGACGAGATGGTATCTTCCTATGAACGTGAAGTCATCGAATTATTTGAAAAAAACCGTCAGTAGTTGAAATATCGGGAAAAATTGCTTAGAGGGGCTAAGAGGAGGATAGATGAGCTTGAAAGTGAGCTTGCTATGGCCAATAACAATATTAAGAGTCTATCTTCTCTCCCTTGCTTGCATGAGAGCACTAAGTGCACCAATTGCGAGGTGTTGTTGTGTGACCTGACTACTCTGAAGTCTAGGTACATAGAGAGGGTTGATGAGAGAGACACTTTGCCCACTGAGCTTGAAAGCGCTCAGTTGGCGCTAAAAAATGCTTATGCCTCAGTTGTCATGCCCTATAGAGACTACCCATCCCATTTAGCTATTTTAGCTTAGCTAAGAGCTAATAGTGATGAGCAGTCGGGCGAGCTATAGAGAGCTTGTGCTGAGTTAGAGAAGACTAAGCTTGAGCTTAAGACATTGTCAGTTCCACCCACTATCAGTGAGAACTGCTTGTCTCTTAGGTTGGAACTCAGCAAGATGAAAGCTGAAAAAGTCTGTTCAAGTTGATGGAGAGTGTGATATCTTGTTGGACCGGAAACGGCGACCAGAGGGGGGGTGAATGGGAGCTTTTAAAATTTCGGGCTAAAAATTAGCCTTCGGTTTCAGTTCTGTCTTCTGCGGAACAGGCTTCGAACACTACCTTCGAAGGTCTGGTTCGGAGGTGTTTTGACAGCTCCGAACACAGGCTTCGCAGGAGCAAAAGTTCGAAGCCAAGAAGACTTTGCTCCACTTACAACCCTCAAAAATCTACTCTGCTAAGTCCTGTGCAGGCTCCGCACACAGGGTGCTTCGAGCAGGCTTCGCACTTCACCCTTCGCAAGAGTGGACAACCCTCTGAGGACTTCAACAAAGTACTTGGCAGCAGCAACTGGTGCTGGGCTTCGTACACGAAGGTCTAAACGCACACAAACGGACTTCGCTAAGGGCTTCGACACAAGAAGCAAAACGGGCTTCGATCAGGGCTTCGCTAGTAAGCTGTGAGGTCTAGCCTCAAGTTACACAGAGCGAACGCGCACTGAAAAACACACTTCGCACAAAACACCCTTCGCCTAGACAGGCTTCGGTGCACTACAACTAGTGAGGTATGTAATGCGAGCTCAAGCAAAAAGCATAAGGAAGCAGGGCTTCGCCGCTTGAACAAGGAACACAATAAATTTGAACTCTCGATGAATACAGCGAGGTGTGTGGCTACAGGAGCTCAACAGTAAATGCTCAAAGTGTTAAATATTACCTACCGAGCCCCCATATTTATAGCCCACAGTTCACCCAAAGGAAATGACTACTTTACCCCTAGGGTTTACACCAGTTTTGTCTCTACAGAATAGAGGGGTACAAAAGGTAGTCCAACTTTATTCTGGAGGCTTCTCTATCAGCTTTGCAGAGGGGACAGCGTCAGCTTTTTGCAGAGCAGACAGTGTCAGCCTTTGCAGTCTTTGACCTTTTGGAGCCTCCCTTCGCACGCGAGGGTGCGGTAGCTTCGGCGAGAAGCCTTGAGCCTGGTGGCCTTCGCTTCGCCGAAGATAGCCTCCGATACAGTGACGGTTTTGAGCCGAAGCCGTCAAAGCCCTTGGGCCTTCGCACCAACACCTCCGGAGTGGACCACCACGGCTTCGCAGCTACTCCCAGCTCGAACTCCGTCAGTCCGTGTACCGAAGCCATGCAGGCCGAAGTACCACAAGACAACCTCGCTCCGGAGCTAGCCTTGCTCCGAAGCCTTCCTCCCTCCGAAGCCCCACCTTCGGAGTACCACCCTTTGAAGTCCCTCCTTCGTCCAAGGCCTCCGCACGAAGCATTCCATGAGCACTTCGTCGCGGTTTCTCTCCCCGAGCACACTCCTCGACGAGCCTCACCCGGACCATGCCTTCGATGCGCCTCGACTTCTGAGACCTTCGTCGGGCACCCTTGGAATGTCTCCCTCCGGAGCACACTTCGAACTCCTTGCGTACGCAGAGGACTTGATCCATCCAACTCTGAAGTCACTCCATTCAGAGTACCTTCGAAGTGCCTCACCTCCGAGGACTTTGTCTCGGAGTACCTTCACCCGGAGCCACGCTCCGCACTCTCTGCCTTTACCTGGCACACCTCAACCCGAGAACCGACCCGGACCCCCTTCGCAGCCACCGTGACGGAGCTCCCCCTCCCCTGGCATCAAGCCTCCCGCTTGACCCAGGTTCACCTGCTACGTCTGTCCGTCGCCTCCGAAGTCCCTGCGCACCACAGACAAACAGACAAGTGTATCTAGTACTCCGGAGACTCTCCGGGTTAGCAACCTCCGGCACACACTCCGGTGTACCACCCAAAGTACCGAAGCCTTCTTTACACACCCAGTCATCGTGTACTGTCGGACCCCTCCGACGAGCACACTCTGCTGCAACAGCTGCAGCAACCAACCACCAAACACCCTTCGGTGAAACCACCTCCGAACACCCTTCGGAGAAACCACCTCCGAACACCCTTCGGAGGTCCAACCTCCGAACCCCTTCCGGAGGTACCCCTTCGAACCTTGGGGTAAAAGCCTGTCAATCACTCATCACAAACACTGAAACCACCCCTTGGTTTCTCAATCTCCCCCTTGATGAGTGCATTGACAACCAAATCCATGTTCAAGAAATTTAAAAACTTTTAGCACACAAGTGACCATAAAAACTCAGAAAAGAGCCAAATCATGTCACTTGACAAAAGAATTTTCATTCCCCTTTTCAAAAGAGTAAAAGCCCCTTCGGCAATAAAAACTCCCCCTGAGTTTAGTTTTCCCCCTTTTTGGCAACAAAGAACCTTCTCCCCCTTTATGTCAAAATTGAGTTAAGTTTTCCCCCTTTTTGGCAACAAAGAACCTTCTCCCCCTTTATGTCAAAATTTCTCCCCCTTTGGAAATTATACCTCCTTGCGGCAGAGAACGAAGCAAGTCAACCTTCTCCCCCTTTAGCAATGCAAGCATCAAAGAGCATGTAAAAGATGCAATGCTTCGAAATGAGCAGAATTGCAAAGACATATGAAGCAAAAATATGGCAACAATAACACCAATGATCATGGGCTCAGCTCAAATTAACATTCTCTAAAAACTTGATGAAGCATGTGATTTGATCATTTTTGAAATAAAAAGCATCACCACTTAGTCAAGGAAACTAGACAAGTAAAAGCAGGGACTGCGCAAAGCTAGTCAATTTCTACTCTAGACAGACAAGTCCAGTTCAAATGGAGCATGAAAAGCAAACTTGATAATCAATGAATTTTGTTGTTCTTTTCTTAGTGCCAGGGGTTATTTGTTTGTCCACCTTATACTTTCCAATCAGGCCAAGCCTAGGCATGAAAACCATAAGAAGCTTAAGGCAAAGATTTTGGCATACACTACACTATTCCAGTTCAGACCAATGTGCAATGGTAAGCAGTCTAGAATAGGGTAGTGCGACAAACAAACCCACCTGGATCTTTTAACTTGAAGCATGCAAATCATGGAGTTTTTGATTTTAACGAAGTGAACCAATTGTGTGGCACTTTATGAATATCCATGAAAAAGTAGAACAATTTTTCAAGTTGCAATTTTTAGCATCCAATGAATAGTGTCTTGCTATCAAGCAGATAAAAGATAGCTAAAGCAGTCCTGCCTAAACATGCCAGATTCAAGACTAAGCAGTGAGCATGATTTGATTTTGAAAATAAAACATCATGCACATGAATGTTTCAGATAAATTAAAAAGAGCTGAGCTGTCATGATTTCATGAATTATAAGCAGGCATATAAGTGCAAAAGATGTAAATGCAATTTCAGCCCATAAGTAGCAAATGCACATCAATCTAAAACTGCTCCCCCGCACAAAATGCCGTAAGGGTGACAAATACCAAGTTCCCCACGCAAGTAAGCAAATCGAGAAGCATCGAGGGGTTTTGTGAAAATGTCGGCAAGCTGGTGTTGGGTATCAACATATTGAAGTTCAATATCACCCTTCTCATTGTGATCTCTGAGAAAATGATATCGCACATCAATGTGTTTGGTTCTGGAATGCTGAACCGGGTTGTTTGCAATACAAATAGCGCTAGTGTTGTCACAGAAAAGTGGAACACTCTTATAATCTAACCCGAAATCCCGCAAAGTGGAAACCATCCACAAAATCTGAGAGCAACAGCTAGCTGCAGCAACATATTCGGCCTCAGCCGTCGATTGTGCAACACTAGACTGTTTGCGGGAAGACCAGCAAACCAAAGAAGTACCCAGAAAATGACAAGTACCAGAGGTACTCTTCCTATCAATTCTACACCCAGCAAAATCCGCATCTGAATAACCTCGAAGACATAAAGATGAAGATGCTGAATACCATATGCCAAATTCAAGGGTGTGTTTGAGATACCTTAAGATGCGCTTTACCGCTTGGCGGTGCGAAGCTCGTGGTGAAGCTTGAAAGCGAGCGCACAGACACACAGCGAAGTGTATATCCGGCCTCGTAGCAGTCAAGTAGAGGAGGGAGACGATCATGCTTCGGAACTCCTTCTGATCTACGGCTTCTCCATCTTCGTCAGGGTCCAATGCTACAGATGTAGCCATTGGAGTGGCGAGGGGCTTCGCATCGGACATATAAACTTCTTGAGCAGGTCCTTGGTGTACTTCGTCTGGTGGACGAAGGTACCTTGTTTGCTTTGCTTGATTTGCAAACCAAGGAAAAAGGTGAGTTCACCCATCATTGACATTTCAAATTCCCTGCTCATGTTATCTGCAAACTCGGCAACCAAAGCATGAGAAGAGCCACCAAAGATGATATCATCCACATAAATCTGAACTAGGAGGAAATCTTTGCCATGCTTGAGAGTAAACAGAGTTTTATCAACAGAGCCCATCAAATACCCTCGCTCAAGCAGAAAAGACTTAAGTCTATCATACCAAGCCCGAGGGGCCTGCTTGAGTCCATAAAGAGCCTTATGAAGTTTAAGGACTTTATGAGGATACTTGGGGTTTTCAAAACCAGGGGGTTGTTTTACATAAACATCTTCTCCTATGAAGCCATTAAGAAAAGCACTTTTGACATCCATTTGGTAGA
Organism: Zizania palustris; assembly: GCA_019279435.1. Classification (NCBI taxonomy): domain Eukaryota; kingdom Viridiplantae; phylum Streptophyta; class Magnoliopsida; order Poales; family Poaceae; genus Zizania; species Zizania palustris. The sequence goes on from JAAALK010000283.1 coordinate 88,599,867, forward strand.
GTTTGAATCCCGGGATGTCGCAAAGGCAAGCAAAATCCTAATGGCCTCAAGGCGAGCAACAGGTGCAAAAGTTTCAGTAAAATCAATCCCTTCTAGTTGAGAAAATCCCTGAGCTACAAGTCTAGCCTTGTTTCTAACTATAGTCCCATCCTCCCCTTGTTTGTTTTTGAAAATCCATTTTGTTCCAATGAAATGAACATTTGGTGGAGGATCAACTAAAGTCCAGACTTGGTTTCTCTCAAAATTTTCAAGTTCCTCATGCATGGCATTGATCCAACTAGAATCAGAAAGTGCATGACTAACATCTAAGGGCTCGAAAGAAGCAACAAAAGCGGAATCAATAAAATGAGCATGAGAACGTGTTACCCTTTGATCAAGCTCACCAATGATCTGCTCGGGAGGGTGCATCCTTTGAACATGATGTGGAGCCTCACAGCGGGATGCAGTCTCCCCCTCAACTTGTGCGTTGGAGTGGTCCAAGATGACCGATGTTGAGATAGTTGCTTCAGGACCTCGTGCCGAAGTGGTCGAAGCAGGGTCAGCTTCGGGGGTTGATGTCGAGGGTAGTAGGGGTTCATCCTCGAATTCTCCGGGATCTTCTTCTTCGAAGATGGTCTGTTCCATGTCGTGTTCATTTGCCTGTTCAAACGCAGAACTAACAGAGGGGGTTGATTCATCAAAAGTCACATCACATGACTCGATGACAGTGTTAGTTTCCAAGTTATAAACACGATAAGAATGATCATGTGTTGTGTAACCCAAAAAGATCCCGTCAGAAGATCGCGACTCAAATTTATCCAAGTTACCACGTTTTAGGATAAAGCAGCGACAGCCAAAAACTCGAAGATGAGTAACCTTGGGCTGTCTCCCAAAACGCAGCTCATAAGATGTCAAATTTAAAATTGAGCGCAAGAAGATTCGGTTTGAGATGTAACAAGCAGTGTTCATGGCCTCAGCCCTGAATTTTCTAGGAGTCCTATGCTCATCAAGCATCGTCCTAGCCATCTCAACCAAAGTGCGGTTCTTCCTCTCAACAACACCGTTCTGTTGAGGAACCCGCGGAGCAGAGAATTGGTGTTCTATGCCATGCTCCATGCAAAAGTCAACAAAGAGACTATTTTTGAACTCGGTGCCATTATCACTTCGAATGAATTTCAATGCACCTGGGAGTTCAGTGAAAAGTCTCAAAGCCAAGCTCCGAAAGTGTGAAAACACTTCATCCTTGCTGGCAAGAAAGAAGACCCAAGAGTAGCGAGAGAAATCATCGACAATAACTAAAACATACCACTTGCCGCCTAAAGAACTAACCCGAGAAGGATCTACAGTGTCCATGTGGAGAAGTTCTCCGGGTTGTTCAGTCATCACTGTGGTGACTGGCGAATGCAAAGCAGCAATCATTTTTCCATGTCGACAAGGAGCGCAAACTAAATTCTTCTCAAACTTGAGCTTGGGCAATCCTCGGATCAGACCTAGGGTGCTCAGACGACCGAGCAACTCAAAGCTCATATGCCCTAGTCTCCTATGCCACTTCCAAAGCTCAGAAGTCGAATGTGCAACAAGACAATGAGAAGATCCAGACGACTCAGAAAAGTCAGCTCCAAAAACTCTCCCAACTCTAAAGATCTTACACACCACAACGCCAACAGAATTGAGCACTTGCGAAGTATCGCGATGGAATCGCACTTCGAAGCCCTCATCAAGCAACTGAGATACAGACAGCAAATTGTATCCCAGGTTCTCAACCAAAGCAACATCTTTGAGAGTGAAATTCGAGTTAATTCTTACCACACCTTTACCTTTCACTCTACTCCTTCGATTGTTTCCGAAGGTGATATGTTCCCTTTGCTTGGTTGTGGTGAGGCTGGAGAACCAAGCTGCATCTCCGGTCATGTGGCGCGAACAACCGGAGTCCATGATCCACGTGCCCTCCAAGCCTCGATCTGTCGCCTACACATGATAAGAATATCTCGATCGCTCAGTGCTGGGGTGAGTGAAATAATGACGAGGCATCCAGCACTGAGTGACACGAGTAGCAGGCACAGTAAAAGTAGACTGTCTACGCACATGATAATCAGAATGATGCAAAGTGCGAGGTCTACCTACATGCTGTGATCGAACAACATGTTGAGGTCTCCTACTCTGACGAGGTACAAAGCTACTCGCCTGGGTTCTACCACCATATGGAACATGGTGAACACCTCGAGGAGCAAAACCTCTCCGAGAAGCACGAGGAGCCTCGAAAACAGGACGAGAGTAGAACTCAGACTCATGCATACCTAAAGATGGGTAATGCATGTCCTGGTAACTCATAGCCTGTGCGCGTCGCTCATCCTTGATGCGACGAAAATAGAACCCAATCAAATGACCTGCCCGCTGACAGTAAGAACAGTGAAACACTCTCCTCGGGGCACTCTCATGGGTCACAGGAGCAATTCTCACAGGCTCCTTGGGCTTCTGTTGAGTGGTTTTCTTAGGAGGATTTTTCTTGGCAGGAGGTGTGGTTTTCTTTTGTGGTTGGGTAGGCTTTTTGGCTGATGGGGTGTCTAACAGAGCTCTCTCTTTCTCTAGGGTAGTGGGAGAGGTAAAAACAGTTTTGGTCTTACTGTTTGAAGGTATCCTCTCAAAACCCAAACCTAGAGCTACCCCTGCTCTGTCAGCACACAACTTGGTCTTGGCCAAGAGAAAATCCATCCTACCCTTTCCCTCAGTGCATTTATTAACCACAGAAAGAAGGTACTCATTTTCAGTCATAAGGTTTTCAGCTCGCTCTCTAACAGTGCCTAGCTGGTCCTTAAGGGTAATGCAAGTGTCACAAACAGGTTGCACATCCTTAGAACTACCGGCCCTCTCCAATCTAGCCTCTAAATCATGAACATGTTTATCACGTAAATTAATGCTCTCGCGTAATAAAGAACAGTTCATGCATTCAATAATATCATGAGGTCTAGAATCCACCTCCAAAAGCTGCTTCTGTGCAGTCTCAGCTCAGAAAGAGTTTGAGCATGTACAGAACGCAACTGAGCAAGCTCACCCATGACAGTGGTACAAGAATCACATTCAGCATCATTAACTTTAGACTTAAGCATGGCATAATCAGTGGAAACAGTTTCTAGCCTAAGTCTAAGGTCTTTTCTTTCTCTAGCGGCTTGCACAAGTAATCTATCCTGACCAAGAACTACTTCATTCAGCTCATCTAATTTAATTAAAAGCTGGTCAGATGATAGAGGTACCTCAGATGAGTCAAGCTCATCGCCGCTGTGATCGCTGTCGGCCATGAAGCAAAGGCCGGTGAAGTCTCGTCCCTTCTTGTCCTTCTTGTCCTCCTTCCTTGGGGACTCCTCCTCCTCAGAGCTCGACTCCTAAGTTGAGGAAGTGTCGATGTTGCTGAGAGCAGCAACGAATGCTCTGGAAGCGGCTTTGGCTACTTTCTTAGCCATCTTGCCACGCTTGCCCTTCACAAAAGGCTTCCTCTCCTTTTTGTGGTATTTGGGGCGCTCACTCTCATCTCTCTTCTTGAGCTTGGGGCAATTAGCCTTGATGTGAGAAGTGTCGCCGCATTCAAAGCAACCACTAAAACCACTTCTCCTCTGATCCCGTCTCTCATGATGAAAGCGGGTGAACCTCCGGGCAATGAGAGCAAGCTCATCATCATCTAGAGTGTCCACCTGCTCCTTTGTGATGGAGACCAGGGAGGACAAAGCAAAACCATCTGCAAGAACACAAGTGCCAGATGTGCTTGGTTCTGCAGTGGTGCCACGGCTAGTGCTAGAAACCAATGCCAATGGTTGTGGCAAAGAGCTTCTGTGCACCGCAAGAGATGCCTTGGCAATCTCTGTGGACTTCAGCTTGCTGAAGAGCTCATCACAGGTCAATGTGTCATAACTTGCAGACTCCTTAATGCTGGATATCTTCACTTCCCATATGCTACGGTCAAGAGCATAGAGAAGCTTGATAGCCCTATCATGGTCATTGTAAGCAAGCGTCCCGTTGGATCGCAAGTTACTCACTATCGCATCAAAGCGAGAAAACATGGCATCTATAGATTCACTAGGTGTCTGCACAAACAGTTGATACTGTTGATTGTATGTGCTTTGGCGCCTGGCCTTAATCTGAGTAGAGCCCTCATGAAAAATAGTGAGTGTTGTCCAAATCTCCCTAGAAGTCCTAAGGTGCTGCACCCTATCAAACTCACTCCGGCTCAAACCAATGAACAGTATGTTTCTTGCCTTCGAGTTGGCATTATACTGATCTTTTTCTGTTTGAGTGGTGCGAGTATCAGGGATGGAGTATTGTGAGTCCACAATCTCCCAAATTGCATTTCCTTGGCTTAACAAGTAAGCCTCTATGCGCACCTTCCAGTATGCAAAATCTGTCCCATCGAACAGAGGAATTTTACTGCCTCTATCCATGTCGCCAACAGATCAAAAAACCGGTTAAGGTCAACTGGTGATCTTAACCCGCTCTGATACCAATTGTTGGACCGGAAACGGCGACCAGAGGGGGGGTGAATGGGAGCTTTTAAAATTTTGGTCTAAAAATTAGCCTTCGGTTTCAGTTCTGTCTTCTGCGGAACAGGCTTCGAACATTACCTTCAAAGGTCTGGTTCGGAGGTGTTTTGACAGCTCCGAACACAGGCTTCGCGGGAGCAAAAGTTCGAAGCCAAGAAGACTTCGCTCCACTTACAACCCTCGAAAATCTACTCTGCTAAGTCCGTGCAGGCTCCGCACACAGGGTGCTTTGAGCAGGCTTCGCACTTCACCCTTCGCAAGAGTGGACAGCCCTCTGAGGACTTCGACAAAGTACTTGGCAGTAGCAACTGGTGCTGGGCTTCGTACACGAAGGTCTAAACGCACACAAACGGACTTCGCTAAGGGCTTCGACACAAGAAGCAAAACAGGCTTCGATCAGGGCTTCGCTAGTAAGCTGTGAGGTCTAGCCTCAAGTTACACAGAGCGAACGCGCACTGAAAAACACACTTCGCACAAAACACCCTTCGCCTAGACAGGCTTCGGTGCACTACAACTAGCGAGGTATGTAATGCGAGCTCAAGCAAAAAGCACAAGGAAGCAGGGCTTCGCCGCTTGAACAAGGAACACAATAAATTTGAACTCTGGATGAATACAACGAGGTGTGTGGCTACAGGAGCTCAACAGTAAATGCTCAAAGTGTTAAATGTTACCTACCGAGACCCCATATTTATAGCCCACAGTTCACCCAAAGGAAATGACTACTTTACCCCTAGGGTTTACACCAGTTTTGTCTCTACAGAACAAAGGGGTACAAAAGGTAGCCCAACTTTATTCTGGAGGCTTCTCTGTCAGCTTTGCAGAGGGGACAGCGTCAGCTTTTTGCAGAGCAGACAGTGTCAGCCTTTGCAGTCTTTGACCTTCTGGAGCCTCCCTTCGCACGCGAGGGTGCGGTAGCTTCGGCGAGAAGCCTTGAGCCTGGTGGCCTTCGCTTCGCCGAAGATAGCCTCCGATACAGTGACGGTTTTGAGCCGAAGCCGTCAAACCCTTGGGCCTTCGCACCAACACCTCCGGAGTGGACCACCACGGCTTCGCATCTACTCCCAGCTCGAACTCCGTCAGTCCGTGTACCGAAGCCATGCAGGCCGAAGTACCACAAGACAACCTCGCTCCGGAGCTAGCCTTGCTCCGAAGCCTTCCTCCCTCCGAAGCCCCACCTTCGGAGTACCACCCTTCGAAGTCCCTCCTTCGTCCAAGGCCTCTGCACGAAGCATTCCATGAGCACTTCGTCGCTGTGTCTCTCCCCGAGCACACTCCTCGACGAGCCTCACCCGGACCATGCCTTCGATGCGCCTCGACTTCTGAGACCTTCGTCAGGCACCCTTCGAATGTCTCCCTCCGGAGCACACTTCGATCTCCTTGCCTCCGCAGAGGACTTGATCCATCCAACTCCGAAGTCACTCCATTCAGAGTACCTTCGAAGTGCCTCACCTCCGAGGACTTTGTCTCGGAGTACCTTCACCCGGAGCCACGCTCCGCACTCTCTGCCTTTACCTGGCACACCTCGACCCGAGAACCGACCCGGACCCCTTTCGCAGCCACCGTGACGGAGCTCCCCGCTCCCCTGGCATCAAGCCTCCCGCTTGACCCAGGTTCACCTGCTACGTCCGTCCGTCGCCTCCGAAGTCCCTGCGCACCACAGACAAACAGACAAGTGTATCCAGTACTCCGGAGACCTCTCCGGGTTAGCAACCTCCAGCACACACTCCGGTGTACCGCCCAAAGTACTGAAGCCTTCGGCACACACCCAGTCATCGTGTACTGTCGGACCCCTCCGACGAGCACACTCCGCTGCAACAGCTGCAGCAACCAACCACCGAACACCCTTCGGTGAAACCACCTCCGAACACCCTTCGGAGAAACCACCTCCGAACACCCTTCGGAGGTCCAACCTCCGAACCCCTTCCGGAGGTACCCCTTCGAACCTTGGGGTAAAAGCCTGTGAATCACTCATCACAAACACTGAAACCACCCCTTGGTTTCTCATATCTGCTTGTCTCAGGTGGAGGTGCTAGCTTCCTTGAGAGAGGAGCTAGCTGATGCTCAGAACGAGAACTCTTACCTCTGTCAGATCTTGAGTTTGGTGAGTGCCAGAGAGCCTCAGCTCGGCATGATGATCTAGCAGTTCAAGAGGCAGGATGGGTTTGCAGTAGGTTACACCTACACCAAGGCTGACTTTGAGAGTACCCTGAGTCATGCAGTGGAGTGGAGTAAGATGAATCTAGAGAAGAGATATCCCAAGACTCATTCCACTGAATTTTTTTGGCATGTTAGCCCAAGGATGGAGTGTTTCAAGAACTACCTAAATCTCCACCCAAGAAGCATATCTAGATCCTGAAGCCCAAGCACCTCCACACTTCTCTTGACTCTCTACCTGGACCCTCTCACACCACAGAGCCTACACCCAACACCACCAAGATCAAGAAACCCAAGCCTTAACCACATCCCAAGAAGCCTACCTATCATTATGAGTTTTGTCAGAGAGATGGGCATCTTGCAGAGTTCTGCTTTAGGATGAAGCGGGTTGAGAGAGCAGAGAAAGCTCTAGGTGGGCAGGAGAAGTTCTACCAGAAGGGTGGTAGACAAAGAGTACCTCGACGCGGAGAGAGGCTAGAGGCAAGGGCGCGTCGTGTAGGTGGTGGTAGAGGAGATGACTTTCATGCTCGAGCTCTAGAGGGTGGTTTTCACTCTGGTAGAGCTCCAAGTTGTTCTAGATGCGGCTTTGGACCTTGTCGCCATAACACTAGGCAGAACAGAGGACCACTCTTTGAGTCATGTTTTGGTCCATACTCTTACGATTCTTTCTTCTTTCCTACCTTTGAGCAGATGGCTTGACACTATTTTAGCTCTTTTGCTAAACCTGGTGTCGGACCGTTTGCTCCTCCTTATGACCATTGATTTTTGGATCATGGATTTGGGATGTTCTCGTCACATAACGGTACACCACAGATGGTTCTCAAGCCTCACTTCCCTGATCTCCAAGGAGTACATCAATTTCGGGAAAATGGTCAAGGGAAGGTACACGATTTTGGCTCAATTTGGATTTTTGAGCATTTCTCCTTGAAGAATTTTGCTTTGGTTGGAAATTTGGGTTTTAATTTGGTTTCTATTTCGCAACTTCTTAAGGAGAGCTTAGAGGTTCGTTTTAAGAAGGGCATGTCTTCTGTTATTGATTCTAGAGGATCTTTGGTGTGCCAGATCTTACCATTTGGTAAGGTTTTTCATATTGATTTATCTAGTTCTTTTGTCCCTTCTCGATGTTTGATTGCTGAATCCTTTCTAAGCTTTGGAGGTGGCATAGGAGGTTAGGTAATTTGAGCTTTGATCTGCTAGTTAGATTGAGTTCTATGGACCACATTCGAGGATTACCCAAGCTTAAGATGGAGAAGGATCTAGTTTGCCATCCATGTCGTCATGGGAAAATGGTTGCTGCTTCTCACACACCTGTGACTTAGGTGATGACTTCGTATCTGGGAGAGCTACTACACATGGATACTATTAGACCAGCTCGGGTACATTCAGTTGGTGGGAAGTGGTACGCACTTGTGATAGTTGACGACTTTTCTCGATTCTCGTGGGTTTTATTTTTGGAGTCTAAGAATGAGGCTTTTTAGTTTGTTCATGACCTGATCTTGAAGCTGAAGAATGAGAACAATGGTCGGATGCGAGAAATTCGCTCTGACAACGGCTCTGAGTTCAAGAATTCTCAGTTTGTCAGTTTCTATAGTGATCAGGGTCTTGAGCACCAGTTTTCTGCTCCTTACACTCCACCACAGAACGACGTTATGGAACAAAATAATCACACGCTGGTCGAGATGGCCAGGACTATGTCGATGAGCATAGGACTGCTAGGCGCTTTTGGGCTGAAGCTTTGAACATAGCTTGCTATCTAGCAAACTGCATTTTTCTTAGACCTTACATAGGTAAGATTTTATATGAGTTGTGGTTTGGTAGACAGCCCAAGGTGAGCCACTTGCGAGCGTTAGGCTACAAGTGCTTTGTGTTCAAGAAGGGAGGGAATTTGGACAAGTTTGAGTCTCATTGCTGGGATGGAATCTTTCTTGGTTATGCTTTGCATTCTCAAGGCTTTTGTGTTTGGAACCTCGAGTCCCAGCAGCTTGTCGAGACGTGTGAGGTTTATTTTGATGAGGTCATGCCTTCGATACTCTTTCTTTTGAGCTTTCTAGATATGATGAGCTTGGAGAGTCCATCTTCGAGGAAGATGATAACACTCCCGCTATTGTTGAGGGTGGGCCTTCTGCATAGCCTGTAGACCCCACACCTTCTGAGACTTCGACTGAGGACAAGGGCAGACCTCTGATCACTACTTCCACTTCGATCGAGCCCATTAGTCGAGTTCATAGGTGCAAGCTGCTGACTTCGGTGAGGTGACATCTGATCACCTAGGATCCCGTGCAGTTCAGCGTGATCATCCCTCAGAGCTCATCATTTGTGATCTCACTACGAGAACTTTGCGTTCTCAGGCTGGTTTACTCGTTGTTTTTGCTGAGTCTATTTTTGTTGCCACCTTTGAGACTGGAGATGTTGCTCACCCTTTATAAGATGTGAATTGGATAAATGCCATGCAAGAAGAGATTGGAAATTTTGTTCACAATCGGGTTTGGACACTAGTTGAGCTGCCACCAGGTTGCAACCCCATAGTCACCAAGTGGGTGTTTAAGAACAAGCAAGGTGAATATGGGGTTGTGGTGCACAACAAAGCTCGATTAGTTGCCCAAGGTTTTTGCCAGAAGAAGGGTATTGATTTTGAAGATACTTTTGCCCCTATTGCTCGTCTTGAGTCCATTCTCATACTTTTGGCATTCGCTGCTTCGAAAGGTTTTAAGATTTTTTCAAATGGATGTCAAGAGTGCTTTTCTGAACGGGTATATAGAGGAGGAGGTCTATGTTAGGCAGCCCCTAGTTTTGAAAACCCTAAGTTTTCTCGACATGTTTTCAAGTTGCAGAAAGCTTTATATGGTCTAAAGCAAGCCTCCAGGGCTTGGTATGATCATTTAAAACAATTTTTATTTGGTAATGGCTTTGTGATGAGTTCAATGGACAAAACTCTTGTCTTGCTCAAAGTTGGCTCTGATTTCTTGATTGCTCAGATTTACGTTGACGATATTATTTTTGGTGGTTCTACTAATGAGCTTGTGTCCAAGTTTTCTGAGTAGATGCACAGCGAGTTCGATATGAGCCTCATGGGTGAGCTCAAGTACTTCTTAGGGCTCCAGATCAAGCATACCAAGGACAACATCTTCATCCACTAGAGCAAGTATACGCGGGACATGCTGAAGAAGTTTGACTTCGGTGGAGAGCTAAAGCCTCAGATGACCCCCATGGGCTCATCTGGGGGCCTAGACAAGGATGAGAGCGGCGTCAAGGTCAACAAGAGAGAGTATCGAGGGATGATTGGATCGCTTCTATACCTAACAGCAATGAGACCGGACATTCAGTTCGTCGTGGGATTGTGCACGCGCTTCCAATCTTCACCACGTGCATCTCATCGGCAAGTTGTCAAGCACATTTTCAGCTACCTTACTTATGCGCCTGATCTCGGTCTTTACTATTCTACATCATCATCTCTTGAGTTATCTAGCTTTTCCGACGCTGATTTTGCTGGGTGTCGGCTAGATCGCAAGTCGACTTCCGGTACTTGCCAGTTTCTCGGTTCTTCGCTTGTCTCTTGGTTTTCTCGAAAACAATCTGGAGTTGCACTTTCTACCATAGAGGTTGAGTATGTAGATGCTGCTAGCTGCTACTCATAGTTATTTTGGTTGATTTCTACTTTGAAAGATTTTTGATTGTCTTTTCCTGCCAGAGTGCCTTTGTTTTGTGATAGCACTAGCGCGATTAGTGTAGGGAAAACCCATGTATTCATTCAAAAACCAAACATATTGATATGTGCTTTCACTTTCTGAGGGATCAATATGACCTTGTTCATGTTGATACCCATCATCAGTTGGCAGACTTTTTACAAAACCCCTAGATCAGTCTACGTTTGAGCGTTTGCGAGGGGATATGGGAGTTGTGTATCCCTTTTAGGATATTTTGAGTCTTTTCTTTCTTCTTTACTCTTTTATTTGTGTCTTTTTGTGAGAGTTCATATCACGCATATCCATATATCACACTTTGAGCTTGCTTCTGTTATATGATTGATCTGCTTTACTTCTTCTTGCTAGTATATGTCTTAGAATACATGTCGATGATCATGCTTTGTTTCAGTTCACATGATATATCTGATATCTGTCATATGCATGGCTTTTATGCTTTAAAATTGAAAAATGATCACCATTGATTCTGGTAAGTAGCATGTGTAAGCTGAATGCTTTTTCTATCTTTTACATGCTTGGTAGCTAGTTCCTTAGATGCAGATATGCAACTTGGACATATATATGCTTTAACATGGAAAATACGCTATAAAATGATAAAAAACTGAAAAATGGAAAATCCATTCTTTTTATGCATAAGTGAAAAGATCTAGGTGAGTTTGTAATGTCGCATTGCATTGTTCTAGTTTGCTTACCATAGCACTTTGGTAAGAACTAGGACTTTTTAATGTATGCCAAGACTAGTGTTTTAAGCTTCTGATGGTCATGTTTTTGCCTAGGCTTGACTTGGTCAGTTAGCATAAGGTTGACACGCAAATAACCCCTAGCAAAAATGAAAAAGGAAAAAAAGCTTGAAATTAAAAAGATAACAAGTTTGTTGAAGCTCTTATTCTGGATAATTCTTATTTTGGTAGATATCAGCTAGCCTTTGCATTTCATGCTTTACCTTGCCTGTCTGATAGAAAACGTGGTGATGCTTTTATTTGCAAAAATCTGAAAATGTTTGCTAATGATTTTCTTTGGATATCATCTATTGCGTTGATCATGCCATGTGTCTTTGACAATATTTTGTGCTATACTTGCTAGATGATGTATTTGCAGTTGATCATATCTAAGAAGCATGCTTTTACACACCACTTGCACCCTAGTATCTCTGGGATCGGAATGGTGACTAGAGGGGGTGGATAGGCGCCTCGACACTTTCTTTCGAATGTGATGGCCTAATCAAATCACCCAACGCATCTCTAAAAACACAATTTCAAGTTTCTATCAAAACAGTACAAAAATTGAGCTCAAACAGATTCAAAAACCCAAAACCAACTTTGTTTCAATTTTTTAATCAACCAATATCAAATCACTCACACAACCAATCAATTCAAGTTTAAAGTAACAAAACAACTTGTCTCAAGTCAATCACAAATGAAATTCATGCACTTCAGAAATTTTTCGGACGGTGAATAGTAAAAGTAATCTCAACAAAGTACATTTGTTAATTTTTGGTTCAATTTGCAAGTTTCAACTTCAGATTCATTTCAGTTCAGCATATACATATTAAGAACTTGACAAGCATTTTAGATCCTGAAAATTCACAAAGCTGAACAAGCAAATTCAGATCTCTTTGAAAAGTACTCTAAATGGCAACACTATTATAGATCTGATAACAACCCAGTTTACTATTCACGGATACAGCTTTTAAAGGCACAAAACTTCTGGTTCTGAATTTAAAACTGTTGATGAAATCTTGATACAATGCTAGAATCTGAATACTCAACAAGTAGAGCAATAATTTCAGAAACTTGAAGAGAATACACACCTGCGGTTACTGTAGAAGTATTGACAAAGGAAACTATTAAAATCAGACCATGAACTACACTTCATCTAAGTATTTGAGGCAATCAGATTTAATCAGTAGTTCAGGAACACGGCAAAGAAGCAGTTTCTGTTTAGAGAATAAATTGTATGCTGAACAAAGTAGTTTTCTCCACAATTTACACAACTCTGAACCAATTTAAAGTAAAATAGTACCTACTGTTTGGTATCCGACAATAGCCAGGAAATAAGATTCTATCTGAAAGTTTTCAACAAAAGGCACTCATGCAAATAGTTTGAATGTTCTGAACAGAACACTATTTGAAAAATAAAACTGATTCTGAAACATAGGTACTTAATTGAAACAAAATTTACTAGCCTAGAGTTCAAAGAAACATCAATTCTGGATAAAATAAAAACAATCTCAAATCTAAAACAGTAGAACAGATTCAGGAATGTTACTTGAAATGCAATTTTCAGAGTATAGTTCCAAAACCAGAACTCAAAAGATGTACAAGCATTTGATTCAAAAACCAGTCCAAACTATAGAATTCAGATAATAGAGCAATCTGCAAAACTCTGAAACTAGTATATGTTTGATTCAAGGTTGAGTTGGAAAGGATTAACACAGAGTTGATTCATCCAAAAGAAATAAAACTTGAAATCAGAATGAACTAGATCAACCACAAGTTGCAACTCAAATACTCCAACCATTTCAGGACATAATTCTAGAGCAGGAAAAATAGAACAAGCAACCTTGAATCAGTTCTTTACTTATCAGAACAACCTGTTTGGCCTTCTATTTCATACACAAACATAGAATCCATTTGAATCAGTACTTATCTCATAGATCACAAGAACTAACATCATTTAACACAACACCTATACCATGTATCACTCAATTCAAAAACCAGGTTCAAGAGTTCAACATGAACAACATACAAATTCTAAAACCTCAATGAATATTCACACAGATCATCAATCAAGTCATCCCAAACAATTTCAGAAGCAGGGAATGAAAAATTACCGGATTAGATGCACAAATTCAACAAGTTCCTTACGATGAACAGGTACTTGTCGGCACGGGAGCTATAGCCGAACCGGCAATCCAGCACCTTGCTGTAGCAGAACCAGCAGAAATCGAAGTGCTGTTCACGGTAATCTATTATCGCGGGAAGAACACTATGGTATTTCAATGAAATTTCTGAGGAAAATAGTTGAAGAAAATTTTGATTTGATGTCCTAATCTGTTCGGCCAGGCAGGGTGATAAATATCCCACCTGCCCATGTTTCTAGAAGGCCTATTTTACACAAAGCCCCCTAGAAAGACTCAAATTACAAATCTGAAAAATTAAAACTGAAAATACCCTATTACAATAGACCCCTCTTTAGAATATTTTCAGAATATATATACTCCAAAAATACTCTAAAAAGTGCACACTTATGCCACTAAAAATTTAGGCTAAAACTTTGACACTATTTTATTGAAATAGTGAAAATGTTTAAAGTTTCGACGGTTTTAGCAAAAACCGACAAAGCCTCTCCCGATCATCGACGCCCGTCGTCGGTCTGTGAACTCGACCGCCAGCAAATCTCTCCTTCTCTCGATCCCTCGAGCCGCCTTGTCACTTGCACTGGCTTCCCTTTCGCTGACTCGAACGACGCTTCGTCTCGATCAATCTCCAACTCGACGTCTCGTTTGATCTCCATGCGTACATCTGAGTCCACCCTCAACTCCGACTGACACCCTTGACCATCTGGCATTAGACTCCCTGTCTAACCCTGATCATGTGACATCGACAGTTGACGAGTAACTTCAGCCTGCACACACGAGACAAACATAGACACACACACCAACTCCAGTATATCCAGATTCAACTCATGAACTCAGTCTGTCAATCACTCATCATTCCATTGAACACTAGTGACACACCTCACTATGTTCCTCAATCTCCCCCTTGATGAGTGCATTGACAACACAAGATCAAAATAGAGTAAAAGAGAAGTTCAGCACACAAGTGACCATGAAAGCTCTAAAGAGAGCAAAAATGAGAAAACATATCACTTGCCAAAGGATAAAGCAACACACGAAAGCTCAAAAGTTCCAAAAAGATCGCTCAAAAGATCACTAACTCATCAAAAAGCTCCAGGTCCTCCAAGCACTCTCCCCCTTTGGCTATGCAGACATCAAGATAGCCCCATGAGTCGAGAGAGTAAAGTGACCATGCAATGCTTCCAAAGTATGAAAAAATCCAATTACAGTACAAGTACTCCTTGTGACTCACAATCTGTCCTGACTAAACTGCATGGCAAGCTTTGAATGACCATAATCTAAATATCCATATGAGCAAGCAGTTTGAAGTTTTAGCAAATAAAAGCATCACTACCCAAACTAGTAAACTAGACATGGCAAGGTAAGAAGTACAAAAGCTAGTCACAAACCAACTCGAAAAGCACATCCCACTACAAGGAGCTGCAGCAAACTTGATATGCAAGAAAAGTAAACTTTTTATTCCGTTTTTTAATGCCAGAGGTTATTTGCAAGTCATCCTTATGCTAACCGATCAAGCCAAGGCTGGGATAAACCATCAGAAGCTTAAGGCATTGATCTTGGTATACACTCGATGTCCTAGTTCAAACCAAAGTGCAATGGAATGCAGTCCAGAACAAAGTAGTGCGACTATGCAAACCTACCTGGATCTTTTCAATTTTATCAACACTTAAGCACTTTTTATCCATTTTCAACATTTTCATTTTTTTCATTCTTTAATTTTGCATTTTTTTATTTTAATTTTTAGCAAACATGATCAAGTTGCATATGAGCATCCAAGTGACAAGGACAAAGCTATCAAGTAAGAAATGAATAGCTAAAGCACCCTAGCCTATACATGCTAGAAACCAGACTTGGTAGTGACCATTTTCAAATTTTCGCAATGAAAAGCCATGCTCAACACATATAGATAGATGAGTTCATTCTAAGCACAATCAAACAGTAAAAGCAGGACAATATTGTAAAGTGCACACACAAGTCATGTACATGTAAAAGCAATTAATCATATTTTAGAAGCATATGCATATGTACACAACTCCCCCTCACATGATGCCATAAGGATGACAAATGCCAAGCTCTCCCCTCAAAAATGCAAAGCGAGAAGCATCGAGAGGCTTGGTGAAATATCTGCAAGCTGGTTTTGAGTATCGACAAAACGCAATTCAATATCGCCCTTTTCATTGTGATCTCTCAAAAAGTGATAACGCACGTCAATGTGTTTGGTCCTAGAATGTTGTACTGGGTTGTTTACTAAACTGATTGCACTTGTATTATCGCAAAAGAGTGGAACACGTGAAAACTCCAACCCAAAGTCCCGCAAAGTAGAAACTATCCACAAAATTTGTGCGCAACAGCTAGCGGCAGCTACATATTCAACCTCGTCTGTAGACTGTGCAATGCTAGATTGTTTGCATGAACACCAACACACAAGAGAAGATCCAAGAAAATGACATGTCCTAGAAGTACTCTTACGATCAATCCGGCAACCAGCAAAGTCAGCGTCAGAAAAACCTCTCAAGCATAATGAAGATGATGCAGAATACCAAATACCGAATTCAAGAGTTTGCTTGAGGTAACTTAATATGTGTTTCACAGCTTGACGATGTGATGCCCTAGGAGAAGCCTAAAAATGAGCGCACAGACACACAACAAAGTTTATGTCCAGCCTCGTAGCCGTAAAGTACAAGAGGGAGTCGATCATGCTGCGGTACTCCTTCTGGTCCACCTCTTCTCCGTCTTCATCTAGATCAAGAGCAATAGAAGTACCCATTGGAGTAGCAAGTGGTTTAGCGTTAGACATGTCAAATCGTTTAAGAAAATATCTCGTATATTTTGTTTGATAGACAAAAGTTCTTTGTTTGCTTTGTTTGATCTGCAAACCCAGGAAGAAGGTCAGGTCACCCATCATTGACATCTCAAACTCTCTGCTCATCGAATCTGCAAACTCACCAACAAGTGTATGAGATGAACCACCAAATATTATATCATCGACATATATCTTAACAAGTATGAAGTCTTTGCCATGCATGAGAGTGAACAATGTTTTGTCAACGGACCCCATCTTGTACCCATGCTCGATCAAGAATGTCCTCAGGCGGTCATACCAGGCCCTTGATGCTTGTTTGAGCCCATATAATGCTTTGCAAAGTTTAAATACTCTATGGCAGTACTTGGGATCCTCAAAGCCAGGAGGCTGCTTCACATAAACGTCTTCTCCTATGAAACCATTCAAAAATGTGCTTTTCACATCCATTTGAAAAAGTTTAAAACCACGCAAAGAGGCAAAAGCAAGCAAGATCCTAATGGCCTCAAGTCGAGCTACTGGTGCAAAAGTTTCTCCAAAATCAATCCCCTCGACTTGAGTATACCCTTGCGCCACTAGTCTAGCTTTGTTTCTCACTATCGCCCCGTCCTCCCCCTGTTTTTTTTTGAAAATCCATTTTGTACCAATTAAATGAATGTTAGGGAGTGGATCAATGAGAATCCAAACTTGGTTTCTTTCAAAATTTTCAAGTTCCTCATGCATGGCGTTGACCCAACTCGAATCAGACAAAGCATGACTAACATCTAATGGTTCAAAATTAGCAACAAAAGTAGAAACAACAAAATGAGTGTGAGATCGGGTTACTCGTTCATTTAGCTCACCGATGATCTGCTCCGGGGGATGCATTCTTTGAATACGAAGCGGTGCTTCTCTCTACGATAGAATCTCCCCCTCAACTCTTGCCGAAGTTTGCTCCAGACTCTCAGAAGTGGAATCTTCAGGTCTTGTAGTCAAAGTAGTCGAAGCTTCTGGAGTCGTGGAGGGAGGTAGTGGTACAACCTCAGGATCTTCATCATCTAATGGATCTTCTTCCTCAAAAAGCATTTCACTCATATCGTATTCACTTGCAAATTCAAAGTTAGGAGTAACACATGGAGAAGTTTCATCAAAAGTTACATCACAAGATTTAACCAATGTGTTAGTTTCAAGATTGAAAACACGATAAGAGTGTCCATGTAAAGAATAGCCCAAAAAGATCCCATCAGATGCGGACGATTCAAATTTATCCAAATTACCTCGCTTTAAGATGAAGCAACGTCATCCAAACACTCTGAAGTAAGTGACCTTGGGCTTTCTCCCAAAGCGAAGTTCATAAGAAGTCACATTCAGCAAAGAGCGCAAAAAGATCCTGTTGGAGATGTAACATGTTGTACTCATGGCTTCAACCCAAAATTTTCTAGGAGTCATGTGCTCATTTAGCATCATCCTAGACATCTCCACAAGAGTACGATTCTTCCTCTCAACCACACCATTTTGTTGAGGGACTCTTGGTGTAGAAAATTGATGTTCAATCCCATGTTCAAGACAAAAATCTACAGAAGAGCTATTTTGAACTCGGTGCCGTTATCGCTTCGAAGAGCCTTCATTGCACTAGGGAGTTCATTGAAAAGCCTCAGCGCTAAGCTCCGAAAGTTCATGAACACTTCATCCTTTCTTACAAGAAATAAAACCCAAGAGTAACGAGAATAGTCGTCAACCACAACAAGCACATACCATTTGCCGCCTAAAGAGCTAACCCGAGATGGACCAACTGTATCCATATGTAAAAGCTCACCGGGTCGCTCAGTCATCACCATATTTATGGGATTATGCGAGGCAGCAACCATTTTGCCAAGACGACAAGGAGCACAAATGAGGTTCTTCTCAATTTTTAGCTCGGGCAATCCTCGGATGAGTCCTAGGGCACTCAATCTCACAAGCAAATCAAAGCTCATGTGCCCTAGTATCCTATGCCACATCTAAAGCTCAGACAATGGTTCAGCTAAAAGACAATGAGAAGAACCAAAATACTCAGTGAAATCAGCCCCAAAAATTCTCCCTACTCTTATGATTTTGCAAATAAAAGCTCGAGAAGAATCACACACAAAAGAAGCATCACGACTGAAATGAACCTCAAAACCCTCATCAAGCAACTGCGAAACAGAAAGAAGATTGTAACCTAAATCCTCAACCAAAGCAACATTACAAAGAGTGAAATTTTCATTAATTTTGATCATACCTTTGCCCTTCACTCTGCTTTTGCGATTGTTTCCAAAAGTGATGCTCTCGTGCTGCCTGGCTGAGGTGAAACTAGAGAACCATGAAGAATTCCTGGTCATGTGTCATGAACACCTGGAGTCAATGATCCACTTGTCCTCCAGCCTCCCAAGACTCCCCTAAGTAGATAAGTAAAATCTCGAGTACTCGGCATTGGGTTTAGAGATAAGATGCTTAGGTATCCAGCGCTGAACAACCCAAGAAGTAGATAAAGCAGGAGACTGTGTGTGATGAGAACCATACTGAACATGTGGTCTCCTTGCAACTCGTTGAGGTCTCCTAAAATAATTAGGATCAAAATGCTTACGTGGTATATCATCATACAATGTACGATATACACCACGATGGGCAAAGCCACTTATATAACTGTAAGGAGCCTCATAATCAGTATAAGCATTATAATCATAGTCATGCATATCAAATAAAGAATAATCATGAGTATGTAAAGCATAAGCACGACGTTCATCTTTCATGCGTCTATAGAAAAAACCAATCAAGTGTCTGACACGATGACAATAAGTGCAATGGAAAACTTTCTTTGGTGCAGCTTTTATAGATTTCTGGTGTGAACCTCACAGTTTTCCTAGGTTTTTGCTTTGAGTCTGTCTTGAGAGAAGAAATGATTATCTTTTTGGGTTGGGTAGGATCTTTGGCTTTTTGTGGTGTGTCTAACTGTGCTCTCTCTTTCTCAAGGGTAGTAGGTAGAGTGAACACCGTTTGGCTCGGGGTACTGGATGAAGTCTTCTCATAACCTAACCCAAGAGCTAACCCTGCCCTGTCAGTGCACATTTTAGTTTTATCCAAAAGCAGATCCATTTTCCCTTTCCCCTCTGTGCATTTATCTACCATGGAAAGCAGATAATCATTCTCACACTTCAGCTTCTCTCCTTGCTCTCTAGCAAAGCTGAGTTGGTCCTTTAGGGTGATGCAGGTCGAGCAGGCCGGCTGCACATCCTTAGAACACTCAGCACTCTCAATTCTAGCCTTAAGCTCATCGATATGTTTATCTCTCAGACTAACACTCTCAATCAGAAGGGTGCAGTTTAGGCATTCATCGATGGCATCAGGTCCAGACTCCACCACCATTAGTTGCTTCTGAACATTTTCAAGTTTTTCAATGTTTTTAGCATGAATAAGATGCAACTGAGCAAGTTCATCCATCAAAATAAGACATGACTCACAATCAGCAGTTTCAGATTTAGATTTCAATAAAGCATGTTCAATAGACAACAATTCAATTTTAAGCTTTTGTTCTTTTCTTTCTTTAGCAGCAGGTTTGAGCAGTCTATCTTGTGAAATCATTGTATCATGTAATTCATCATTTTGCACAAGTAATTAATCAAGAGATAGACTAACCTTAGATATGTCGGGTTCATCGCTGCTTTGCTTACCGTTGGCCATAAAGCAGAGGTCGTTGAAGTCCTTCAGCTTTTCTTTCTTCTTGTCATTCTTGTCCGGTTCATCTTCATTAGAACTGGGATCTTCGCTCGAGGTGTTGTCGATGTCGCTAAGTGCTGCCACAAAAGCTCTAGCCATTCTTTTCGCCACCTTTCCTCTCTTGCCTTTTTAGAAGGGTTTTTTCTGATACTTTTGTTCACGTTCATTTTTGGCTTTTAGTTTTGGGCAGTTGGCTTTAATGTGATTTAGGTCACCATACTCGAAACACCCTCGAGAGCCTCCTCTCCTCTGATCTATCCTACCATTATAGAATTGAGTGAACTTTTTGACTATGAGAGCAAGCTCTTCATCGTCTAATGTGTCCAAAGAAGACAAGGCAAATCCCCCAGAAAAAGCACACACACCAGACATGCTACCTCCAGATGAGGTGCCACTGTTGGAACCGGAAACTAATGCCACATATTGTGGCAAAGAGATCCCAATCCCAGAACGAGATGCCTTGGTGATCTCGGTGTACTTAAGCTTACTGAAAAGTTCATCGCATGTCAAAGTATCAAAGCTCGCAGATTCTTCAATGCTTGAGATCTTAACTTCCCATATGCTACGATCCAGAGAATAGAAAAGTTTGATCGCACGGTCATGATCTGAGTATGGTAGCGTCCCAGTGGAGCGCAAGTTACTAACAATGTCGTCAAAGCGAGCAAATAAAGCATCAACAGATTCGCCAGGGCCTTGCACAGACATTTGATATTCTTGATTATACGTGCTCTGCCTCCTAACCTTAATCTGTGATGTGCCCTCATGAAAAGTACTCAATGTCGACCAAATCTCTCGAGTAGTACGAAGGTGCTAGACCTTGTCAAACTCGTTGCGACTCAGACTGATAAAAAGAATGTTTCTAGCCTTCCTATTACATTCATATTGAGCCTTCTCAGTCTCTGAGGTATGAGTTTCAGGAATCGTATACTGGGATGCAACAATGTCCCATATCACACTTCCTTGGCTATGCAAATAAGCCTCCATGCGCACCTTCCAATAAACATAGTCTCAACCATCAAACATAGGGATCTTTGTGTTCTTATCCATGTCGCCACAAGGATCACAATAGGTAAAGGTCAACTTGTGATCAAACCGGCTCTGATACCAATTGTGGGATCATAATGGCGACTAGAGGGGGGTGAATAGGCACCTCGACACTTTCTTTCGAATGTGATGGCCTAATCAAATCACCCAGCGAACCTCTAAAAACAAAATTTCAAGTTTCTATCAAAACAGTACAAAAATTGAGCTCAAACAGATTCAAAAACCCAAAACCAACTTTGTTTCAAGTTTTTAATCAAGGGAAAATTACTCACATGCCATTATAATTTTCAGAAATTGCCTATATGCCACTGTCAGTGACTGTGGCGGTCCCCATTTGTCAGTGACACACCAATGGCATATTGGCAAACCGTGAAAATTTTAATGGCACGGAAAAAATTAACCCTTTAATCAACCAATATCAAATCACTCACACAACCAATCAATTCAAGTTTGAAGTAACAAAACAACTTGTCTCAAATCAATCACAACTGAAATTCATGCACTTCAGAAATTTTTCGGACGATGAATAGTAAAAGTAATCTCAACTAAGTACATTTGTTAATTTTTGGTTCAATTTGCAAGTTTCAACTTCAGATTCATTTCAGTTCAGCAAATACATATTAAGAACTTGACAAGCATTTTAGATCCTGAAAATTCACAAAGCTGAACAAGCAAATTCAGATCTCTTTGAAAAGTACTCTAAATGGCAACACTATTATAGATCTGATAACAACCCAGTTTACTACTCACTGATACAGCTTTCAAAGGCACAAAACTTCTGGTTTTGAATTTAAAACTATTGATGAAATCTTGATACAATGCTAGAATCTGAATACTCAACAAGTAGAGCAATAATTTCAGAAACTTGAAGAGAATACACACATGTGGTTACTGTAGCAGTATCGACAAAAGGAAACTACTAAAATCAGACCATGAACTACACTTCATCTAAGCATTTCAGGCAATCAGATTTAATCAGTAGTTCAGGAACACAGCAAAGAAGCAGTTTCTGTTTTGAGAATAAATTGTATGCTGAACAAAGTAGTTTTCTCCACAATTTACACAACTCTGAACCAGTTTAAAGTAAAACAGTACCTACTATTTGGTATCTGACAATAGCCAGGAAATCAGATTCTATCTGAAAGTTTTCAACAAAAGGCACTCATGCAAATAGTTTGAATGTTCTGAACAGAACACTATTTTAAAAATAAAACTGATTCTGAAACATAGGTACTTAATTGAAACAAAATTTACTAGCCTAGAGTTCAAAGAAACATCAATTCTGGATAGAATAAAAACAATCTCAAATCTAAAGCAAATTAATTCTCCTTGGATTTCAAACAGTAGAACAGATTCAGGAATGTTACTTGAAATGCAATTTTCAGAGTATAGTTCCAAAACCAGAACTCAAAAGATGTACAAGCATTTGATTCAAAAACCAGTCCAAACTATAGAATTCAGATAATAGAGCAATCTGCAAAACTCTGAAACTAGTATATGTTTGATTCAAGGTTGAGTTGGAAAGGATTAACACAGAGTTGATTCATCCAAAAGAAATAAAACTTGAAATCAGAATGAACTAGATCAACCACAAGTTGCAACTCAAAATACTCCAACCATTTCAGGACATAATTCTAGAGCAGGAAAAATAAAACAAGCAACCTTGAATTAGTTCTTTACTTATGAGAACAACCTGTTTGGCCTTCTATTTCATACACAAACACAGAATCAATTTGAATCAGTACTTATCTCATAGATCACAAGAACTAACATCATTCAACACAACACCTAGACCATGTATCACTCAATTCAAAAACCAGGTTCAAGAGTTCAACATGAACAACATACAAATTCTAAAAACCTTAATGAATATTCACACAGATCATCAATCAAGTCATCCCAAACAATTTCAGAAGCAGGGAATGAAAAATTACCGGATTAGATGCACAAATTCAACAAGTGCCTTACGATGAATAGGTACTTGTCAGCACGGGAGCTATAGCCGAACTGGCAATCCAGCATCTTGCTGTAGTAGAACCAGCAGAAATCGAAGTGCTTTTCACGGTAATCTATTATCGCAGGAAGAACACTCTGGTATTTCAATGAAATTTCTGAGGAAAATAGCTGAAGAAAATTTTGATTTGATGTCCTAATCTGTTTGGCTAGGCAGGGGGATAAATATCCCACCTGCCCATGTTTCTAGAAGGCCTATTTTACACAAAGCTCCCTAGAAAGACTCAAATTACAAATCTAAAAAATTAAAATTGAAAATACCCTATTACAATAGACCCCTCTTTATAATATTTTCAGAATATATATACTCCAAAAATACTCTAAAAAGTACACACTTATGAAACTAAAAATTTAGACTAAAACTTTGACACTATTTTATTGAAATAGTAAAAATGTTTAAAGTTTCGACGGTTTTTAGCAAAAACCGACAAAGCCTCTCCCGATCGTCGACGCCCATCGTTAGTCCGCAAACTCGACCGCTAGAAAGTCTCTCCCGCTCTCGATCCCTCGAGCCGCCTTGTCACTTGCACTGGCTTTCCTTTCGCTGACTTGAACGAGGCTTAATCTCGATCAATCTCCAACTCGACGTCCCGTTTGATCTCCATGCATACATTTGAGTCCACTCTCGACTCCGACTGACACCCTCGACCATATGGCATTAGACTCCCCATCTAACCCTGATCCCGTGGCATCAACAGTTGACAAGTAACTCCAGCCTACACACATGAGACAAACACAGACACACACACCAACTCCAGTATATCCAGACTCAACTCATGAACTCAGCCTGTCAATCACTCATCCTTCCATTGAACACTAGTGACACACCTCACTATGTTCCTCGGTTTCATTCATTGCATATTTTGAGGGGGAGCTACATTTTAGGAGGAGTTTTAGTTTGTGTCTCTTTTGAGTGCATTTAGTCTCACTTGATGTGTCCAGTTGTCAACAAGGGGGAGAAATTTTGTGTTACTTGATCTTTAGAAGAGTTTAGGGGGGGTTTTGGCTTTCTCTAGGATTTGTTTCAGGGGGAGTTTTAGTCTCTTTTGCCTTTACTCTTTGCACAGGTGGAGGACATACTTTAAATCTTCACCTTGGGGAGATGTTAAGAGCACTCCTAGGCCGACCCCCTCTAGGCTGAGGGAACCATCAAAATGGAGGGTCCTAAAGCTCTCTACAATGTTCTCCACTAGCAGCTAGTACTCGGTCCTTTCAGCGATGAAGTCGGTGAGCGCTTGATACTTGATGGCGGTCCTTGGCTTGAAGCTGATGGCGTATTATCCGAGTTCTATAGCCCATTTGGTGATCCGCACGACGGTGTCCTGATTTCTTAGGATGTCACCGAGTGGGAACTCAGTGACCACCTCCATGAGGTGAGCTTGGAAGTAGTGCTTGAGCTTCCAGACGGTAATGAGGATGATGTACAACAGCTTCTACACCTGGGGATATCGGACCTTCGATGGCCCTAGGACTTTTGATATGAAGTAGACCGGCCGATTAACCGGGTAGGTGAGCCCTTTCCCTGGCCGTTCGATGACCACAGTGCTGACCACATACGTGGTGGCGGTGATGTAAATGAGGAGGGGCTCCTCTTGAGTCGGTGCAGCGAGCGTTGGTGGAGATGTTAGGAACTTCTTGAGCTCGGCGAACGCTCAGTCTGCTTCTTCGGTCCAAGTGAAACCATCTTTCTTCAGTAGCTTGAAAATGGCATCCCCACTCTCTGAACCACGAAATAAACCGGCCTAGAGAGGTCATGCAGCCGGCCAGGCGCTGGATGTGTTTGACGTCGACAGGCCTAACCATGTTCAAGATTGTTCAAATCTTCTCTAGATTGGCTTCAATTCCTCGGCGGCTGACGATGAAGACGGCAAATTTTCCCGTTGGGACTCCAAATACCCATTTCTCTGGATTGAGTTTCTAGCGAAACTTGCGGAGGTTATTCACCGTCTCTTGGAGGTCACCGACAAGGTCTTTAGATTTCTTGGTCTTGATCACCTCATCATCAACGTAAGACTCCCTGTTGCGTCTGATCTGATCGGCTAGGCAACACTAGATAGACCATTGGTAAGTGTCTCTAGCATTCTTCAATCCAAAGGCCATGGAAGTGTGGTAGTAGGCGCCAAACAGAGTGATGAAGGTGATCTTATTCTGATATTATTCTTTCAAGCCAATCTGATGATAGCCCGTAGAAGGGAGTGTCAGTCTTTGTGGAGCCATATTGAAGACCATGGGCCTCATGGCTACAAAAGTGATAAGTGATTGTCAACGGAAGTCAACAGAGAGCCGCAAAGAGGAGAGGAGACCTGTTGTGTCTTGGTCCGCGTGTGACTCAGGTACATGGGCGGCGACCGACTATCGAGTAGAGGGGCTATGGAGTCAGGCCGGCCCAATCCGGGTACATGGTCCAGGAATGGCAAGGGATCCACTAGTCTGTTGACCAGGTTTGACTTAGGTAAATGGGCGGCGAGCGATTGTTAGGATGAGGGAGCCGCGGAATCAGGCTGGCCCAATCCGGGTACCTGGTGCGAATACAGCGGATGCTTTGTCGGTTTCAGCGTAAAACTGATGCATCTATCCAGACCGTTCATCGGGCATCCGACAGTCATGAAGCGAAGCCGTAGCTCCTACGAAAGCTCTACATCAGGACAAGTTACCTTTAGTTAACATTTTACTATTTTGCCTTTTAGGCCCACAGTCTGTGTTAGTCGAGTCTGTAAAAAACCTTAGGGCATTTTAGTCATTTCTAGTTTATTTCGCGTATGTAAAAAAACCCTAAGGGTATATTGGTTTTTTCATAATTTATTGGGCTACCTATACATAGGGCCCCAATCCCCTAGGGTTTCTTAACTCATTCAATGAAAAAAAATCTGAGTTCACTTTTCTTTAGCCCTTCTTCTTCCTATTGCTTAGCCACCGGAATTTATCTTGGATCCATCGCGATCAGAGTTGGGCGGTGGTTTTTCTTATTCAGTTTTATTTCTAGCCAATTTTCTCTAGATTTCCTGCTGCTGGTTTTCTCAATCCACGATGCGAGCATTGCTTGTTTGCTCATCATGGCGAGGCGTTTGGCGCTGGTTCCCGGAGTTCGGCGTATGCTCGGCGGGCTGAGACGCGTGTTGCGCTCACAAGCAGAAGGCACCAGGAACAGGCCGCTTGGCGTGGTGAACTGAAGATAGGCGACGTGAGGCAGCTGTAGGACCGAAAGTAACGACCAGAGGGGGGTGAATGGGCGCCTAAAAATTTCTTGTTAAACTATATCCTAATCCCAATACCCAAGCGAACTTAACCAGACAAATAATATTAGCAAAGCAAATTATAGGAATTAAAGTTGTCTAGCCTAAAATAACCGGTGTCTTAATTGAAATGATATTAAAGATAAACTAAATAAAAATACTACAGTAAATAAAAAACACCTAAATAAATCACGAAATATTTATATTTCAGTCTAGAAATAAAATACTAATAAAATGAATAAAACATGGATTATTAAAAATTAATTCAGTAATAAACCTAAAAACTTTCATGTAAAAACTAGACTACAAATATTAATGCGACTAATAAAATTTTTCTTTTTATATATATAAGCAGATTAAATAAAACACTTAAATAAAAATTGTGCGAGTACTAATAATATTCTAGAAGATTAACATAAACCACGAAATTAATAATCTAATCTGCAGGCTAATTAAAAACGGATGATTATCTATCTAATTAATCTACCTAGAAAATAGTAGATTAAAAAAACAAATTACCTGCGTTTGCTCGTCGCCGTCGCTTGCTGCTTCTTCTTTCTTCGATCACCACGCCGAACAAAAATGCTCCAGCTGCTTCTGCGCCTGCACGCCGTGCACAACTGCTACTGCAGAAAAAACTACAATTTCGCCGAACCGGCTCACGCTGTTGGCCCCGTCCGCATGTGCTACGCCACTCTAATGGGAGCCTGCCGCCGAGTTGACCTGCTGCCGTGGAAACCAGCTACTGAGGCGCACACCGCTGTGTACAGCGCAGCCGTGAAGACTCGAGCGCCCAAACTACCGGAAAAATTTTCCGCCTGCATGGGGCCACGCTCAAAGCTGCTGACCATGCCAAGCTGCTTTTCACTGCGAGCTACTGCACGACGCAAGGAAAAAAACTTGTCGTGCCTTTTTGTTGATATCCGTGCGCAAAGATAAAGCTGCCGCCGCCCCTGTTCTGCCGTGGGGCCCGCCTGGAAGAGTTTCACCGGAACGGTGTCTTTCTGCTGCCGGCTAAAAGGATGCACGTTTACCACTGTGATGCAGATCCGCGCCAGGCAGAAAATTGCTGTCGCCGAGTCGTTGCCACACGCTGCACACCACGCCGGCCAGAGAGAAGGAAGACGCTCAAAAATGTTCCCTTCCGCGATGCAGATTGAACACCAGAGGAAAAATAGTAGATGGAAACTGATTGGTGGACTGAAAATTACTACAATACCCTTGGAAAAATCAACTGACACAAATAAAAATATTCTGGACTTAAAAACTA
This sequence comes from Zizania palustris, assembly GCA_019279435.1. Taxonomy (NCBI): domain Eukaryota; kingdom Viridiplantae; phylum Streptophyta; class Magnoliopsida; order Poales; family Poaceae; genus Zizania; species Zizania palustris. The sequence goes on from JAAALK010000283.1 coordinate 88,627,164, forward strand.
AATATTAATATCCTAAAAACCAAATAATCATAGGTTGTTAGTTTTGCGCCGAAACTGACAAAGCATGCACCGTTTTCGCACCGGGTACCCGGATTGGGCTGACCCGACCCCGCAGCTTCCTCAGCTCGGCAATCGCTCGATGCCCGTGTACCTGAGTCAAACCCATTCAACAGACTAGTGGATCATCTGCCGCTCCTAGCCCATGTACCAGGATTGGGCCAGCCCGACACCGCGGCTCCTCTGCCCGGCTGTCGCTTGCTGCCCGTGTACCTGAGTCACACGCGCCTTAGACACAGTAGGTCTTCATGTCTCTTTCTTTGACTTCCGTTGACAATCACTCATCACATCTGGAGTATAAAACCCATGTTCTTCAACATGGTTTCTCAATCTCCCCCTTGATGAGTGCATTGTCAACACCCTCTTCAGCACATCTTAAGAACCTACAAAACATATGGAAACACGAAAACAAAGACAAAAGAAAAATAGAAGGAAGAAAATAAAAGTTTAACCCTAATAACCAAAAGCCAAATAGAAGCAAGAAAAAGGGTCATTATGGTTAACCAAAAATAAAGACTCAAAAACAAATGCAATCTCAGAACTACCAATAAGGATAATAGAGTAAAGGCAAAAGACTGAAATACCCCCCTGAGAGAAAGCCAAAAAAATGTCCCCTAAACTCCAAAATTTCTCTCCCTTGTTGACAATTGAACTCATTAAGTGAGACTAAAATGCACTCTAAAGAGACATAGACATAAACCCCCCCTGAAATGCAGCTCCCCCTCAAAATATGCCATGAATGCAAATGGGGTGCAGGTGGAGTGTGAAAAGCATGCTTCTTAGATATGATTAACTGCAATTACAACATCTAACAGGTATAGCAAAAGATATATTGTCTAAGGTACATGACATGATCAGTGCAACAGATGATATCTAAAGAGAGTCATTAGCACGCATTTTTCGATTTTTGCAAACAAAAGCATCACCACATTTTCTATTTGACAAGCAAAGTAAAACATGATATGCAAAAGCTAACTGATATCTACCAAGATAAGCATTGTCCATAGCAAAGTGCTCCAGCAAACTTGTCGTCTTTTTAAATTTTTCAGACTTTTTCTTTTTCCCTTTTATTTTTCATTTCTGCCAGGGGTTATTTGCATGTCAAACCTTATGCTAACTGACCAAGTCAAGCCTAGGCCAGAACTGGACCATCAGAAGCTTAAGACATTGGTCTTGGCATACATTACACCGTCCTAGTTCATACCAAAGTGCTTTGGTAAGCAGTCCAGAACAATGCAATGCGACAAAGCAAACCCACCTGGATCTTTTCTAATAATCATAAAAAAATGCATAAATTTTTCATTTTTCAGAATTTTTATCATTTTTATACCACATTTTTCATATTTAAAGCATATAGATGTCCAAGTTGCATATCTGCATCTAAGCAAGGATCTATCTACCAGGCATGTAAATGATAGCGAAAGCATTCAGCCTATACATGCTAGTTACCAGAAGCAATGGTGAACATTTTACAATTTTAAAACATAAAAGCCATGCATATGACAAGTATTAGATATATCATGTGAACTGAAACAGAACATGATCATCGACAAGTAATCAAAACATATACTAGCTGGAGCAAGTAAAGCAGATCAATCATATAACAGAAGCAAGCTCAAAATGTGATTGATGATTATGCTAGTTACCAAATTCCATCGCAAATGCTCAAAAGTAGACTGATCTAGGGGTTTGGTAAAAATATCAGCCAACTGTTGATCAGTATCAACATCAATAAGATCAATGACCCCTTTCTCATATTGATCCCTCAGAAAGTGAAAGCGCACATCAATATGTTTGGTTTTTGAATGAAGACATGGGTTTTTCCCTACACTAATTGCACTAGTGCTATCACAAAATAAAGGAACTCTGGAAGGGAAGAACAACCCAAAATCCCGCAAAGTAGAAATCATCCAAACCAACTGAGAATAGCAGCTAGCAGCAGCTACATACTCAGCCTCAGTAGTAGAAAGCACAACTCCAGATTGTTTTCGAGAAGACCAATATACAAGCGAAGACCCAAGAAGCTGGCAAGTACCAGAAGTCGACTTGCGATCCAGCTGGCACCCACCAAAATCAGCATCCGAAAAACCAGTTGTTGGCGCAAAAGTTACACCAACAGGTTCTCTGAGATCAAGAACGAACAAACAACGAGTTTGTGATTTAGGACTGACTCGAACCTCTGAGTAGGATAATATCTCGAGTAGTCCGAACATGTGTATTGAATAACTTGTACTGGGGAGCCCCCCTTTACAGGGTATAGAGGGGGGTATTTATAGGTAAAAATGCATAAGGAAAGGACCTAATTGCCCCTAGATTACAACCGACATAGTGGAAACTATTCGGTGTCAGGAACAAGGTTATAAAAGGTAAAATACTACAAGGAAGATGGATAGGCCAAACATCTCGTCAATCTTGTCCTTCAGCTTCGGGACCTTTATCTCTCATTCGGAGGGTTCACCGAGGCTTCGTATCGCTGCACCCTTCGGCTTGACGCCTCTACCTCCGAACGAAGGCTCGCCAGCTTCGGAGCCTTTCTTAGCCCTTGAAGTATTAATCCTTAAGTCCTGAAAATGGAGTAATTTCCCCCAACAGTAGCTCCTCGAATACGCCTCTCTGTAGTTAACCTGTTTAGAAAGAAGGTAGTATACGGAAGGAACATTTCTATTTTTTAAGACTTAAAGGAGATTCGAACATGTTATAACTCATAGAGGACTTCGAATCCAAAGCGTTCAAACCTCCCCCTTCGGGTTCCTTACACGATGGGAACACGTACTGGGAAGAGAACCGTTTCGGAGCGCAAGCGCCGTGAAGAACCGTTCGATTATAGCCGTTACGGCACAAGTAACCGTTACACACTGTAAAAGGTAACGGTCGATTTTTACGGCGGTTGCTCGCCGTTCCATTTACTGGACCCACTTGCTAGTGACAGAAGTCGATCCTGCAGAGTGAAAGCAATCAAAGAGTAGCACCCGACGAGCGGTTATAAAAGGGAAAGACAAGGATTAACCGAGGCTTTTTACCGCTTCCAGTACTCGTGATTTACTTTCCCCAATCCTCCAATCTCTTGAGCATTCGAGCGAATGGCGAGAACTAGCCACACCGCTCCAGCGGCAGCCAGCACTCTTGCGTAGAGGCAAGCGTGGGCTGCCTCGGCGGCAGCGGCAATGGCGGGGACATCGGGCAGCGCTTGGCCCAAGAATCCTCGGGAGCTCCGTCCACCTTCCAAGAAGAAAATCGCCCAAAGCTTCCTCATTGGTCAATCCGCGAGCACCGCCGAGTCCATCGAAGAGGCCGTGGACGGGAAGCTGGGCGCTGGATTGAGGACTCGGGTCCTTGGACCAGAATCAACTCCAAGGCCACGAAGCGGAGAGGTGGTGGTCTTCGAAGCGTTTTTCGAAGCAGGCCTGGGGCTTCCCGCCGTAGACTTCTTGGCGGAGGTGCTAGACCTATTCCACATAACCTTACCTTAGCTGTCTCCCAACGCCATCGCACGCCTAGCCGTCTTCGAATGGGCGCTCCGGGCGGAAGGATGCGAGGGGCGCTCTGAAGTCTTCGCTGCGACCCACGAGGCCATATGCCAACCGAAGCCACAGGATGGGCCCGAGGATTCTAAGGTGACCATAGCTTTCGGCAGCGTCAATTTCCAACTGCGGAGGGAGCACGCCCTTCATTTTCCTGCAAAGGCCATTAATGACAGATGGTACACCAATTGGATACTTTGGTGGTTTTACGCTGAAGTCGGAGAGGACTCCCCCCTCGCATGTCCTCTCTAGGAGATTTGGTTCCGGAAGGAGGCAGAGATCTCCCCGAACCCTAGCCTGCTCTCAACAAGGCTAGGGCTGCTCACTTCGGTGGCTCACCACATGAGTATGCGGGATCTAGCCGAAGAGTTTATCGCCCTTCGGATCCCTCCCCTCGGAGCTAACTGGCCAATCGTGTTTCAAGAGGCCTCGGAGGGAGGTCCTCGAACCCTAGGTAAGGCTTCACTCCCTGCAATGTTGTATTAGACGAAGGAAACAATTATACTTATGACACCATACCTTTCTCTTTCAGCGGCTCCTTTGGCGTTGGCTCCGGAGGACATAACCCGGGCCGCCGAACGAGTTCTCGGAGCCCCTTCGGCAACTGAAAAGCAACGGAGGCTAGAGCTAGTGGGAAGCTGGGAGCGTTCCAATAGAGTGTGGGAAGCTCTCGGCGCGGAGCCCCCTCTTCTTCTCGATTTTAACTCGACCGGAGCTGCTGTCCGAAAACGGAAGGTCGCTGCTGAGGCGTCCAAGAAATCCGGCAAGCAGCCGTCCAAGAAGAAGAAAACCGTGAAGCTCCCTCCGCAGCTGGCTCCGACTTCGTCAGCCTCGCCGTCGAACGCTCGGAGCTCGGCCTCCGAGGAGCTGGAGGACTCGGACGCCCAAACTGCGGTGACCTTTGAGAACTACCTCCTGGCTGATGATGAAGACCTAGGGGAGGTCCCCCCTGGAGCTTCTGTTGGGGAGGAAGCAGAAGTCCCGCCGGTTCTTCCTGCGCCCGTTGTTGTACACATGGAATCAGGCTCCGAGACTCCCAACTCACCCACACCGGGGGTGGTTATGGCAGAAGTCGTGGTTCCGGTAGGAAATGCGGAGGAGAGTGCTTCCGGAGATGACTTCGCTGACATCCTTCAGGAGTACGAAGTCCTGGAGGATCCGGCGATCCTGCCTCACGAGGCCCCCGAAGGTACTCCTCGAAGCTCCTGCCCTGGCTAGTACCTACAACTTTTTCCTTATAAATATGCTTATTAATTTTGTTGACCAAGTAGGTACCTCTACGGGTGTCGATGCCCCAGTAGCGCCCGAAGCCCCTTCGCCTTCGGGGGTCGTGGCCCGGGTGGACCCCCCTGCTTCTTCGGATGCTCCCTGCTTGGCAGCGGAGAATGTACCCGTTGGAGCGAATTTGGCGACGGAGGTTGACCCTGTGGTGTTGGCTCCGGCAGTTGAGGTTGCCTCTGTTGCCGTGCCTCTGGCTGGAGGGGTAGCCGCCAGCGACCGGATACTCCGGCTTCACCCGCCGCGTCTGCCTTCATGCCGGGGAGGGGCAAGAGCTTATCTAGCCTCGGCCTTCTTCCTGGCCTCGCTACAACCTCCGTCGGCAATTCGGAGGATGAGGCCACGGCAGACGACCGCCAAGCCCTGTCTTGGCTGCCTCTGCTGGCTCCGTTCTTGGAGCAGCGGGAAGGCCTCCGAAGGCTCATGGAGCCCCTGGTAGAGAAGAGCCAGGATATCGCCAACTCGGACTTGGTCTCCGTTTTGAGCGAGGCAGTGGCTCCGATGCTCAACACAGCCCTCGAAAGGGCTGCCCTTCAGGTATGAAAAAACACCATAGCTACTTCGAATTAGTGAACATAAATACTTCGGTACTTACTTGTTCTTTTGCAGCAATTTGTTCTTGCTAGAGCGGCAGCAACTTCCAATGAGGTTGAGATCAACCGCCTCAAAAGGAAGGTTACTATCCTCCAGACCACTCTTAACAACTCCAATGAGAGATCCATCAGGTTGGAGGTGGAAGCCCTGGTGGAACGGAGGGCTAGGGCAGCGGCCGACGAAGCTCTTCGGACGGCGAGACAAGACAACGATGTGCTCCGCTCCTCAGCCCAAGAGGTCGAAGCTGAGTGCGTTGTTCTTCGGGCGGAGGTCGAAAGGCTCCGTCGAGAAGCGGCTGCTTCGAGTGCTCGATTGGTGGAGCTCCAAGGAGCTCTTAACCAGGCCATGGCCCAAAAAAGCTCCTTAATACTCCAGGTGGCCGAGGTATCTGCAACTGCTGCAGGGCTAGAAGCGGCCGAGAAGAGGAATGCTAGTATGGCGGACCATACCTTGGAAGCCCTCCAGGGTACCTTGGAGTACTTCGGTACTATGTTCCCCTCGTCTTCTGCTGTGATCCACGAACCCCTCGATCGGAAGCTGAGAAGGATCCAGGTGGCTTCGTCGTTGATGATGAACTCCGGCGTTCGGTACGGAGAAATCTCCGGGCAGTGCGCTGGCATCGGGGTTCTCAGCCACCTCGCGTCCCTTCAGGTCCCCCTCGGCTCAGTCGGAGGTTCGAGCCCTGGCAGCTTTGCCTCCGACAACTTGCTGCACCCATCCTCAGATGTGGCCTTGGCCTGGGAAGCCTTCCGATCAATTTGGAAGACAGACCACAAGACTGCAGCCAAGGCTTGGATTGACGAAGCTCGCCGGCAGAAGCAGGCGCAAATAAGGCCACCACTTCCTGCCTCGCCAGCCCCTGTCATTCCTGCTCCGCCAACCGAACCGCAGGTCTAGCTTTTTAGGGTTATTATGTATGCGAAGTCTTGTAAAGCCCTTTTTATTAATGGAAAAGCTATAAACGAGAAACTTGTCTTGGGTGTTCTGTTCTTTTTTAGGTTTTGTCATGCCCTTCGAGCCCTGACCTCGAATTATTGGAAATTACTGACGAGCTCCGAAAGGAGTGGGCAAACCTTGAAGGCTTAAGGCCTTACCGCCGCTCTCGCTTCTCTGTTCCTCGTGGAGATGGAGGGGAGATAACCTTTGAAGTTTGCCAAGATGTCTTAGCTTATATTAAAGAGGAAGAGAAGGAGAAGGTATCTTTGTCTTCCGAACCTACGGACTGGTCCGACTCGGAGTACCGGGCCGAAGACCCTGCGGAGGCTGACTCCGAAAGGCTCTTGACGTGGGCGGATCTTCAAGAAGAGCAAAAGAAACTACGAGCCTCCAAGAAGAAGAGAAGCGTTCGAACGAAGAGGGCCAAGCCAACATCTTCGAGCTCTTAAGGGCAGAGTAGCCGGAGAGGTAGCTCTAGATGCCGACAGGGTCTTCGATTTTTTCTAGGCTTGGACCAAAACTTTTCTTGATGTAAAAGTATAATGATTTAATGTGAAATTCAAGTATGTCGTGTGGTTCCTATCCTCCAACCCCCCCTTGTGGGTGGTGGATCCTTTACTGTAGAAAAGGGTTTGCCAGGCACAATGATGCTCCGAACAACCGGACGCTTCGAATTACACCTATCATTTTTAAAGTCCTTAGACTCTTCTACGGATCCTAACAAGCTGGAGCCTGGAATCCGTAGGGTGGCCACCTTCGGCTCTTTTGCAGACACTTCGTACCCGGAGGCCGAAAGTCTGTTTCTTTTTAAAGTCCTTAGACTCTTCTACGGATCCTAACAAGCCGGAGCCTGGAATCCGTAGGGTGGCCGTGGAGCCTCTGAACCGATGGTTCACAGGCAGCCACCTGGGTCTTTGGAAAAATGCTTGACTCTGCAAGCATCTCCATCCTCCCGATGCGTCCATCAGGAGTAAGGGATATTCGAAGAGCAAACAAAATTCGACCCTTATCTTTATTCATAGAAAGGAAAATTTTACAAGCGCTTACAAGGAGCCCCTAAGCGTAATAACGCTTAAGGTGCTCTGCATGCCATGCATGCTTCAACTCTTCCCCTTCTAAATTAGCTAATTTAAACGACCCGAGGCACCCTGAGCGTAAGATAACATATGGTCCTTCCCATTTGCTTCCTAGCTTCCTCGGAGCTATTACACTTCGCAACACTAGATGACCAGGTTTTAGCTCATTTAGTTTTATCTTCGGGTCATACCATGTCTTTGTGTGGTCCTGGTACTTAGTCAGATTGGCGACATCTCGAAGCCTTGTTTCTTCTAACAAATCCAGCGAAGTGTTCCTGTCACCTTCGTCTCCAGGTTGAACTACTCAAAGGGATCCACCTTTGTGCTCCGTCAGAGTCATGGCCTCATCTCCGAATAGTAATCTAAATGGGGTAAAACCTGTGGACCTGGTTTGAGTGGTTCGAATGGACCACAAGATTTTAGGGAGCTCTTCGACCCACAGCCCCTTGGCCAAGCCAACGATTCGGCGATTAAGCCCGGAGAGAATGTTCCCGTTGGCTCGCTCAACGGCTCCGTTGGATTGTGGATGGTGCACCGCAGCGAAGCATAACTTAATGCCCAAATCTTCACAAAATGCTTGGAAGGTGTCAGCTTTGAATTGGGTTCCATTATCCACTGTCAACTCCCTTAGCACTCTGAACCTGCATATAATGTTCTGCCAGAAAAATTTTGCACATTCCTCGAGGTGATAGCTGTCAATGGCTCCGCTTCAACCCACTTTGAGAAATACTCGATTGCTACTACCGCAAACTTCAAGCCGCCTTTTGCCATTGGGAAAGGGCCTATGAGGTCCATGCCCCATCTAGCCATTGGCCATACTGGGGCAATAACTTGAAGCTGGGCTGGCGGGCGATGGCTTCGCCTGCCCATCCATTGGCAGCCTTGGCATGTTCGAACCAGGTCCTCCGCATCTCTTACTATAGTTGGCCAATAAAACCCTTGTCGAAGCGTCTTGCCAGCTAGTGCACGGGGGGCTAAATGACTTCCGCACAAGCCTTTGTGGATGTCTCGAAGTATGTCCTGACCTTCGGGCTGGGAGATGCATCGAAGTAGAGGTGAACACACTCCAGCTTTGTATAATACTCCGTCGATAAGCTTATAATTTCGAGCTCTTGCCTGCATCCTTCGGGCTTCTGGACCTTCGAGAGGGTCTATGCTACTTTGCAACATGTTCATAATCGGAGCCCACCAATCTGCAATCGGAATGCACAGTACTTCCGAAAAGGGTAACTGAACAGCTGCTGGCTGTGCTAGTTCTTCGTAGAAAGCACCCTCCAGAAGTTCCACCGCCCCTGCTGCGGCCTTTGCAAGAATATCTGCGAGTTGATTCTCTGCACGAGGGATACTCCGAACTGTAAATCCTCTGAATGCTGCTTCGGTCTTGCAAATTTCTTCAAGGTATTGTGCTAGATGTGGATTTTTTGCTTGAAAGCTTTTATCCTTATCCTTGCGGCTCCGAGCGCTTTAGCCTTTCGGAGGCCTAGCAGGATTCCTTCATACTCGGCGATGTTATTAGTGGTTCTGAAGTTGAGCCTCGCAGAATACATGGCTTTCTACCCTGATGGTGATATGATGACGGCCCCTGCTCCGGCACCGGATGCTTGATATGCTCTGTCTGAAAATATAGTCCACAAACCTTCGGAGGGTTCTTCCGGGGCCCAAATAGCGGATGGAGTCCACTCTGCTACGAAATCGGCTATGATTTGGGATTTAATGGCTGTTCTTGCTGTGAAGGAGATTCCGAATGGGGCTAGCTCAACAGCCCACTTTCCAATCCTGCCCGTAGAATCTTTGTTTCGGAGCATGTCTCCAAGAGGATACGATGTAGGGACGATCATGTTATGTGCCAAGAAATAATGCCTTAGCTTGCGTGAGGCCATTACTAGGGCATAAGCAAACTTCTCGAGCTCGGAGTATCTGACTTTAGCTCCGGACAATGCCTCCGACACAAAGTAAACTGGGTTCTGCACCAGCTTTCCTTTAAGCTCAACTTCCCAGACCAATACTGCACTTACTGCTGAACCTGTTGCTGCAAGATATAGGAGCAGTGTTTCTTCTGGGAGGGGAACGGTCAAAGTTGATAATCTTCCGAGGTATGCTTTTATATCATCGAAGCTCTTCTGACACTCCGGTGTCCAACTAAAGCTTTTGGACCCCTTTAATGCTTTGAAAATTGGGAGGCTCCGCTCTGCTGACCTGGCCAGGAACCTGCTAAGTGCTGCGAGCCTTCCTGCTAGCTTCTGCACTTGCTTCAAATTCTCTGGTGGATCCATCCTTTGTAGTGCACTTATCTGTGTTGGGCTAGCTTCGATTCCCCTGCTCAAAATTAAGTATCCTAGTAGCTTTCCTGCTTGTGCCCCGAATATACATTTTTCCGGGTTCAGGCGTACTCCACATGCTCGGAGGCTCTCAAATGTTTCAGCTAGGTCTAAGCTATACTGGTGCTTTTGAGCACTTTTTATTACAATATCATCCATATAGGCCTCGACATTCCGGCCTATCTGATGACCTAGAGCTTTAGCTATTAATCGTGAAAAGGTGGCTCCGGCATTCCGCAAACCAAAAGGCATCCTTACATAACAGAATACTCCGGAAGGAGTTATAAAGCTTGTCTTGGCTTCGTCTTCGCGTTTCAGCCATACTTGATGATATCCGGAATAAGCGTTAAGGAAACTTAGCAACTCGGAGCCAGATGTGGAATCTACCAGCTGATCTATTCGGGGCATTGGGTAGGGGTCTCGCGGGCATGCTTTATTTAATGAAGTAAAGTCAATACACATGCGCCACTTGTTCGAGTCCTTCTTCCATACAAAAACAGGGTTAGCCAACCACTCAGTATGGGCTACCTCCCTGATGATGCCAGCTCTTAACAATTTTTCTACTTCGGCTTTGGCGAGGCTTGATCTTTCTGCTGACAGCTTGCGGAGCCCCTAGCACACTGGCTTGGCCTTCAGGTTGACGAGCAGACTATGCTCGATGATGCTTCGATCGACCCCGGTGATGTCTTCGTCAGTCCAAGCAAAGACGTCCAGATTTTTCTTGACGACTTCTTCTAACGAGGCAGCTATTTCCGGGGATAGCCCTTTGCCGAACTGTACTGTGTACTCTTTGCCATCTTTCGAAATCATTCTTGTCTCAACATCACCCTCCGGGCTTGGCTTGAGAGAGGGCCCCTTCGAACCCCGAAGGTTCGAGGCCTCCGGCACTTCTTCGATGCTTTTCGCCACGTTGTGCACTTGCCGGGGATCCAACGGCTGCCCATGGCCATACTCCGTCCTCCGGGCTACAGCTTGGTCTCCTGAAATGGTAAGCACTCCACCTTGCGTGGGCATTTTTAGACAAAGGTAATTATGATGCGCTATGGCCCCGAACTGGTTCAGCATCCCTCGGCCGAAGATTGCGTTGTAAGCATATGGGGCGTCGACCACGTCGAAGATCACCTCTTCTACCCGGGCCAAAGGCCCCTCTCTGAAGGCAACCTCGAGGCCTATCTGGCCGAGGGCATCGAGAGGCGGTCCTGAGAACCCTTGAAGTGTCCGGGCTGGTGGAAGTAGATGCTTCCGAGGTATGCACATCTGATCGAAGGCCTAGACGAAGAGTATGTCTACGGAGCTCCCGCCATCTACTAGGATCCTTCGGACCTCCACTCCTGCTATATCAGTAGAAATGACCAAGGGGTCAGCGTGGGGGAACTTCACCCCCGCGGCATCGCTGGCGGTAAACGAGATGGACACATGAGACCACTCTGGCATTGCTTCAGCGGAACTCGAGGTCCCATTGTGCCCGACCTCTCGGACGTACTCGCACCACTGCCTTTTGGACATGCCCCCGAGGGTCCCCCCTCCGGAGATGGGTAGGACCACTCGCTTGTCGCGGTCTTGCGGGTCTTCCTGCTTTGGTGGTGGCATAATATTGGCCACCGGTAACCGCATGGGGGCTTCAAGGGCACCGGCTCGGGCCACAGTTTGCACAGGCTCCGACCGTATTGATGGTGGGGCTTGGTCCGAAGCACCCCGCCCGGTACTTCACTCAAGGTAGTCGCCCCGAAGGGCCAACACTGCCTTGCAATCCTTCGTGTCATGGCTCCTATTGTCACCATGCAAGCAACAGAAAAAACTCTGACGCCTGCCAGGCATCCTTTCTTGAGGCTTTGGCGCCCCGGCCTTGAAATTCTTCGCCTGCTGGAAATTGGCAGGTGCCCTCGGAGCAGAAGGCGCAATGTTGAGTACCTCCGAATGAAAATGCTTCTTTCCCCGCTTGTGCTCATTGAAGCGGTTGTCTTGAGGAGGCTGTAGGGGAGCGGAGGATTCGGGCTCCTTCTTGACTTCCCGGAGGGTGGACGATGGTGCTTCAACACGTCGAAGACAACCTTCTTCTGCCTTGGCATACTGTTCGAAGTATGCCATCAGCTGCGCCACAGACGTCACCGGCTTCCGATGGAGTTTGCTGAGGAGGTCGGGGTTCAGCACTCCTTCGCGGGCGGCGTCGACTACCGAAGAGGTAGACAGGCCCTTGATCTGCGACTTGGTGTGGGCGAAGCGCGTGAAGTACTCCCGGAGTGTTTCTCCCATTGTTGTTTCACCTGGAACAAACTTCTTGTGGACATTGGGGCCACGAAGGTGCCTTGGAAGTTGCTCACAAATTTCTTCTTTAGCTGCTCCCAAGAGCTGATTGATCCTAGCTTCAGAGACCAGAACCATCGGAGCGCCACGCCTTCAAGAGCGAGGGGGAAGCATTTTGCCATAGTGCTTCGCACCCCCCCCCCCCGCTTGCTTCTATTGCCAGGGCATATGAGCGGGCGAACTCTCCGGGGTCCGCCCCCCCGGAGTACTTGTGTAACTTCGATGCCTTGAACATGGGATCAAAGGGGACTCTTTGCAAGTCCGGGTGCAATGGGGACTCCTCATCGAAAGATGTGTTTTCGGCTTCCTCCGGGACTTGGACAACTTCTGGGGGGTTGTGAGCACCACCGTCTTGAGGCCCTTCGGGAGTCTCGGTGGAGGCTTGAGTGCGGAGGCGATCGGCAGCCTCCTGCCTCCACCTAGCTACTTCCTCCTGAAGCCTGGCTAATTGAGTAGCCTCGGTTCCAGGAAGGCCTTCGTCTTCTTCTGAAGGTAGCTCCGGGTCTTGGGAGCTGATGTAATCAGTCTGAAGCACCGTAGGAGGAGCTCGAGGACCCCTGGGTACTCGACGCCCAACGGCCTCGACGGGAATCACCGGAGTAGTTGTGGGTCCGACTCCTGTCGTTCAAGGGGACCTTCGGAGAGGACCCGAAGTTTGACTCCGCTTCGGAGGCATAGCTAGCCACGAAGAGGTCTTGGAGACGGAGGACTTCGAATGACTCGGAAAGTCGAGTGAAGGCCTTCGGGCTGCACTAAGAAGCCCTTAACTGAAGGGTGCGCGGAATCCTGAGACTCCGAGGCTCCCTCCGTAAGTGGTCTTCGAAGTGCAGTCAGCAGCAGAGAACAAGCTTCTAGAATTGGTTCCCCACGGACGGCGCCAACTGTTGGCGCAAAAGTTACACCAATAGGTTCTCTGAGATCAAGAACGAACAAACAACGAGTTTGTGATTTAGGACTGACTCGAACCTCCGAGTAGGATAATAGCTCGAGTAGTCCGAACGTGTGTATTGAATAACTTGTACCGGGGAGCCCCCCTTTACAGGGTATAGAGGGGGATATTTATAGGTAAAAATGCATAAGGAAAGGACCTAATTGCCCCTAGATTACAACCGACATAGTGGAAACTATTCGGTGTCAAGAACAAGGTTATAAAAGGTAAAATACTACAAGGCAGATGGATAGGCCAAACATCTCGTCAATCTTGTCCTTCAGCTTCGGGACCTTTATCTCTCATTCGGAGGGTTCACCGAGGCTTCGTATCGCTGCACCCTTCGGCTTGACGCCTCTACCTCCGAACGAAGGCTCGCCAGCTTCGGAGCCTTTCTTAGCCCTTGAAGTATTAATCCTTGAGTCCTGAAAATGGAGTAATTTCCCCCAACACCAGCTAAATCAAGAGACGATGATGCAGAATAATAAAGACCTAAATCAAGAGTGTAAGTAAGATACCTGAAAATACACTTTGCATCCTGCCGGTGAGATCCGCGTGGCGAAGACTGAAAACGCGCGCACACACCCACGACAAACTGAATGTTCGGTCTCATCACAGTCAAGTATAGCAGTGATCCAATCATTCCTCGATACTCTCTCTCGTTTACCTTAACACCATTCTTGTCCTTGTCTAGCCCTCCAGGTGTACCCATTGGGGTCATCTGTGGCTTCGGCTCTCCACCAAAGTCAAATTTTTTTAGCATGTCCCTTGTGTACTTACCCTGGTGGATGAAAATGTCGTCCTTGGTCTGCTTGATCTGGAGCCCTAAAATGTACTTGAGTTCTCCCATGAGACTCATCTCAAACTCGCTATGCATCTGCTCAGAAAACTTGGACACAAGCTCATTAGTAGAACCACCAAAAATAATATCATCCACATAAATCTGAGCAACCAATAAGTCTGCGTCATCTTTAAGCAAGAAAAGAGTCTTGTCTACAGAACCCATCACAAAACCTTTCGGCAACAAGAACTGCTTCAGGCAATCATACCAAGCCCTAGGGGCTTGCTTCAGACCATATAAAGCCTTCTGCAACTTAAAAACATGTTGTGGAAACTTAGGGTTCTCAAAACTGGGGGGTTGCTTAACATAGACCTCTTCCTCTAAATACCCGTTTAGAACCGCACTCTTGACATCCATTTGATAAAGCTTAAAACCTTTAGAAGCAGCAAAGGCCAAAAGAATATGATTGGACTCAAGACGAGCAACGGGGGCGAAGGTCTCTTCAAAATCAATACCTTCTTTTTAGCAGAAACCTTGTGCAACTAATCGAGCTTTGTTGCTCACGACAACACCATCTTCTCCTTGCTTATTCTTAAACACCCACTTGGTGCCTATGGTGTTGCATCCAGGTGGCAGCTCAACTAGTGTCCAAACCCGATTGCGAACAAAATTTTCAAGCTCTTCTTGCATGGCATTTATCCAATTTGAATCAGACAGAGCATGAAAAACGTCCTGGCCGTCTCGATAAGCGTGCGGTTCTTTCGTTCCACAATGCTGTTCTGTGGGGGAGTGTAAGGAGCAGAGAACTGATGATCAAGACCCTGATCACTACAAAAACTGACGAACTGAGAGTTCTTAAACTCAAAGCTGTTGTCCGAACGAATTGCTCGCATCAGACCATTATTCTCGTTCTTTAGCTTCAAAATCAGGTCAGGAACATACTGAAAAGTCTCATCTTTAGACTGTAGAAAGTAAACCCACGAGAATCGAGAAAAAATCATCAACTATCACAAGGGCATACCACTTCCCACCGTCTGAGCGTACTCGAGCTGGACCTATTGTATCCATGTGCAACAGCTCTCCCGGGTACGAATTCATCACCTGAGTCACAGGTGTGTGAGAAGCGGCAACCATTTTCCCATGACGACATGGATGACACACTAGATCCTTCTCCATCTTAAGCTTAGGCAATTCACGGATAAGATCCATAGAACTCAATCTGACAAGCAGATCAAAGCTCAAATGACCTAACCTTCTATGCCACTTCCAGAGCTCAAAGGAGGATTCGGCCATCAGACAGCGAGAAGTGCCAGAAGAACTAGAGAAATCAATACGAAAAACCTTATCGAAAGGTAATATCCGGCAAACTAAAGATCCTCTAGAATCAACAACAAAAGACATGCTCTTCTTAAAGCGCACTTCTAAACCATCCTCAAGAAATTGCGAAATAGAAATTAGATTAAAGTTCAGATTTCCAACTAAAGCAACATTCTTCAAAGAAAAATAATCAGAAATACGAATTGACCCAATACCTTGTACCTTCCCTTGACCACTGTTCCTGAAAGTGATGTATTCCTTAGAGATCGGGGGAGTGAGGCTGGAGAACCATCTGCGGTGTCCTGTCATGTGGCGAGAACATCCTGAATCCATGATTCACACGTCCTCCAGTCCTCGATCCTGCAAGATCAATGGTCATGAGTGGGAGCAAATGGTCGAACACCAGGTCTAGCAAAGGTACTAAACCAGTGTCGAGCCATCTGCTCATAAGTAGGAAAGCAGAAGGAATCATATGAGTTTGGACCACAACACGGCTCAAAGCGCGGTCCTCTGTTCTGCCTAAAATCATGGCCACGAGGTCCAAAACCGTATCCATAATGATCTAGAACTCTGTCGGAATGAAAACCACCCTCCGGAGCACGATCATAAAAACCGTCTCCTCTACCACCACCTACACGACGTGGCCTGGCCTCTAGCCTCTCTCTACGTCGAGGAACTCTTTGTCTACCACCCTGCTGGTAGAACTGCTCCTGCCCATCTCGAGCTCTCTCTGCTCGCTCAACCTGCTTCCTCCTGAAGCAAAACTTCTCAAGATGTCCGTCTCTCTAATTAAACTCACAGTGATAGGTAGGCTTCTTGTGATGTGGTTGAGCCTTGGGATTCTTAGGCTTGGTGGTGTTGGGTGTAGCCTCTTTGGTGTGAGAGGGTCCAGGTAAAGAATCAAGAGAAGTGTGGAGAGTTTTAGGCTTTGGGACCCATATTTGCTTCTTAGGTGGAGCTTTAGGTTGTTCTTGGAATACTCCATCCTTGGGCTGACTATCCTTAAAGGAATCAGTGGAGTGAGTCTTGGGATATCTCTGTTCGGGAGTCATCTTACTCCACTCCACTTCTCGGCTAATGGCACTCTCAAAATCAGCCTTGGTATAGGTGTAACCTACCCCAAACCCATCCTGTCTCTTGAACTGTTGGATCATCATGCCGAGCTGTGGCTCTCTGGCACTAATCCAACTCAGGATCTTACAGAGGTAAAAGTTCTCATTCTAAACATCAGCTAGCTCCTCTCTTAAGGAAGCTAACACCTCCACCTAAGACAAGCAGATCTCACACTGTCTATCAACATCGACAGACTTCTCAGCTTTTAGCTTGATCAACTCCATTCTCAAGGACAAACAGTTCTCACAAACAGTGGGTGGAACTGTCAAGGTCTCAATCTCTAGCTTAGTCTGCTCCAACTCAGCTCTCACTCTAGCTAGCTCGCTCAACTACTCATCACTCTTGGTTCTCAGCTCAGCTATACTAGCTAAATGGGATGGGCAGTCTACACAAGGCACGACGACAGTGGCATGAGTATCTTTTAGCTCCTACTGAGCGCTTTCAAGCTCAGTGGCCATAGCGTCTCTCTCATCTACTCTCTCTGTGTACCTGGACTTAAGAGTCATCAGGTCACACAACAAAACCTCACAGTTAGGGCACTCACCACTATCACCCAAGCAAGGGGAAGAAGACAGACTCTCAATCTTGCCATTCGCCATGGCAAGCTCACTCTCAAGCTCATCTATCCTCTTCTTAGCCCCTCTAAGAAATTTCTCCCTATACTTCAACTCCTGACGGTTCTGTTCTAGTAAATTAACAACTTCTTGTTCATAGGA
The DNA here is from genome assembly GCA_019279435.1 of Zizania palustris. Lineage (NCBI taxonomy): Eukaryota > Viridiplantae > Streptophyta > Magnoliopsida > Poales > Poaceae > Zizania > Zizania palustris. The sequence continues at coordinate 88,644,103 of JAAALK010000283.1, forward strand.
AGATACCTTCTCCTCATCGTCGGAGTCGTCGGAGGAGTCCTTTTCTTTCTTATCCCCAAGAGCCATTGAGCAGAAGCTCTTGTGGGGTCTTCGGTTGTGACGCGAGCAACTCTTTGTCTTGTCCCCAAAGGACATGAAGCAGAGGCCCACCGGATCATCCCTGTCCTTCCCCTTCCTGATCATGATCTCTTCATCACTTGAACTCGAAGATGAGGAGGAAGACGAAGATCTCTTGGAGTAGCTGTTCTCCATCTCGGCGAAGAAAGCCTTGTCTTGCTTCTTGTTCTCATGCCTGTAGTCCTTCAAAGCCTTTCGAAAGAATATCGTCTTGGGCTTGCCTTTGTAGAAGTAGAGTTGTCATACTTGCCGGAGTCGTAGGAGTTGCCGCCGGTTCCCTTCTTGTAATTCTTCCACTTGGGCAGTCGGCGATGAAATGACCTGGATCACCACACTCAAAGCATCCGGATTTTGTGATGTGTCTTTTAAACATTCGCAGTCGTGTACAACGCAGCCGTGAAGACTCGAGCGCACAAACTGCCGAAAAAATTTTCCGCCTGCGTGGGGCCCGCGCCGAAAGCTGCTGACCATGCCCGGCTTCTTTTCACTGCGAGCTACTGCATGCCGCAAGGGAAAAAACCTGGCGTGCCTTTTTGTTGATATCCGTGTGCACAGATAAAGCTGCCGCCGCTCCTGTTCTGCCGTGGGGCCCCCTGAAAGAGTTTCATCGGAATGGGGTCTTTCTGCTGCCGGCTAAAAGGATGCACGTTTACCACTTTGATGCAGATCCGCGCTAGGCAGAAAATCGCTGTCGCCGAGTCGTTGCCGCACGCTGCACACCACATCGGCCAGAGAGAAGGAAGACGCTCAAAAACGTTCCCTGCCGCGATGTAGATTGAACACCAGAGGAAAAATAGTATATGAAAATTGATTGGTGGACTGAAAATTAATCTCAAAAAAATAACAGTCACCCTATCCCTAGGGGGGTAGGGGCCTATTTATAGGCGACTCCTAATACATGAAAAAGACTAATTTACCCCTAGGGTAAATTACACTGACTCTAAAATAAATTCTGAAATTACTACAATACCCTTGGAAAAATCAACTGACACAAATAAAAATATTGTGGACTTAAAAACTAAATATTAATATCCTAAAAACCAAATAATCATAGGTTGTTAGTTTTGCGCCGAAACTGCCAAAGCGTCCACCGTCTTCGCACCGGGTACCCAGATTGGGCTGACCCGACCCCGTAGCTTTCTCAGCCCGGCAATCGCTCGCCGCCCGTGTCCTTGAGTCAAACCCAGTCAACAGACTAGTGGATCCTCTGCCGCTCCTAGCCCATGTACCCAGATTGGGTAAGCCTAACTCTAGCTCCTCTGCCTGGCTGTCGCTTGCTGCCCGTGTACGTGAGTCACATGCGCCTTAGACACGGCAGATCTTCATGTCTCTTTCTTTGACTTCCGTTGACAATCACTCATCACATCTAGAGTATAAAAACCATGTTCTTTAACATGGTTTCTCAGCAGCAAGCCACGTGGTGAGCTGGTTGAGCAGTTCGACGATAGCACTTGGCGTAGTGCTCCGGGGCATTCATACAGAACGTGTTCAACACAAAGCATGAACAGGAGACAGTTATAGCACAATAACATTTTTGTTCCTCGTTTCACGTGTGTTGACACGAAAACGTGCCCCCGCACTTGGGTCAGTTCGACGATCCAAAAGTGTGCGGATACTTAGGAACAAGCCTAAGCGTAACACAATACTGACATCATGTTCCGACTACCCATAATAGTGGCAAGGGGGATGGAGTTGTCAGGTGATCAAATCACACAGAAATAATCCAATTAGCCGAAAAGAAATATATAAATAAAATAAACTAGCCAGTTGAATGGAGCCTAACTGGTTCGAAGTATACCGTGCGAAGGGGTCACCGAAGGGGGCCTTCGGCGTCTGATGCGAAGGTTTCGACGAAGGTAGCCTTCGGCGTTCTGACTAATCTGGTTGAAGATAGGCTTCAAACAGATTTCTGACAAAAAATCACCTTTGAACGATAGGGTTCGGTGCAAAGTCTCTGACATGATAAAACTACAACGCGACGCGCTGGCACGACTTTGTCCGGTGCAAACTGTAGGCATGACATAGCCTAATGCGATGAGCCTGTTTCGGAGCACACTGGCGTGCAGACCTAACCAGACCGACAATAGCGTGATGGGTCCGGCGCAGATAGTCGAACCAGGGGTTCTGCTGAAGGGTACGAAATGCCGACACACCGATAGCACATTTGAGTGGGTTCATTTTTAAGCCATATTGATGCATCCTATCAAAAGTGACTCTCAAATCGGCTAAGTGGTTTCCCATAGCATTCAATTTTACCACAACATCATCTATGTATACTTCTAACATAATTCCTAGCAAGTCATGAAAGATTAAGTTCATACCACGTTGATATGTGGCGCCTGCGTTCTTTAAACCAAAAGTCATAACGACCCACTCAAAAAAACTGACGAAACCAGGGCATTGAAAGGTTGTCTTGTAGACGTCCTCTTCAGCCATAAAAATTTGATTATAACTAGCGTTGCCATCAAGAAAACTTAGTACCTTGTGTCCTGAAGCATCGTTGATCAACATGTCGGCTATTGGCATGGGGTACTCATCCTTCGGGTGGCTTTGTTTAGATCCCTAAAATCAATGCAAACTCGTATTTTGCCGCTCCCCTTCTTCTCTACAGGCACAATGTTAGCGACCCATTCAGCATACCTGCATGGCCTAATAAACTAAGCCTTGAGTAAACGCTCTATCTCCTCTTTAACTCGGTCGTAGATGGCCGAATTAAAGCGATGAGGGGGCTGTTTATAAGGCCTAAACCCGGATTTAATAGGTAGACGATGCTCCACGAGCTCGTGGCTTAGTCCGAGCATCTCGTTGTATTCCCATGCATAACAATCAACGTATGACCGAAGCAACTTTATTACTTCGGCCTTCTCATCAGCCTGTAAATGTTGGTTTACAAAAGTCAGCCTTGGAATGCTACCATTGCCTATATCGACTTCTTCTAAGGGATCGGCCGACGCAAAACCGTGTCCTAACTTTTCTACTTCGCTAAAGTCTTCAATGGCCTCGGCAATACTGTCTTTAGAAGACCGATATTGCTCTACGCGTGACTTTAGCCAATCAAGATTATTTTTACTAGACATGACTACTAATTTAGAAATATCCATGCTACACCAGCTGGCTTTATAGACAAGGGTACGAAACGCCCTCCAGACACGCTAACGAATTCATAATCCGAAAGGTCCCTACCTGATAGACATTCTACTTTGTTGTGGATGGCATCGATGGATACATCGGCCAATGCTACCTGGGCCGAAGTGTCTGCTGGTACAACTTCTACGTCATCGTCATCCCACTTTATTAGGCATTGGTGCAAAGTGGAAGGAATGCGGCAATTCACGTGAATCTAGTCACGCCTGAGCAGCACGCTGTAGTTACCTTGCACATCAATGATGAAGAATGCTGTTGGCAACATCTTGTTACCCACTATAAAATCCATGGAGAGTACGACTTTTGCCTCAGAACTCTCACCGTTGAAGCCATTGAGCATTAAGTTAGTTTTCTTTAAATCTTCCTCACTCATACCAAGCTTCTTCAACAGAGAGTAAGGCATTAGGTTAGCCGTGGTGCCACCGTCGACAAGCATTCTGGAGATCGGTTATCCATCAATGTGACCCCTGACATATAGAGGCTTTAGGTGGCGAGTCATATCCTTGGGTTTCTCAAAAACAACATTGTGTGGGCCGAGGTTCAACTGAGAAACCTCGGCCTCATCTTCCGACAGGGCGAACTCAGCGGGCAGCATGACAACGTTGATGCCCATCGCTTGAGGTGCAGGTCCTTTGGAGATAGGCGTGTAATCGTCGTCAAGCATGTCGTCGCCGTCACTCGGAATAGGAGCCGGGTTGATCATCTCAATCGACTTGATCTTCCATACCTGTCTTATAGCTGGCTGAGGGCATATCTCCTCAAAGATGGTGTCTCATTCATCCTCAGCTCTTTTCTCGTGCATCTGTTTTGATCGTAGACGTTGCAGGCGTCTTTTCTGTGATTTGGACATGCCCAGAGGTGCCCAAGATGACTATGGCTTGATACCAGGTGCCATCACCTTGCTTCTGTGATTTTTGGCCGAAGGGGTACCACCCAGGTCGGCCTCACGTGTTTTATACTTGGTGGGTGTTTCGCTGCGGACCCTATCGGTCGGACCGGCCTCATTTGGTCGATCGGACCGGGTTTCAGTGTTGGCCTCGGCTGAACTAGGGGGCTTACCTCCGACGGGCTTCGGCGAAGGGGCCTTCGTGATTGGAACTTCCTTAGACCCTACTTTGACTATGATGGCTTCGGAATCCCTCTCCTTCGCCTCTTCGCGTCCATCTCCCTTGGCTTTGTCCTGTACGAGTCGATTCGGAGGTACTACGGATAGCCTGTGGATGATGTCTCCCTTCTCCGCATTTGTTTGTCCATGCTCGTTATAATACTCCGAAGGAAAATAGGAGGCAATGTTATAATGCGAAGGGTACTCAGGGGGCGAGGTGTACGGAGCCCACGGGTTCCCTGCCCAATTGTACATCGGAGGCATTGGTGGCTCCAGCGGCTTCATCCACTATGAGCCGAACCCATTGCCCAGAGGGGGGTTCAGCCATGTCGAATGTATTTCGGACCATATTAGTGAAGCGTCCTGCTAGGCTGGAGGTATGTTTGGCCATTGCGGGCTGAAGCCTCCTACCGGAGGGTTCGCCTAGAGCAGAGATAAGTTCGGCCATTGGGATCCGAGTTCATTGTGCGAAGGGTTCGACCATTGGGGGCCGAACTTGTGGTGTGGAGGGTTCGGCCATTGCGGTCCGAACCCATTGTGCGAAGGGTTCGGCCACTAGGGTCTGAACTCGCCTTTCGGGTGGTTCGGCTATTGGGGTCTGATCCCGCTGTGCGGAGGGTTTGGTCATTGGGGTCCGAACCCACTGTGCGGAGGGTTCAGCCACTCAGGTCTGAAGCCACCCTCTAACTATCTTGGCCCCTTCGGCTGTCTTAGATTTTTTGAATGGGGGCCTATTCCGTTGGCCTTTTTTCTGATGTTTGTTCAACAACATCTGATATGTAACCTTCGGTTTCTTGCGAGCCCTAGCCGAAGGGGATATGCTGACATTTCTTTTCCACACTCCTACTCCAGGGTTCTTTGGTATGAGTGTGCGTGTGCATGATTCTCCAATAATGACTGTTTTTCCCTTAGTCGACTCGGCCTACTCTAGCTGAATCAGTACTCTCTTCTCATCGAGGTCGATGGTATTCACGGGAAAGGGGTGTTTGTCCAACTTCATCTTTGGATTGGGATCTATTTTCAATCGTCCTTCTTCTATGGCCGATTGAACCTGCCGACGAAAAACATTGCAGTCGTTAGTATAATGGGAATGGGAATCATGCCACTTATAGTAGGGGCGTTTCTTTAGCTCATCGGCGGATGGAATGACTTGGCCTTTTGGCAACCTGAGAAGCTGGCTCTTCAAGAGAAAATCAAATATTTTATCGCACTTAGTTATATCAAATGAGTATTTAACTTCACTAGGCCGACTCTTCGTGAGAGATGGCCGTAACTCAGAACAAGTGACGAGTTTACTCTTAGCGTTCCCAACCCATTCGGCCGCATACATGTCAACCGAATCTTCTTCCTTCTTCGATTCTTCCTCATCAGAGTGCTCCATAATGTGTACTTCAGCCCTAGGTTTGTTAAATGTTTTGACAAACTTTTTATCTTTGGCTCGGCCTTCTTGGACCAGTGCTTGTTGTAAGACTTGGCTGACTTCTAAGAAGTTTTGGTTATCTAGACTTTCTTTAATCTCAGAGCGCAACCCGTTGAAAGCCAGATCCGCCAAATCTCTATCCGAAATATTGAGACTAAAACATCGGTTTCTAGTATCTCTAAAGCGCTTGACATACCCGGAGACACTCTCGCTAGATTTCTGCCTAACCGATGTCAAATGTGAAAGCCTAAGTTATGTCTCACCTGTGTAGAAATAGTCATGAAACTTTTGTTCCAATTCAGCCCATGTTTGGACATAGTTTGGTGGGAGTGCAGAAAACCAAGTAAAAGCGGTGCCGAATAGTGAGAGGGAAAATATTCTAAGTTTTAAAGCATCCGACCCACTAGCTCTCCACACTATGCTAAGAACTGACTGACATGCTCTAGCGTGGTTTTGTTACCCTCATCGTCAAACTTGGTGAACTCAAGTACTCTGTAGCCATGAGGGTATGGTACAGTGTCGAAATGGCAGGGTATGGTTTCTGGTAAACCCTAGCATGACCCATAGGTGCGAAGCCGGTACAATCCCTAAACAGTGTGTGGATCCTCTCCTCAATATTGTCTTGGCCTACTGCCTGCGCGCGTTTCTCATGCGAGGGCGTGATACGTGGTGGTATGTCGATGTGTCAGCAACGAGGGTCTTCCTCAGTGCTGGCTCTAGGTATATGACGTGTTCGGGCCTATGCGTTTGTGCATATGGTGTGGGCAGCGTGGGAAAAACTAGCACAGGCGCGGGTGGTGTGCAATAAATGGGGTTAGCTTGGTAATGACTCATCTCGGCCGTATATGTTGAGGCTAGAGACGTGATTCTTTGGCCAGTACTACCATCGGTTCTGCTATAGATACGATTCACCGGAGGTACACTAGCGATTGGAGTCAGGGGAACGTCCTCGGTAAAGCCGAACCTCTTGAGTGTCGCCTCTACCTAAGAGCTGACTGCCGAATCTAAGCGGTTGGCTAGCGAAGCGCTAACAGCTTGATCTACTGATGTGGCTATTTTTTGCTCTATTTCTAAAGAAGATAAAGGAGGTGGTACAGGTGTTACCTAGGTCGAAGCGAGGTTGGGGATGTTGACGTCGTGTTTGATGAAGCTCGCGCGTGTCTTGACGTAGCTTCCAAGCATGAGGTCCTGTAGTGCTTTCATATTTGCCTCGATCTCTACTCGGTATTCTTCGGGATATATATCCTCAAGGGTAGGTGTCATGATTTTGCGGTTGTCGATATCGGTGCCCCCCATGGGATCCATCGGCGATGTAGTAGTCATTGTAGACGTACCCACGACCGATGTAGATGTACTTGTCATGTAGGCATAGCCTTACCCAGTGGAGTTGCCAAAAAGTGTGTTGACACAAAACGTGCCCCCGCACTTGGGTCAGTTCGACGATCCAAAAGTGTGCGGATACTTAGAAACAAGCCTAAGCGTAACACAACATTGACATTGCGTTCCAACTACCCTTAACAGTGGCAAAGGGGGTGGAGTCGCCAGGTAATCAGATCACACAGAAATAATCCAATTAGCCAAAAAGAAATATATAAATAAAATAAACTAGATAGTTGAACGGAGCCTAACTGGTTTGAAGTATACCGTGCGAAGGGGTCACCGAAGGGGGCCTTCGGCGTCTGATGCGAAGGTTTCGTCGAAGGTAGCCTTCGGCGTTCAGACTAATCTAGCTGAAGATAGGCTTCAAACAGATTTCTGACGCAAAATCACCTTCGAACGATAGTGTTCGGTGCGAAGGCTCTGACACGATAAAACTACAATGCAACGCGCTGGCACGCCTCCGCCCGGTGCAAAGTGTAGGCGTGATGAAGCTTGACGCGATGAAGCCTGCTACGAAGCACACTAGCGTGCGGACCTGACCAGACTGACAACAGCGTGACGGGTCTGACACGGGTATTCGAAGCATCGATTCCACTGAAGGGTGTTCTGGCAGCCTCCGAAACCAGCCTCCTAGCTCTGAAAACCATTAGCAAAGGGTCTCCAAGCATGAAAACCTGCAACAAAACAGAGATCAAGTGCCAATTCAGCCTAGAGACTGAATCTACTAAGTGTTGCAGTAGGGAAACGAAGGTAGCAATATGTTACGTAGATTAACGGATACTTCACAGGTGAAGTAACAAGGTGATAGCAATCTATTACGTAGATTAATTGGTACTTCAAATGAGAAGTAACAAGGATTACCACGGTTTCGACGTGGCCGATGGAAGGCTTCCAGGCAAACCCACGAAGGTTGTGCAGAAAGGTAAATAAAAGTAAAGGTACGGTTCAAACTAGGGTTTGAAGTTGATTTGTGTTGGTGGGGTTTGATGAACCGTCTGAGGAGCCATGCTGAATAGCGTGGGCCTCATGGCTCCAAAAGTGATGAGTCATTGTCAACGATAGTCAATGAGGACTGAAGAAGAAGAGATCTGCTGTTTCATGGGCCACGTGTTACTCAGGTACACGGGCAGCGAGCGACTGTCGGGCAGAGGAGGCTGCGAAGTCGGGCTGGCCCAATCCGGGTGCATGGGCCAGAAGCAGTAGAAGACCCACTGGGCTGTTGACCAGGACTGACTCAGGTACACGGGCGGTGAGCGATTGCCGGGCTGAGAGAGCTGCGGAGTCGGGCCGGCCCAATCCGGGTACCTGGTGCAAAGCCAGTGGAGGCTTTGTCAGTTTCGGCGTAAAACTGACAACCGTTGATCTTGTATCCGACTGTCCAGAAGAGAAGCCGTAGTCGCTACGAAAACTTAGCTTCCGGATAAGTCATCTGTAACTCTAGGCCCACAGTCAGTCAGTCGTGTCTGTAAACATTCCTAAGGGCAGTAGAGTCTTTTCCTTTATTTTTGAGTCTGTAAAAATCCTAAGGGGCTGGTAGAATATTCCTAGTGTTGGGCTGCCTATAAATAGGACCCCAAATCCCTAGGGTTTGGACTACCCTTTTGGCTCTTGCCTTGCCTCTCTCTTCTCTGGTTCCCTGCTTGCGCCGCCAGGAAGCTTTGCCCCTATGTTTAATGCTTTGCTTTCAATGTTGCAGTAAATGCCCTATTTCATTGTGTGTTGCATCTGCAAAGGTTTTAAATGGCTGCATTTCAGTAGCATAGCAAGTTTTCCCGTGATTTTTGAGGCTTTGGAGGCTTCGGCTGGGTGTGTTCTGATAGACTTCGATTTGATTTCTTTGTGGCGTGTCAACCTTCGATTCCCCTTCCGAAGCTTTCCCTGTTCGAAGATAGAGTGTAGGCTTCGGACTTGATTTTCTGTCGTGTGACAGACTTCGCTTCTCTGTTCGAAGGTTGTCCTTTTGTGTGTTGTGTTCGAAGCTTTCTGTTCAAAGGTTTCACTTCGAAGCTTTCGGTTCAAATTTGTGTTCGAAGTTTTATCTTCGAAGTGCACACTTCGAAGCAGGCTCCGACTCTGTCACTTTGCTCCGAAGCTCTTGGTTCGAAGCTGTGTTCGAAGCCTTGACTTCGAAGTACATACTTCGAACCAGGCTCCGGCATCGTCATACTGCGCTCCGAAGTACACTTCGCAACTTGCCACTTCGAACTAGGCTAGACCGTGTCTCCTTCAGCATCTCGGACAGGCTCCGTCACCAACCTCCGAAGCAGACCTCGACGTGCGAAGGGGGCTTCGCCAAGTTCCGAACAGGAGACAAATTTGGACAGTAACTTCTCTTTTCATCTTACACATACTTAGATCATTTCATTGAGAAGTTTAGGCCTGTTACATCTTGTTCATCTGCCTAGTTGCACTACTATAATAGTTCTCAGTTCTCATCAGTTGTTTCTAGGTTAGAAACCTTTAGACTTAGGCCTTCTGTTTATTTTCTACTGCGTAGTCTATTTGAGGTGCGTTGGGTATTGGGACCAGGCCATTGATTCGAAAGAATTTTTAAGGCGCCCATTCACCCCCCCTCTGGTCGCTACTTTCGGTCCTACAAGTGGTATCAGAGCTTGGTTAGGGTTTTTACATACCTTAACCGGTTCTAAACCCCGGTAGTGACCATGACGTCTCCTGGCAAGGTCCCGTCCTTGGAAGCCTATGGCTATAATTATTGGAAGACTCGCATGCGAGCCTATCTCATGAGCTAGGGTTCGGACATATGGGACATTTGCGTTCACACCACGTTTGTCATTTTGCCAGTTACTGAGCAAGGTACTGCTGGTATCATTGCTCAGCATCTGAGCAACAGTAAGGCTGTGAACATTTTGTTTTCTGGTTTAGGTCCCACTGAGTTTGAGCGTGTGAGTCATCTCTCCACTGCGAGAGAGATCAGGGCTACCCTCAAGGCACACCATGAGGGAACAGCACAGGTCAAGGCTCGGCTCTATCAGACCTACCGGCGTGAATATGAAAATTTCACACAGAAGCCGGGTGAATCTGTTGAGGCTTTGTTTGGTCGTTTTCAGTCGATCATAAACAAGCTTCGGGACAACAAGGCTGAGGGTGCTCAGTTAGTCTCAGATCATGAGCAGGCGCTCAAGGTTCTCCATACCTTGGACCCAAAGATCTGGGAGATCAAGGTATCTTCTATCGTTGAGAGCACTTCTTACGATACCTTGACCATTTCTGAGTTGTTTAGCAAGCTGAAGGCCACTGAGGTAGATATCCAGCTGAGATAAAATCTCACTGGTTCTGGATCAAAATCCCTGGCCCTTGCTACACCTTCTGTTGATCACTCTGCTGTGAGCTGTGCTGGGTTCTCTTTGATGTCTATCACTGAGGACCAGCTTGAGTTGTTGGGAGATGATGATTTGTGTCTTTTTAACAACCGGGTGCGTCGTGTCTATGACAAGAGAATGTTCAAAAGACACGGCACAAAATCCGGATGCTTTGAATGTGGTGATCCAGGACACTTCATCGCCGACTGCCCAAGCGAAATGGATACAGGAAGGGCACCGGTGGCAGCTTCCATGACTCCGGCAAGCACGAGAGCTCATCCTTCAACAAGGGCAAGCCGAAGACTCGATTCTTCAAGAAGGCCCTGAAGGACTACCGGCGAGAGAACAAGAAGCGCGACAAGGCCTTCTTCGCCGAGATGGAGAAAAGCTATTCCAAGCGGTCCACGTCTTCTTCCTCTTCATCGAGCTCAAGCGATGAGGAGATCGCTATCAGGAAGGGGAAGGACAAGGATGATCCAGCGGGCCTCTGCTTCATGGCTTTCGGAGACAAGCCGAAGAGCCGCTCACACCAGCGCCGAAGATCCCGCAAGAGCTTCTGCTCAATGGCTCTTGGGGATAGGGAAGAAAAGAGCTCCTCCGACAACTCCGATGACGACGACGACAGCAAGGTATCATCTTATGAGCGTGAAATTATTGATTTACTTGAGAGCAATCGTCAGGAGTTGAAATATCGGGAAAAACTGCTTAGGGGGGGCTAAGAAGAGGATAGATGAGTTAGAGAGTGAGCTTGCCGTGGCCAACGGTAGAATTGAGAGTCTATCTTCTTCCCCTTGCTTGGGTGATAGCAGTGAGTGCCCGAAGTGTGAGGTGCTTCTGTGTGACCTGTCGACTCTGAAGTCCAGGTACACAGAAAGGGTTGATGAGAGGGACGCTTTGGCCACTGAGCTTGAAAGCACTCAGCTGGAGCTGAAAGATGCTCAAGCCACTGTCGTCGCACCCTGTGTTGATTGCCCATCTCATCTAGATGCCTTAGCTGAGCTGAAATCCAAGGGCGAAGAGCATTTGGGTGATTTAGAGAGGTTGAGAGCTGAGCTTGCCCAGACTAGGCTAGAGCTTGAGACACTGTCAGTTCCACCCACTGTCTGTGAGAACTGTCTGTCTCTTAGAATGGAGCTAATCAAGCTGAAAGCTGAAAAGTCTGTCCAAGTAGAGAGTGAGTGTGAGACCTGCTTGTCTCAGGTGGAGGTTCTAGCTTCCTTGAGAGAGGAGCTAGCAGATTCTCAGAATGAGAACTTTTACCTCCGTTCTATCCTGAGTTGGATCAGTGCCAGAGAGCCATAGCTTGGCATGATGATCCAGCAGTTCAAGAGGCAGGATGGGTTTGGGGTAGGTTACACCTACACCAAGGCTGACTTTGAGAGTGCCATCAGCCGGGCAGTGGAGTGGAGTAAAATGACTCCAGAGCAGAGGTATCCCAAGACTCACTCCACTGAGACCTCCCAGGCTTGTCAGCCCAAGGATGGAGTGATTCATGAACCACCCAAAGCTCCACCCAAGAAGCCTATCTGGGTCCCTAAGCCCAAACACCTCCACTCTTCTCTAGACTCTCTTCCTGGACCCTCTCAGCCCAAGAAGACAACACCAATCACCACTAAGCCCAAGAACCCCAAGCCTCAACCACATCCCAAGAAGCCTACCTATCATTGTGAGTACTGTCAGAGAGACGGGCATCTTGCGGAGTTTTGCTTCAGGAGGAAGCGGGTTGAGAGAGCAGAGAGGGCTCGTAGTGATCAGGAGCAGTTCTACCAGCAGGATGGTAAACTGCGTGTTCCTCGGCGCGGGGAGAGGCTGGAGGCCAGGCCGCGTCGTGTAGGTGGTGGTAGAGGAGACGGCTTTCTTGCCCGTGCTCCAGTTGGTGGTGTTTGTTCCGGCAGAGTTCCAGGCCGTGTTGGCTACGGTCCTGGACCTCGTGGCCGCAGGGTTAGGCAGAACCATGGACCGCGCTTTGAGCCGCATTTTGGTCCAAACTCTTTTGATGGTTTTCGCTTTCCATCTTTTGAGCAGATGGCTCGACACTGGTTTAGCTCTTTTGCTAAACCTGGTGCCGGACCATTTGCTCCCACTTACAGACACTGATTGTGCAGGACCGGGGACTGGAGGATATTTGGATCATGGACTCAGGATGCTCTCGCCACATGACGGGACATCACAGATGGTTCTCCAGTCTCACTCCCCCGAGCTCCAATGAGTACATCACTTTCGGGAACAGCGGTCAAGGGAAAGTAAGTGGCATAGGCTCAATTCGCATTTCAGATCATTTCTCTTTGAAGAATGTTGCTTTAGTTAAAAATTTGAACTTCAACTTGATTTCTGTTTCGCAACTTCTTGAGGATGGTTTGGAAGTGCGCTTTAAGAAGGGCAATTCTTCTGTGGTTGATTCTAGAGGGTCTTTGGTTTGTCAGATTTTACCCTTCGGTAAAGTTTTTCGAATTGACTTCTCTAGTTCTTTTGGCCCTTCTCGCTGTTTGATAGCTGAATCTTCTTCTGAGCTCTGGAAGTGGCATAGGAGGTTAGGTCACTTGAGTTTTGATCTGCTAGTCAGGTTAAGCTCTATGGACCTCATCCGAGGATTGCCGAAGCTTAAGATGGAGAAGGATCTAGTTTGTCATCCCTGTCGTCATGGGAAAATGGTTGCCGCTTCTCACTCACCTGTGACTCAGGTGATGACTTCGTATCTGGGCGAGCTTTTACACTTGGACACTGTTGGTCCAGCTCGGGTACGTTCAGTCGGTGGGAAGTGGTATGCACTTGTGATTGTTGACGACTTTTCTCGATTCTCGTGGGTTTTCTTTTTGGAGTCTAAGGATGAAACATTTCAGTTTGTTCATGACCTGATCTTGAAGTTGAAGAATGAGAACAATGGTCGAATGCGAGCAATTCGCTCCGACAACGGCTCTGAGTTCAAGAACTCTCAGTTCGTCAGCTTCTGTAGTGATCAGGGTCTGGACCATCAGTTTTCTTCTCCTTACACTCCCCCACAGAACGGCGTTGTGGAACGAAAGAACCGCACGCTAGTCGAGATGGCCAGGACGATGCTCGATGAGCACAGGACTCCTAGGCGTTTTTGGGCTGAAGCCATGAACACGGCTTGCTATCTGGCCAACCGCATTTTTCTTAGAGCTTATCTTGGTAAGACATCATATGAATTGCGGTTTGGCAGACAGCCCAAGGTGAGCCATTTGCGAGCGTTTGGCTGCAAGTGCTTTGTGCTCAAGAAGGGAGGGCATTTGGACAAGTTTGAGTCTCGTTGCTGGGATGGTGTTTTTCTTGGTTATGCATTGCATTCTCGAGGCTTCCGTGTTTGGAACCTCGAATCCCAGCTGCTTGTCGAGACTTGTGAGGTTTCATTTGATGAGTCCTTGCCTTCTTTGACTCCTTCTTTTGAGCTTTCTGGTGATGATGAGCTCGGAGAGTCCATCTTTGAGGAAGATGAGGATACTCCAGCTGCTGATGAGGGTGGACCTTCTGCATCCCCCGCAGAGCCCACACCTTCTGAGACTTCGACTGAGGATGAGGGCGGACCTCTGATCACTTCTTCCACTACGATCGAGCCCCCTCAGTCTAGTCCAGAGATGCCTGCTGCTGACTCCGGTGAGGTGACTTCAGATCACCAGGGAACCCGAGCAGTTCAGCGTGACCATCCCTCAGAGCTCATCATAGGTGATCTGACTGAGAGAACTTTGCGTTCTTCTGCCTCTCTCGCTGTGTTTGCTGAATCTGCGTTTGTTGCATCTTTTGAGCCCAGATACGTTTCTCATGCTCTTTCTGATTCTAATTGGATTAATGCTATGCAAGAAGAGCTTGAAAATTTTGTCCGCAATCGAGTTTGGACACTAGTTGAGTCGCCACCAGGATGCAACCCCATAGGCACCAAGTGGGTATTCAAGAACAAACAAGGTGAAGATGGGGTTGTGGTGCGCAACAAGGCTCGATTAGTTGCCCAGGGTTATTGCCAGAAGGAAGGTATTGACTTTGAAGAAACCTTCGCTCCTGTTGCCCGTCTTGAGTCCATTCGTATTCTTCTAGCTTTTGCCGTTTCAAAGGGCTTTAAGCTTTTTCAAATGGATGTTAAGAGTGCTTTTCTGAATGGGTACATAGAAGAGGAGGTTTATGTTAGGCAACCCCCCGGTTTTGAGAACCTAAGTTTCCTCGACATGTTTTTAAATTACATAAAGCTTTATACGGGTTGAAGCAAGCCCCCAGGGCTTGGTATGATCGGTTAAAGCAATTTTTGTTGGGGAAGGGCTTTGTGATGGGTTCTGTGGACAAAACTCTTTTCTTGCTCAGAGATGCTTCAGATTTTTTAGTTGCTCAGATTTACGTGGACGATATTATTTTTGGCGGTACTACTAATGATCTTGTGTCTAAGTTTTCTGAGCAGATGCACAGTGAGTTTGAGATGAGCCTCATGGGTGAGCTCAAGTACTTCTTAGGGCTCCAGATCAAGCAGACCAAGGACGACACTTTCATCCACCAAGGTAAGTACACTCGCGATATGTTAAAGAAATTTGACTTTGGTGGTGAATTGAAGCCGCAGATGACCCCGATGGGCACTTCCGGGGGTTTGGACAAGGACGAGAGCGGTGTCAAGGTCAATGAGAGAGAGTTTCGAGGGATGATCGGTTCGCTGTTGTACTTAACGGCAACAAGACCGGACATACAGTTCGCCGTGGGACTTTGCGCGCGCTTTCAGTCTTCACCACACGCGTCTCACCGACAGGCTGTCAAGCGCATTTTCAGGTATCTCACCTATGCGCCTGATCTTGGTCTTTACTATTCAGCATCATCATCTCTTGATTTATCTGGCTTTTCGGACGCTGACTTTGGTGGGTGTCGGTTGGATCGCAAGTCGACTTCCGGTACTTGCCAGTTTCTCGGCTCCTCTCTTGTCTCTTGGTCTTCTTGAAAGCAATCTGGAGTTGCTCTTTCGACCACAGAGGCTGAGTACGTAGCTGCTGCTAGCTGCTGCTCACAGTTGGTTTGGATGATTTCCACTCTGCGAGATTTTGGGTTGTTCTTTCCTACCAGAGTTCCATTGTTTTGCGACAGCACCAGTGCTATTAGTGTAGGGAAAAACCCATGTCTCCATTCAAAAACCAAACACATTGATGTGCGCTTTCACTTCTTGCGGGATCAATATGAGAAAGGTGTCATTGACCTTGTTCATGTTGATACCCATCATCAGTTGGCTGATATTTTCACCAAACCCCTAGATCAGTCTACATTTGAGCGTTTACGAGGGGATTTGGGTGTTGTGTATCCTTTTTAGGATATTTTTGCGTCAGTTTTCTTTGTTCTTTACTCTTTTCTTGAGTCTTTTTGTGTGTGTTCATATCTTGCATATTCCCATATCACACTTTTGAGCCTGCTTCTGTTATATGATTGAACTGCTTTACTTAGTCTAGCTGGTACATGCTTTTGATTACTTGTCGATGATCATGCTTTGGTTCAGTTCACTTGATATATCTGATATCTGTCATATGCATGGCTTTTACGCTTTCAACTTGAAAAATGATCACCTTTGCTTCTGGTAACTAGCATGTGTAGGCTGAGTGCTTTTGCTATCTGTTACATGCCTTGTAGCTAGTTCATCACATAGATGCAGCTATGCAACTTGGACATCTTTATGCTTTAACATGGAAAATGAGCTATAAAAATTGATAAAAATCAAAAATGAATGAAAATTCCATGCCTTTTTTATGCTTGAGTTGAAAAGATCTAAGTGGGTTTGCTTTGTCGCATTGCATTGTTCTGGACTGCTTACCATAGCACTTTGGTATGAACTAGGACAGTGTAGTGTATGCCAAGACCAATGTCTTAAGCTTCTAATGGTCCAGTTCTGGCCTAGGCTTGACTTGGTCGGTTAGCATAAGGTTTGACATGCAAATAACCCTTGGCAGAAATGAAAAAGGAAAATTGAAAAAGCCTGAACTTTTAAAAGAGAACAAGTTCGCTGAAGCACGTTTGTTGTGAACAATGCTTAACTTGGTAGATTTCAGTTAGCTTCTGCATCTCATGTTTTACCTTGCTTGTTTACTAGAACATGTGGTGATGCTTTTGTTTGCAAAAAACTGAAAAATGCATGCTAAATGACTTTCTTTAGATATCATCTGTTGCACTGATCATGCCATGTGTCTTAGACAGTATCTCCTTTGCTGTATCTGTTAGATGTTGTAATTGCAGTCAATCATATCTGAGAAGCATGTTTTCTACACTCCTTCTGCACTCCAGTTGACTTCACTGCATATTTTGAGGGGGAGTTGCATTTCAGGGGGAGTTTGTGTCTCTTTTGAGTGCTTGATGAGTTCACTTGTCAACAAGGGGGAGAAAATTTGGGATCAGAGTTTAAGGGGGAGTTCTTACTCTGTTGATATCCTTGTTATTCTGAAATCGCACTCATTTTGAGCTTTTTCGTTTTGGTTAACCATAATGACCGTTTCTTGCTTCTGTTTGGCTTTTGGTCATTAGGGTTAAACTTTTACCTTATTTTTTTCTTCTTCTTTGTTTTCTTGTATTTTGTTTTCGTGTTTCCACATTTGTTCGCAGGTGCTGAAGAGCCAAGAAAAGAGGAGTGTTGACAATGCACTCATCAAGGGGGAGATTGAGGAGCCATGCTGAATAGCGTGGGCCTCATGGCTCCAGAAGTGATGAGTCATTGTCAACGATAGTCAATGAGGACTGAAGAAGAAGAGATCTGCTGTTTCATGGGCCACGTGTGACTCAGGTACACGGGCAGCGAGCGACTGTCGGGCAGAGGAGGCTGCGAAGTCGTGCTGGCCCAATCCGGGTGCATGGGCCAGAAGCAGTAGAAGACCCACTGGGCTGTTGACCAGTACTGACTCAGGTACACGGGCGGTGAGCGATTGCCGGGCTGAGAGAGCTGCGGAGTCGGGCCGGCCCAATCCGGGTACCTGGTGCAAAGCCAGTGGAGGCTTTGTCAGTTTCGGCGTAAAACTGACAACCGTTGATCTTGTATCCGACTGTCCAGAAGAGAAGCCGTAGTCGCTACGAAAACTTAGCTTCCGGATAAGTCATCTGTAACTCTAGGCCCACAGTCAGTCAGTCGTGTCTGTAAACATTCCTAAGGGCAGTAGAGTCTTTTCCTTTATTTTTGAGTCTGTAAAAACCCTAAGGGACTGGTAGAATATTCCTAGTGTTGGGCTGCCTATAAATAGGACCCCAAATCCCTAGGGTTTGGACTACCCTTTTGGCTGAAATCAAATCCTCTCTATTGGGTCACTTTTTTGTCTCTTGCCTTGCCTCTCTCTTCTCTGGTTCCCTGCTTGCGCCACCAGGAAGCTTTGTCCCTATGCTTAATGCTTTGCTTTCAATGTTGCAGTAAATGCCCTATTTCATTGTGTGCTGCATCTGCAAAGGTTTTAAATGGCTGCATTTCAGTAGCATAGCAAGTTTTCTCGTGATTTTTGAGGCTTTGGAGGCTTCGGCTGGGTGTGTTCTTCACTCTAGTAGTACTAGTTCTTGCTGTTGCAAGTAGTACTCCTTCCCTGCAGCTACAGTGTTCTGTGCAGCTTTTCACCTTCTACTGCACAGCTTTTTGATCGAAGCTGACAGGGTCTATTACCTTTTCTGGGTGTGTCTCTGGCGAAGTCTTTCTCTGTTCGAAGCTCCTCAGCTCCGTGAGACAGGCTTCGACTTAGCATCTTCGAAGGCTTTGCTCAATCTTCGATTTTCGGTGTGCGGTCTGTGTTGATAAGCTTCGAAGTATTTTTGTGTACGGACAGCATCGCATACTTCAAACAACATACTCCGAATCTAGCTGTTCGAAGTCCACACTTCGGTAGGCTTCGAAGTTGGGTTCGAAGCTGGTCATTTCTGATAGACTTCGATTTGATTTCTTTGTGGCGTGTCAACCTTCGATTCCCCTTCCGAAGCTTTCCCTGTTCGAAGATAGAGTGTAGGCTTCGAACTTGATTTTCTGTCGTGTGACAGACTTCGCTTCTCTGTTCGAAGGTTGTCCTTTTGTGTGTTGTGTTCGAAGCTTTCTGTTCGAAGGTTTCACTTCGAAGCTTTCGGTTCAAAGTTGTGTTCGAAGTTTTATCTTCGAAGTGCACACTTCGAAGCAGGCTCCGACTCTGTCACTTTGCTCCGAAGCTCTTGGTTCGAAGCTGTGTTCGAAGCCTTGACTTTGAAGTACATACTTCGAACCAGGCTTCGGCATCGTCATACTGCGCTCCGAAGTACACTTCGCAACATGCCACTTCGAACTAGGCTAGACCGTGTCTCCTTCAGCATCTCGGACAGGCTCCGTCACCAACCTCCGAAGCAGACCTCGACGTGCGAAGGGGGCTTCGCCAAGTTCCGAACAGGAGACAAATTTGGACAGTAACTTCTCTTTTCATCTTACACATACTTAGATCATTTCATTGAGAAGTTTAGGCCTGTTACATCTTGTTCATCTTCCTAGTTGCACTACTATAATAGTTCTCAGTTCTCATCAGTTGTTTCTAGGTTAGAAACCTTTAGACTTAGGCCTTCTGTTTATTTTCTGCTGCGTAGTCTGTTTGAGGTGCGTTGGGTATTGGGACCAGGCCATTGATTCGAAAGAATTTTTAAGGCGCCCATTCACCCCCCCTCTGGTCGCTACTTTCGGTCCTACACCATCCTCACCCCTATATTTATAGGGGCTAGTCTTCTTATCTCTAAGGCTAATCTGGTAGGATTTGGCCTAATCAACTTTATTGATAAAAACAGTCAGAATCAGTATCAAACTCTATCTCTGAAGCCAGCCCAAAGTGGGCCTTCGGCATGCCTGCCGAAGCCTGCTCCTCGGGCCGAAGCTTCGGTGGGGCAGGCCTCCGGAGGGCCTTCGAGCCAAAGCTAGCAAGCCGTCAAAAGGCCTCCAAAGCCCAATATTCGATGGGCCTTCGGCCCTGTAAGGCTTCGTCTTGATCCAAGACTTGTGTATTTTTGGCCCAAATTACCAAAATTGATATTTTGATAATTTGACCATTAATGCCATTTTTGCTATCAATAGCGTGCTTTTTCTTTAATTTTCTAGATAGATCAATTTACCACAAGCACTTTTGAGAAACAAAGTGAGTCTTGCACTGTGGTTTTATCTTGATAATGAGTGATTGACAAGATTGTCTATCTAATCTGCCTGGTTGTATGAGTAATGGTATGAGTTGCATGGAGGAGCGTGTTTTGCTTATCTCATGTGTGCAGGGTTGAGATGCTAGTCAACTGTCGATGGCGGGTGATCAGGGTCAGGTAGGGAGCCTGATGCTAGATGGTCAAGGAAGCCGGGGAAGTTGAAGGTGATCTCAGGTGTACACATGGATATGAGGTAAGACATGGACGAACTGATGATCAAGACAATGTGTTGACCAAGTCAGTGAAAGGGAGGCCAGTGCAATTGACAAGGCGACTCTAGGGATTGAGAGCAGGAGAGACTTGCTGGAAGTCGAGTTCATAGATGGGTGACACATGTCGAAGATGTGGAAGGCTTTGTCGGTTTCAGCTGAAAACCGTCATATCAGGAATGTTTTTAAATTTCAAGAAATAGGAGTTTATTTTTCTATTTAGTTGTCTAGATTAAGTGTAATCTTTTAGTATTTTTCTGAATTTTTAATTCTGAAAAATTACTAAAATAATATGTGAAATGATGTAATAAATTAGGTTTATACTTTTGTGTATTTTTCAGAATTATTAATTCTGAAAATACACAAGGGCATTTAGCTAATTTCTTGGTAATTAAACCCTAATGGCATTTTTGGAAATACCTTGATAGGCTTGCCTATATAAAGGATCCCATGCCTAGAGGTTTAGGAGAACTTTTTGGCTGAAAATTTTGGGGGTTGTGAATTTTTATCCAGAATTTTACTTTCTCTCTCTCTGTTTTCCTGCTGCCATTGGTTGTGTTCATTCACACTGTTCTCATGCCGACCGAGCTATAGCACCGCCACCAAGCTAGAGAGCGACCACAACGGGAGAAACATCATTTGCCGAGTGCAACATGCACTCGGCAAAGCCTTAAAACCTCTCGGCAAAAATTTCACCGAGGGTTGCACTCGGCAAAAAATACACGGCAAACATCCTCTCGGCGAACCCACCTTCGCCGAGTGTTTTTCATCGGGCACTCGGCGAAGGGTTCGCCAAGTGCCAAAAGTAGCACTCGGTAAAAAAAAGCGACTTCACGGTTTGAAAACGGTGGATGTTTTGCCGAGTGTCAAAATGTGACACTCGGCAAAGTTTACAACAAAAAATAAAAAAATACGGCGGGCTGCCGCACAAGCTACGGGCGGCCGGGGGAGGCGGTGCAACGCCGGCAGGGGGCCGGGGCAGCGGGGCGGGGGCCATGGCGGCGGTCGGGGGCGGCGGGGCGACACCGGCGGGCGGCGGTCAGGGGCGGCGGGGCGACGCCGGGGCGGCGGGGCGACGCCGGGGCGGCGGGGCGACGCCGGGGCGGCGGGGTAGGGGGCCGGGACGACGGAGCGACGCCAGGGCCGGGGTGGCGGGGCGACACCGGCGGGCGGCGGTCAGGGGCGGTGGGGCGACGCCGGCGGAGGGCCGGGGCGGCGGTCAGGGGCGGCGGGGCGACGCCGGCGAGGGGCCGGGGCAGCGGGGTAGAGGGGCGTGGCGGCGGGGCGATGCCGGCGGGGGGCCGAGGCGACGGGGCGACGCCGGCGGGGGGCCGGGGAGAGGGCATCGGCCGGTGCAGTGAGAGGGAAGAGGTAGAGGAGAGAATGAGGGAGAAGGACAGGAGAGGTGGGTTTTAAAAAAAAAATTGAAAATTTTGAAAAAAAGTGCGCCAATTTTGAAATTTGGGTGAAAAATTATGCGGGAAATTTTTTTTGGTTTGCCGAGTGTTGCACTCGGCAAACCCAAAATATTTGCCGAGTGTTGCACTCGGCAAAGAGGCTTATTTATTTTTTTATTTTTGTTTAATTTGTTTTACAATATTTTGCTTGAAAGAAATTATAAAACTATATTGCAT
Organism: Zizania palustris; assembly: GCA_019279435.1. Taxonomy (NCBI): domain Eukaryota; kingdom Viridiplantae; phylum Streptophyta; class Magnoliopsida; order Poales; family Poaceae; genus Zizania; species Zizania palustris. The sequence continues at coordinate 88,665,567 of JAAALK010000283.1, forward strand.
AAGGACTAAAAATAAAGTAAACAACATAAATATGTTTTTTAATAATATTTTTATTATTATTTCATACATTTGTAGTTCAAATTTCACATATTTCAATTTAAATCCTAAAACGTACTTAATAATTTAAAAATAACAAACTAAACCAAAAAATGTGTAATTTTTACATGAGATAATATATGTTGTGTTTTTATTGTAAAAAAAATCAATTACAAAAAATAATTTACCCATCAAACCTCTTTCAAACCTATCTCATTTCTTCTCTAAACCATAAACACTTCTCGTATAATCTCCGATTTCTAAACACTCTACGTGATAATTTTCTCTGAATATTTTTAAATTTTTATCACAGCATCTATGTATCATATAATAGCACCATGAGAAGTCTCATGTTTTTTAGACATCAGTTGATTTTTTTATAATTAAAAAACTATTAAGCTTCACGTTGTTGAACGAGCGTCACACCCTAAATTGTTCAAAAAAACTTTAATTCAGTTTATAAGAACCATAAATAGACTTTAAAACATGAATATTATTTTTTCATAATTTTTTGTTTATTATTTTAGGCACTTGCAGTTCAAATTTTATCTATTTCAATTTAAATCCTAAAACATACTTAATAATTTAAAAATAACAAACTGAACCAGAAAAATGTGTAATTTTTACATGAGATAATATATGTTGTGTTTTTATTGAAGAAAAAATTTCAATTACATAAAATAATTTACCCATCAAACCTCTTTCAAACCTATCTCATTTCTTCTTTAAACCATAAACACTTCTTGTATAATCTCCGATTTCTAAACACTCTACGTGATAATTTTCTCCAAATATTTTTAATTTTTTATCACAACATCTATGTATCATATAATAACACCATGACAAGTCTCATGTTTTTTAGACATCAGTTGATTTTTTTATAATTAAAAAACTATTAAGCTTCACGTTGTTGAACGAGCGTCACACCCTATATTATTCAAAATTTCTTTTAATTCAGTTTATAAGAACCCTAAATAGAATTTAAAACATGAATATGATTTTTTCATAATTTTTTGTTTATTATTTTAGGTACTTGTAGTTCAAATTTCACCTATTTCAATTTAAATCCTAGAAACATCCTTAATAATTTAAAAATAACAAACTGAAACAAAAAAATGTGTAATTTTTACATGAGATAATATATCTTGTGTTTTTATTATAGAAAAAAATTCAAGCTAAAATCAAATTGAAAATATCATGTAGACTTGAAACAATGGTTCAAAAAAAATAAAAAAAATGGGTTTGCCGAGTGTTTTTTAAAAAGCACTCGGCAAACATGCTCTCTTTGCCGAGTGCTTTTTAAAAAACACTCGGCAAACCCTCAAAAAAAAATTTTTTTTGCCGCGCACGCACGCCGTCATGACGTTCGTTAGTAACATATTTGCCGAGTGTATTTTAAAAAAACACTCGGCAAACATTTAATTTGCCGAGTGTTTTTTATTTACCGAGTGTTTTTTAAAAAATACTTGGCAAACAAATCTTTGCCGAGTGCCCGAGATATTACACTCGGCAAAGCTTAGGGCACTCGGCAAACTTCTCATTTCCGGTAGTGGACGTCGTCTTAGTTCTGTTGCTGCGCCATCGCCAGGTGCACTGGTTTTCCTTTGATTTGTTCTTGTGTTGTGTCTTGATTTCGTTGAGCTTGTGCGTGGCGTTCCATGCAGAAGCTTCATGGCTCTGCCAGAACGGCGCTAGCTGCTAGGACGTAGAGCAGTCGTGACTCAGCTGTTGCGGTTTTTTATGGGTTCATTGAAATTAATGTGGATTTTGTCGGTGGTCTTGGTTTTGAATTACTTTTTAGTCGATTGCAACTTCTTCGGTTCTTCCAACAAGCAGTTTGCTTCGTGCATTGCTTCTTATCTCCACACTTCAGAAGTTCACGTGAGGAGCTTTCAGCCCACGGTACTGTTTCTCATTTATTTTGCGTTGTTTTAAGTTTGATGTTGATATCTGTTCTAACCAGTTCATGTATGAGGCTTATCCATAGTCATTAGCAGTAATAGGTATTTTGGATCAAGGCAAATTATCGGAATTACTGGCCTTGATCTTTACCTCTGCAAAATATCTTCAGTTTTGGTGTGCTGAATATTTTGATCTTGCCAAACAGAGATTATTTAGGGCATGTAGTTCTTATATCTAGTAGTTGTGAGGAAACATTATTCATGTTTCTTTTTGTTATTTCTCTGTTAGAGCAGAATTCTGGTTCTGATAGTCTTTGTTTGATGCGTTGAGATTTTTCTTGGTCTCTCTTGATGACTAACAAGATGATTAATCATCACTAATGTTTTCGGTTTCCTGTGCATTTGTCATTGATTATGTCCTGAAGGTCAGGTTTATTTTGTTCAGATTCATGCAATGCCAATCCTTAGTTCATACTTATTTTTGAGTTTGTACTGAAGTTTGATCTTTATCTGGTTTTTGAGTTTACTACATTCAGTCGACATTTTAGTGATCGATTTGGGTAGTCGGTGATTCATATACCGACTAAAAGAGTGTGTCGGTAATTCAAAGTCCGACAGACCCCTTGTGTCGGTCACTCATTCACCGATTAAGGCCCTATTGGTATTTTATAGTTCGACCAGAAGTAAAGATTCAGTGTTTGTGATCTCTCGATCTGTCATTTCACATCATATCAGATAGGAGGGTGATAGCACCTGGTTTATAGGAGATTTAGGTGTGTTATTAAATCTGCTTCCACGTGTTCTTTTAGAGGCGCGTTGGGTGTTTAGAAAAGGCCATCAATTCGTAAGAATTTATTGAGGCGCCTATTCACCCTCCCTCTAGTCACCTATTTCGATCCTACAACATTACTTTCGGACTGCACTATGATTAGTTATTGATATATTTTTGTATCCTTAGTGCATTTTGAGTCATCTATGATCATGTTTAATCATCTGGATCTATTTTATCTGTTTGAAATGTCTATGTGTTAGATGATCTTTTAATTTGCCTTTAAGCACTTTGTTAGTGTCTTTTTGATTAGGACACCGGTCGTTTTTGGGAGAGATTCTTTTTAGTGCTTATGATTTCTCAGACTGTCACATCACATCTTAATTGACAGGAGAATGATAGTGTTATTTTCATCTGTGTTTTTGGTGTAAGTTTTTGGCTCTTCCATTTATCTGTTGAGGTGTGTTGGGTGTTGGGAGGAGGCCATTAATTCGAAAGAATTTTTTAGGCACCCATTCACCTCCCCCCTCCGGTCGCTACTCTCGGTCCTACAGTCTTTTGGAGCGACGAGTTGTCGATGCCGAGAGCCCCCAACTTCCCTTTGAATAGAACATCGAGGCTGCCCCCTCTAGCAATCAGCACCCTCTTTAGGTGAACCTTTAGGATGATGGGGTCGACGACGAGCGGGAAGCACCCGGGCTTGGGGACGTTAGTCCACTGGTCCCGCCGGTCGAAGGTTATTGAAAACTCAGACCACCGGAGATGCTCTAGCGCTTCGGTGCTGATGGCGTTGACACGACGGGTCATCATCTTCTGCTGATGCGTCTCGAAGGCCACCGTGCCTTTGAATATCATGGAGACCGTCCGTGCAGGCTCCTGGAAGTCATTCCTCCCAGGAGGGATGTCCCCCTTGTCTTCAGTATCTTCGGGTCTTCTTTCGTCAGTGTCCCGATGATGCTTGTCGAGTTGGTGGGACACTTTGGCCTCTCTCACATTCTGGTTCTACAGTTGAAAGCAGATCCTTCAAGGCGTGTCATTCCGGCCTCACAACTGGGTTCCATGATTGGCGATCATAATCTCCTTCTCCTTCCTCTTTTTGTTGGGAAGACGAGGCCGAGCATGGTCGACGTGATCCATGAAGGTGGGCGATTGACGGGCCCTAGGTGATCGGCAGGCCATGGGCGATCGGCGATGCCCCTCCTTCACCTTCTAGTCTTCGTTGTTGTCGTGCGGCTTTGGGAGCATATGCTCCCACTCGGCGTCTTCAGTGCTAGTGAACTATTCGGTGACAGTGATCATGTGGCCAAGATTAGCTGATGCATACATGATCAGGTGGTGGAACAACTCGGGCAGCTTCCTCAAGCCATCCTGGAACACAGAAATCACATCGGTGTCGGTGATTGTGGCGACATCGTGGCGCTTCCCGGAGAATCGGCAAATATACTCCCGTAGGGACTCTCCTTCTCTTTTGTGAACTTGGCGTAGGTCGTGCCAGAAGGCGTGTCTTTGCCACATCCCCCGGTAGTTGGTGATGGTCACAGAGGTCGTCCCACGAATTGATGGAGCCTTCGAGGAGCGAGATCAGCCAGTTGACAACCGAAGCAGACAACATGACTGGGAGGTAGTTGACCATGACATCTAGATCTCCTCCTACTGCACGGATGGCGATGTAGTACAGTCACAACCATTGAGACGGGTTAGTTTTACCATCATATGGAGCGATTCTGGTCATCCGAAAGTGGCGCGGACACTCGATGTGACGCAACCGTGTAGAGAAGGCGAGAAACCCATCGTGGCGAAGGCCATGATAGTCGGCGTGGCCTTCATTCGGGGCCCCGTGATCACGATCATTCTGATCGTGAAGACGTGGCTCGCCCGCTCCCGTCCTTGTTGTTGACAAAGCAGGAGGTTGCGGGTGATGATGTAGACGTTGATGATCTGATGGGCATCTCCAACAAGCAAGCTTCCACCATGCTCGCTGGGTCAACCGCGCTCCCTTGGCCTGGACAGCCAGGAGTGGTGGCTTAGGGATGGCGATGGTGGTGGTTGAGTAAGTGACGGCTCCACAAGCTGTGCTACATCGGCCTGGGTCTTGGCCCAAGCCCTTTGGAGCTCAGGGCTCTCTTGATGGCAATGAGGTTGGTGGTAGGCGTTTGGTACACGTCATGACCTTCAAAGGCCACGGTGTACGCAGTGGGTTCATATTGTCATTGGACTCCTGATCCTTCTTGGTCCCTAGCGCGCCGATCATGCCTAGCAGAGTTCCGCCTCTAGCATTCTCGGTGGTGGGTGCTGGACTCAGCACCATCGGAAGGCTTGTCCTCAGAGACAGCTCCGGTGATTACCATGATGGCAACCGTGAGAGGCGTCTGAGCGGCCGGCGAGGTCAGTTGATGGTGTCAGTCGTTGGTGATCATGACGAGCTTTCGACATCGGATGGTGCGCCCTCCAGAGTTGGCGAATATGACGAAGTCCGTTGGGGTGTTGGAGGACACCGACGGATGATCCTTGGAGAGTGTCTTCAGCGGAGCGGTCCATCATGACACCTGAGTTGTTGGTGAAGCAGGTGTCACCAACGGCACAGGCGAAGCCTTCACCCGCAATGGAGCAGTGGTGGGAACCATTTGGTTCATGCAGTCGTTGACAAAAGTCAGGCTTCCGAAAGCTAGATGGTGCGCTAGGGAACATTGGTGTTGAACTTGCAGACGACGGCCATCAATCCGATCAGCGGGCCACAGAACTCTACCCCTACCTAGCGCGCTAGATGTCGTTGTGTCGGAACGGCAAGCCTATGGGGGGTACTTGCAGTGTGATTTGTTGTCGGTAAAGGGGAGGAGTCGTGGCTATGGATTCGATTGTTACCCCTACTGAATGGGGCAGGACGCGGACCGAGACAATAATGGAACAGACACGGGAGAGTTTTTAGACAGGTTTGGGCCTCGCGGAGGATAATAACCCTACTCTTGTGTGTGTATGGATGAATGGGGGTGTTTGTATGGATCAATCCCTCAGTGTTGGTCTCAACTAGTGGCGCAATGCTTTTGGACGAGCGTGTGTGTGTGTTGGGATACAAGGATGTGTTGCAACGTGCCCTTCTCAGGGCCTCCCCTAATCCTTTTATATGAAAAGGATTGAGGACTTACAAGAATAATCATGACAATGATAGCTAGCAGAAACAGCTTCATAACTACCAATATAACTACCTCTAAATGGCACTAATGGCTACCATAGAGACGATAATATTGAGGGAAACTGTCGGCATCGATTGGAGATAATCGTTGGGCGGATGGCCCTAGTCCGACCATTGGCTTCTCACCACTCGGGCGCATTCGCTCCCTAGTGGGAGGCCTGGTGGTTGGGAAATCCTTCGTGGGTTGGCCTAGCCAGCAGTCAGTGACCCGAGTAAACCACTCGGTGGGGTACCCTGGATCATATCCCCGACAACGTGTGTGTCAAAGTGTGACCAAAAAACACACCAACACACTTTTTGGCATGCCCGGTGTGACCATATCTAGCAACCCAGCCATGGCAAGCGAGATCAACAACGACAACATCACCCTGATTGCCATGGATACCTTGACTGAAGAACAAAGGCTAGAGGTGCAGTGGCACATGGAGGAATTCCAGAAGTCGTGCCTACAGGCTTACGGCTTGAATCGGCTAGGTCTAGTCTAGAAGAATCCATTGCCGAGACCAGTGCTGGCCATAAAAGATAGCCAACCAGTGGAGAACCCTTAGGCCAATCTCTAGGAGATCGTCGACCAGGCAATTCATCGCTCACTGGTCAGTCAATCTGGGACACTAGCCAATACTCCTTAGGGACTGATCAAGAAAGCTATTGAGGGTACCGTGGTATGTGAACCGCTGCAAAGCCTATCGTACCTCTCCAATGACCAGACAAAACTGATGCACACTCGGCCGGCACCACAGCCGCAAGGACCGATGAGGCTAGAGCAGCTGGGCACATTGCCTAGTCATGAAGGCAACAAGACAGCTCATCTGGCAGGCCCCCGTTGACACCGAGATTTTGTAAAGCCCAAGTCCCACCAAGGAAGGTGCACGGTCAACAAAAGGTCAAAGAGGATCTGGTCAAATAAAGTCATAGGAGTCCATCCGCAACAGCTACATGATCGGAAGGGAAGTCGATGGAGATAAGAGCATAAGATGGTTACAGAATTATCTGGAATAGGTCGGATAAGTTACTTGGATGGCAAGTATATAGACTATAAATATGTTTCCCTTAGGTTAGATTAGACAACTCTCATTCAACCAATCATTCGGCGCATCGCCACCCTTGATCCCCAAGGTTATCTGGCGGCACTCGGGCGCTCAGAGCTAGGTTGCATCATTTTCGATCTCCAGTGAAGAGGTGAGTCCCCCCACCACCGATGTCCGTACCAACTAGGTTTGTATCCTCATGGCTACATTGGTTCAGTTCGATCTCTTGAGAAGAACGGTGAAACAGTACAGTCATCAGTTGTTCTCAGTGTATTTGGCTAGGTCTAAGGCTCCATCAGTTAGGTTTGATCTCTTAGATTGATGTGATCTGGGTCTGATAGTATGATGCTTCATCGGTTAGGTTCGACGTCTCTTGCTAATGTATCTTTTTCATGCCGTATACTGTTCATCTAAGTAAAGTTTTTCCGATTCATTGATATATTGTTCAGAACATTGTGACTAGCTATTGTCTTGGTTAGGTCCGATCTAGTTATTGTGATGATCTCCATGGTATAGATCTGTTATCTCGCATGCTTTATTTATTTCTATTAGAGTACAAGCTGATAGGTTATCTTTAATTCATCTCTGTATCATATTCACCGTCGAAGGGTACACATCAGCCTATATGCATGATCTATCTTTTCTATCGGTCGATGGCATGCTCGCTCAATTGGGTCAACTTGGGCTATCGTCCTTATCGTCAACCAGCAAGGTGATTCATGATTTTATAATCTTTTCCACAGTCATCGGCTTGCTAGCCGATCAACTATGCTACTAACGTTTATCTTTTCTGATCCCTTATCAGCTGCAGGGTCAAACTGATTGGCACACCTTGAACCCTTTTTCTAAGAACGTAGGATATGCACTGGAGTTAAGCAGATCTCCTAGGCCACACGTGTGTCAACGTGTGACCAAAAAAGAACACCAATAGCCCCGCACAGGGCCCACCATAGAGCGCACCATATGGCATCGAGAGGTATGCACCGGCGCCGTTCCCAGCGTTTGACCCAAGACTGCCAAGACAGGGGGTGCCACAAGTAACGTACATCATCGCAAGAAACACACTACTGGACCTCGTGCCGCCAAGAGGGGCACCCAATGGCATCCCTCCTGGGTATCATCAGACGGCATACTACGGAGCACAGCCCTACGGTGATGACGGACAGTATAGGCACAATGTTGTCCGGCAAGAGCAGTATCAATAGGCCCCAACACCGGGGCAGCAAGAAGACGATTAGGTGAATCAGATCACGGAGGTTATTAGAGATCAATTTGGGCTGAAGCCCAAGGAACAGACGTACATGTATTGGCGGCCATACCCGGAATGGTTTGATCGAGTACCACGGCCAGGCTGATATAAGGTAACCCAACTTCACCAAGTTTTCAGGACAAGACTCAATCTCCACAATCGAGCATATTAGACGTTTCCTCACCCAATGCAGAGAGGCATCGGCCGATGAGGAACTAAGGGTCCAATTCTTCCCATTGTCTCTATCGGGATCGACCTTCGCATGGTTCTCTTCACTGCTGGCAGACTCCTCAGAGGATGGGTGGATTTAGAGAAGAAGTTTCCCAAGTATTTCTTCACCGTCATCCAAGAGAAGAAACTTACCGACTTGACGTCTGTGAAACAAAGAATGGATGAGTTGGTACAATATTATATCCAAAGGTTTCGAGACATACTGAGCAGATGCTACAGTCTGAGCCTTAGCGACAGTTAGTTGGTAGAGTTGGCAATTCAAGGACTCCTGAACCCAATTAAGGAGAGGTATTGGCACATGAGATCCGATTCCAAGAGGCAAAGAGGGACAAGTATCAGAAGAAAGTGGCATACGACCAGGTATACCATTCGGACTCCAACAAGAGCAGTGACTCAGATGCAGAGGTCGGTATGGCCGAGTGGTCGAAGAACAAGAAACATGTTGCGTGCCCGTGGGTAAATTCGGCTGAGAATGAGGATAAGTATGACTTCGACATCAACAAGGATCACAAGATATTTGACTTGTTGCTTAAAGAAAAGCAGAAGCAATAAGCAGAAAGCGTGAAAAAGAAGGGCGGAGTGACCGGTACTTATAAAGCTAGAAGAGACTCCTCGGTGGCCAGGTCAAGCCAATTCTGCCGGATTTGGTGGGTTCACCTGCAACGTTCGGCAAAAGGTAATCATGAGTACGGTTATCAAAAATGTCGAAATCTTTGTAGACCTAAGATTATAGGAACATGATCTTCGGCTTAAAGAACACCAGTATCAAAACATAGATACATCGGACCAGGCAACACCCAACGAAGTTGTGAATGGTCGAAGATGAAGAAGTGGAGAGAAGGGAGAAAATTATGAAGCCGGAATTCTAAGTGAAGTTATAAAGGTATTTGAAAAAACATGGCGGTGGGGATAATGAATATTGTTAATTTCGAAGCATCAACAACCACTTAATTCTCCAAAACTGGGGGGCATGTGTTGACGTCAATATTTGGTAAAGCCCAGGCCCACTAAATATGTCACATGGTCAACTAAAGTCAAAGAGGATTCAGTTAACAAAAGTAAAGGAAGTCCATCCATGTTGTTACAAGATGGTCGGACACAGAAGAGCCGATGGTGATAAAGATTAGAAGAAGATGAAGATTATCCAGAATCGTTTAAGAGAGAGTGCTTGGACGGTAAGTCTCCGAACTATAAATATGTACGCCTAGTTAGATTAGAAAACACATCTATGTCAATCAACTACTCGACGCATCGCCACCCTTGGCTTCCCAGGTTAATCCGATGGGGTTCGACACTCAGAGCTGGGCTGCATCATTTTGATCTCCGGCGAAGAGGGGAATCCCACCACCCCCGATGTCCATACCAATTAGGTCAGAATCCTCATGGCTACATCATCTTGATATCTTGACGTGAATATCGAAACAATACGGTCGCTGGTTGTTCTCAGTGTATTAGATAGGTCTAAGGCTGCTGTTGACGCTAAAATATATCAATCAAAGTACCAACGCACTGACGCCGCTTCGACAATCCAAAAGCACGTGGACACCTAGATATAACCCTAGGCATGACACGACACCGATGCCGCGTTCCGATGACCCTTGATAGTGACAAGGGAGGGTGGAGTCGCCAGACAATTAAACAATATCAAAATATTATTCAATTAACCAAATTGTAGATAAAAATACCAAACCGGTCAATTTAGAGGTCGATTGGACCGAAGCTAAATTGGCAGTCAGACCAATGCTAGGCCACCGGTCAGACCGGCGATGTGGAATGTCTAGTCGAAGGGGGCTCCAGCGTACCATGTGTGGGCTCCGGTCAGACTGAAGGTGTTTGTAGCGCCCGGATTTAATAAAACCCAGACTTTATTGAAATTCAATAGAAAATCAATAATCACAATATGTTCATCACACGACGACGCACATACGTCAAATATTTGTGGCTCGCAGACCACATTATTACACAAAGGTTAAAATAAAAGAAACTATGAAAACAATAAACTCGATGAACATCTTCTCCAGGGTCGCTTCCTTCACTAGGTCGCTACTCTAGACCATCCTCATCATAGTAGGCCTCTGAGGTGGTTTTTCCAATGGGTGAGTACAACGTATTCAACAAGCCACCGAGAAAATGCAATAATAATGCAAGGTAATAACAAAGGGAGGTAATGGTTTAAAGTGCGGAAAAGTACATTTTTATCTTGCAGCCTTTAATGTGAGTCAGGTTTATTCATACAAAATATTTGAAGGATGCATGGGTGGCACGGAAGGCGGTGGAGAATCCCGCCTAGGTGACCAAGTGACCTTCGGGTTGGGATTCCCGATAGTTATCCCACCACTCTTGTCACGCCCAGATTTAATAAATCTGGGCCTTTATTGAAATTCCATAGAAAATCAATAAACCAAGACGTTCATCATGCGACCACGTACAATACGAGCAATCATTCACGGTTTGTAGACCGTATTAGTACAAAAGTTAATAAAGGTGAAGAGAAACTAATAAATAAAAGGTCCTAGATGAACACCTCCTTCTAGTATTGCCTTAACTGGATCGCTACTCCAGACCTTCATCCTCCTCGTAGTAGACGAGTTCTAGTGGTGAAAATCAACGGGGGTGAGTACAAACATACTCAGCAAGTCACCGGATGCAAATATAATGCAGAGTAATAACAAGGGAGATAGAGGGTAATTTTGCGGAAGAGCATAATTTGTAAAGCAATTAAATGTGATCAATTTATTAGTACTGAAATGTAAACATGTGTATGCATCATCATCTTCTAACTTGAGGGGTACAGTCAGCCCACCCTCGCTCAACAGTCCTTACATGCCATGAATAACTCAACCATTCAAACAATAATAAACTAACTGCGAGAAGTCACACAACCCACCCTTGACCGTGGGCTCGGCTTTTCGAAAAGATTAAATACTCTGATCAGAGGTGTACCACTGTACCCACAAGGAACACACTCATCACATACACCAAAGTGTAATGAGATGAACCATACCACGGGAACTCGTGCCAAAACCTTCCATATGGTCCTCCTCGACCCGACAGTACCCTCTTATGGGTTTCATATCGTGCCCCGACGCATCGAGCCAACACCATACCCCCCTTGAGCCACGTCGGTGAGGAGCCATGCTGAATAGTGTGGGCCTCATGGTCCAGAAGTGATGAGTCATTGTCAACGATAGTCAAAGAGGACAGAAGAAGAAGAGATCTGCTGTTTCATGGGCTGCGTGTGACTCAGGTACACGGGCAGCAAGCGACTGTCGGGCAGAGGATGCTGCGAAGTCGGGCTGGCCCAATCCAGGTACATGGGCCAGGAGCAGCAGAAGACCCACTGGGCTAGTGACCAGGATTGACTCAGGTACACGGGCGGTGAGTGATTGCCGGGCCGAGAGAGCTGCGGAATCGGGCCGGCCCAATCCGGGTACCTGGTGCAAAGTCGGTGAGTGACAACCATTTATCTTGTATCCGACTGTCCAGAAGAGAAGTTGTAGTCGCTACGAAAAGTTTAGCTTCCGGACAAGTCATCTGTATCTCTAGGCATACAGTCAGTCAGTTGTGTCTGTAAAAATACCTAAGGGCAGTTGAGTCTTTTCCTTTATTTTAGCATCTGTAAAAAACCCTAAGGGGCTGGTGGAATATTCTAGGCCATTGGGCAGCCTATAAATAGGGCCCCAATCCCTAGGGTTGGACTACCCTTCTAGAAATCACTTTTTGAATCATTCATTGGGTCATCTCTTTCCTGCGTATGTCTCTCTCCTGCTGTGTGCGCCGCTAGGCTGATAGCTGCAGTTCATCTATTTTGTTCTCTATTTTCGGATGTTTCTATTCCTTCTGCTTCGTGCAGCTTCTCATTTAATGGGTCCGCAGTAATCAATTTGTTTACAGCGATTTTATTCCTGGTTCTTGAGTGCTTCGGTTTGTTTCTGTTCTTCACGAGAAGAGTACTAGTTCTTGCTGTTTGCAAGTAGTACTACTTCACTGTAGCAACAGTACTCTAGTACTCTAGACTTGCTTTTTACTACATAGCTTTTTGATCAAGTTGACAGGGCCAAGTGCCTTTTCTGACTGTTTCTGGCGAAGCCCCTTCTCTCTGTTCGAAGTCCCTCAGCTCCGTGAGGCAGGCTTCGATCTGACATCTTCGAAGGCTTCGCTTGAACTTCGGCTTCAAGTTTGTGCTGTGTTTCTAGCTTCGCTGTATGCTTTGCACTCTGTCAGCTTCACATACTTCGATAGTCTTTGCGAAGGTGTACTCAGTCTCGAGCTGTTCGAAGTCAATACTTCGTCAGGCTTCGGAGCTAGCTTCGAAGCTAATCTCACTGATAGACTTCGCTCAGTGTTTGCATCTGTCTTCTCCGAAGGATGCTTTTTCGAAGGTAGAATGTAGGCTTCGATTTTGGTTTCTCTGTCGTGTGATAGGCTTCGCTACTCCTTCGAAGGTTGTCTTTCTGTGCGATGTGTTCGAAGGTCTGTTCGAAGGTTGTGCCTCGAAGTACTCTGTTCGAAGCAAGCTTCGTTACCTTCGTACGTTGCTTCGAAGCATTCTCCGCTCTTTCATCTTGAGATAGGCTAGATCAACTTAACCTTCGACTCATATTTGTCAACCTTCGTCAACCATCCCCGAAGCAGGCTTCGACCACCGAAGCAGGCTTCGACCACCGAAGCATACCTCGACCGGCGAAGCAGGCTTCGCCAAGTTCCGAACAGGAGACAGATCTTGAACAGTAACTTCTCTTCTCATTCATAGTGCACTTAGATTGCTTTACTGAGAAGTTTATTTTGCCTTGTCTCGTGTACTCTGTTTATCTGTCTATTAGCACTGCACTAGCATTTCTCTGTTCATCAACAGTTGCTTCTAGGCTAGATACCTTTAGACTTAGGCTATCTATTCATTCTCTGCTGATTAGTCTTTAGAGGTGCGTTGGGTATTGGGAGCAGGCCATTGATTCGAAAGAATTTTTAGGCGCCCATTCACCCCCCCTCTGGTCGCTACTTTCGGTCCTACAAGTGGTATCAGAGCAAGGTTAGGATTTTTCCATACCTTAACCGATTCTAAACCCCAGTAGTGACCATGACGTCTCCTGACAAGGTCCCGTCCTTGGAAGCCTATGGCTATAACTATTGGAAGACTCGCATGCGAGCCTATCTCATGAGCCAGGGTTCGGACATTTGGGACATTTGCGTTCACACCACGTTTGTCATATTGCCAGTCGCTGAGCATGGTACTGCTGGTATCATTGCTCAGCATCTGAGCAACAGTAAGGCTGTGAACATTCTTTTCTCTGGTTTAGGTCCCACTGAGTTTGAGCATGTGAGCCATCTCTCCACTACGAGAGAGATCTGGGCTACCCTCAAGGCACACCATGAGGGAACAGCACAGGTCAAGGCTCGGCTCTATCAGACCTACCGGCGTGAATATGAGAATTTCACACAGAAGCCGGGTGAATCTGTTGAGGCTTTGTTTGGTCATTTTCAGTCGATCATAAACAAGCTTTGGGACAACAAGGCTGAGTGTTGGCGCAAATGTTACGCCAACAGGTTCTCTGAAATCAAGAACGGACAAACAAGGAGTTTGCGCTTTAGGACTACCTCGAGCCTCCGAATTGGATAATAACTCGAGTGGTCCGAATGAGTGTGATTAATAACTTGTTCTGGATCTCCTTTTACAAGGTACAAAGGGGGGTACTTATAGGGGAAAAAGCATAAGGAAAAGACCTATTTACCCCTAGATTACAACCGACATAGTGGAAACTATTCGGTACCATAAACAAGGTTATATAAGGTAAAATACTACAAGGTAGATGGATAAGGTGGACATCCAATCAATCATGTCCTTCGGCTTCGAGGCCTCCATCTCCCATTCGGAGGGTTCTCCAGGGCTTCGCACCGTTGCACCCTTCGGCGCGGCGACTGATACTTCGAACAACTGCTCACTAGCTTCGGAGTTCTCCTCAGCCTTTGAAGGATTAATCTTTAAGCCCTGGAAATGGAGTAATTTCCCCCAACAGTAGCCCCTCGAATACGCCTTTCTGTGGTTAACCTGTTTAGAAAGAAGGCAGTATACGGAAGGAACATTTCTATTTTCTGAAGCTTAAAGAGGATTGGAGCATGCTGCGACTTAGCCGAGGACTTCGAGCCTAACGCGCTCGAACCTCCCCCTTCGGGTTCTTGAAGTAATGGGAACGCAAATTGGTAAGGGAACGGTCTCGGAGTGCAAACGTCGTGGAGCGCCGTTAGATTGTAGCCGTTATAGCGCAAGTAGCTGTTACACTCGGCACAAAAGGTAACGGTCGATTTTTACAGCGGTTGCTCGCCGTTTCAATTACCAGACCCACTTCTTGGTGACAGAAGCCGAACCTGCAGTGTGAAACCAATCGAAGAGTAGCACTGGTCGTGCGGTTATAAAAAGGGAAAGACAGGGATTAACCGGGATTTTTTACCGCATCCATTATTCACGATTCACTTTCCCCCAATCTTCCAATATCTTGAGCACTCAAGCGCAATGGCGAGAACAAGCCACACCACCCCAGCAGCAGCCAACACCCTAGCGCAGAGGCAGGCGTGGGCTGCCTCGGCAGCAGCGGCAATGGAAGGGACCTCGAGTGGAGCTTGGCCCAAGAATCCTCGGGCTCTCCGTCCGCCCTCCAAGAAGAAGATTGCCCAGAGCTTCATCATCGGCCAATCCGTGAGCACCGCCGAATCTATTGAAGAAGCAATGGACGGAAAGCTGGGCGCTGGACTGAGGACTCGAGTCCCCGGGACAGAATCAACTCTGAGGCCGTGAAGCGGAGAGGTGGTGGTCTTCTAAGCGTTCTTCGAAGCAGGCTTGGGGCTGCCAGCCGTGGACTTCTTGGCAGAGGTATTGGACTTGTTCCACATAACTCTGCCTCAGCTATCCCCCAATGCCATCGCGCATTTAGCCATCTTCGAATGGGCGCTCCGGGTAGAGGGATGCGTAGGACGCTCCGAGATCTTCGCCGCGACCCACGAAGCTATATGCCAGCCGAAACCCCAAGACGGACCTGGGGACTCCAAGGTGACTATAGCCTTCGGCAGCGTCAACTTCCAGCTACGGAGGGAGCATGCCCTTCATTTCCCTGCAAAAGCCATAAACGACAGGTGGTATACAAACTGGATACTCCAGTGGTTTTACGCCGAAGTCGGAGAGGACTCCCCCCTCGCTGGTCCTCTCCAGGAGATCTGGTTCCGGAAGGAAGCGGACATCTCTCCGAACCCTAGCCTACTCTCGACGAGGCTAGGGTTGCTCACTTCGGTGGCTCGTCGCATGAGCATGCGCGATCTAGCCGAGGAATTCATCGCCCTTCGGATCCCTCCCCTCGGAGCCAACTGGCCGATCGTGTTTCCACAGGCCTCGGAGGGGGACCTCCGAAACTTAGGTAAGACTTATTCCCTGCAGCATCATATTAGATGAAGGAACCAATTATATTCATAATTTCATACCTTTTTCTTTCAGCGGCGCCTCTGGCATTGGCTCCGGAAGACATTGTTCGGGCCACCGAACGAGTTCTCGGAGCCCCTTTGGTGGCCGAGAGGCAAAAAAGTCTAGAGCTGGTGGGATGCTGGGAGCGATCCAACAGAGTGTGGAGAGCTCTCGGGATGGAGCCCCCCCTTCTCCCGGACTTCGCCCCGACCGGAGCGGCTGCTCGCAAAAGGAAAGCCGTTGCCGAGCCATCCAAGAAAACCGGCAAGCAGCCGCCCAGGAAGAAGAAGGTAGCGAAGCCCCCATCGCAGTTGGCGCCTGCCTCGTCTGCTTCATCGTCGGGCGCTCAAAGTTCAGCCTCCGAAGAGGCAGAGGACTCTGACGGTCAGACAGCGGCGGCCTTCGAAGCCTACCTCCTGGACGACGAAGACCTAGGGGAGGTCCCCCCTAGCACCTCCGTTAGGGAGGTAGTAAGCGTAACTCTGATGGTTCCTCCTGTGCCCGCCGTCGTGCAAGTGGATTCAGACTCCGCTACTCCCGGCTTGCCTGCACCAGAGGTGGTTACGGTGGAGATCGTGGCTCCGGCAGGAAATGTTGGGGGCAGGACCTCAGGAGATGACTTCGCCGACATCCTTCAGATGTATGAGGTCCTGGAGGATCCGGCGATCCTACCCCACGAGGCTCCCAGAGGTACTTTCCGAAGCTCCCCCCTTTTTTGATCAATACCTGCACATTATTTCTGAAAGCATGTTTATTAATTTTGTTATCGAAGTAGGTACCTCTACGGGTGTCAATGCCTCGGTGGCGTCCGACGCTCCTGCACCTTCGGAGGCTGCTGCTCAAGCGGACCCTCCCTTGCCTTTGGACGCTCCGAGCTTGATGGTGGAGGACGCGTCCGCTGGAGCGGAAGATGCGCTTGCCGGGACGGAGTTGGCGACGGAGGTCACCCCTACAGTGGCAGCCTCGACCACCGAGGTTGCCTCCGCCTCTGCGGTTCTGGTCGAAGGGGTAGCTGTCGACGGTCGGAGTACTCCTGCTTCACCCTCTTTCATACCGGGGAGGGGCAAGAGTATTTCTAGCCTCGGCCTTCATCCTGGCCAGGCCGCGACCTCCATCGGCAACTCGGAGGACGAGGCCGCAGCGGATGATGTTCAAGCTCTGTCTTGGCTTCCTCTGCTGGCTCCGTTCTTGGAGCACCGGAGTGGCCTCCGGAAACTCATGGAGCCCCTGGCTGAGAGAAGCCAGGACATCGCCAATTCGGACTTGGTCTCCGTCTTGAGCGAGGCCAGGGCTTCGTCACTCAACACAGCCCTCGAAAGGGCTGCCCTTCAGGTATGAAAAAAACACCATACCTACTTCGCATTAGTGATCATAAATACCTCAGTACTTACTTTGTTCTTTTTGCAGCAATTTGTCCTTGCTAGAGCGGCAGTGACTTCCAACGAGGTCGAGGTTAATCGACTCAAACGGAAGGTCACCACCCTCCAGACGGCCCTTAACGACTCCACCGGGAGATCCCTCAGGCTGGAGGAAGATATCCTAGAGGAGCGGAGGGCTAGGGCGGTGTCTGACCAAGCCCTCCGGGAAGCGCGACAAGCCAGCGACGCCCTTCGCTCGTCTGCCCAAGAGGTCGAGGCCGAGCGCGTCGTCCTTCGAGCGGAAGTTGAAAGACTCCGCCAAGAGGCTGCTACTTCGAGCGCGCAGTTGGTGGAGCTCCAGGGGGCTCTTAGCCAGGCGATGGCCCATAAGAGCTCTTTAATGCTCCGGGTGGCCGAAGTGTCTGCGACTGCTGCAGGGCTGGAAGCAGCGGAGAAGAAGAATTCCAGTACTGCGGACCGTACCTTGGAGGCTCTTCAGGGTACGCTGGAGTACTTCGGCACCATGTGCCCTTCGTCTTCTACTGCGACCCACGAGCACCTTGACCGAAAGCTGATGAGGATCCAAGTTGCTTCGTCGCTGATGAAGAACTCCGGCATTCGGTACGGAGAGATCTCCGGACAGTGTGCCGGCATTGGGGTTCTTCGTCATCTTGAATCTCTTCGGATCCCCCTCGGCTCAGTCGGGGGTTCGTCTCCTGGAGGCTTCGTAGACGACGACTTGCTGCGGCCATCTTTGGAGGTGGCTTCGGCCTGGGAAGCCTTTCGGTCGACCTGGAAGACAGACCACAAGGTCGCAGCTAAAGCTTGGATTGACGAGGCCCGTCGGCAGAAGCAAGCACATACAAAGCCACCACTTCCTGCTTCGCTAGCCCCTTCGATTCCTGCTCCACCAACCGACCCGCAGGTCTAGCCACTTAGGGTTACTATGTACATGAAGCCTTGTAAAGCCTCTTTTTATTAATGAAAAAGTTATAAACAAGAACTTGTCTTGGGTGTTCTGCTCTTTTTTAGGTTTTGTCATGCACTTCGAGCCCTGACTTCGAACTTCTGGAAATTACCGACGAACTCCGAAAGGAGTGGGCAAACCTCGAGGGCTTGAGGCCTTACCGCCACTCCCGTTTTTCTGTTCCTCGTGGAGACGGAGGAGAGATCACCCTTGAAGTTTGTCGGGATGTCTTAGCTTATATTAAAGAGGAAGAGAAGGCGGAGGGGTCTTCGTCTTCCGAACCTATTGACTGGTCTGACTCGGAGGACCAGGCCACGAAGGCTGACTCCGAGAGGCTCCTGACATGGGCCGAGCTTCAAGAGGAGCAGAAGAAACTGCGAGCCTCGAAGAAGAAGAGAAGCACCCGAACTAAAAGGACAATTTCGGTGGCTTCGAGCTCCGAAGGGCAAAGTAGCCGTAGAGGTAGCTCTAGAGGCCGAAAGGGTCTCTGATTTTACCTAGGCTTAGACACAAATTTCTCTTGATGTAAAAGTATAATAATTTAATGTGAAATGCTTCGAAAGTATGCTGTGTGACTCCTATCCTCTGACCCCCCTTGTGGGTGGTGGAGCCTTTACTATAGAGAAGGGTTCGCAAGGCACAATGAATCCCCGAACAACCGCATGCTTCGAATTTACACTTATCATTTGTATTTTTAGTGCGCGCCCGAAGACTAAAAATTTGTTCGCTTTTTAAAGTCTTTAGACTCTTGTATGGATCCTAACAAGCCGGAGCTTGGAATCCATAGGGTGGCCACCTTCGGCTCTTTTACAGATACTTCGCACCCAGAGGTCGAAAGTCTGTTTTTCTTTAAAGTCCTTAGACTCTTCTACGGATCCTAACAAGCCGGAGCCTGGAATCCGTAGGGTGGCCACCTTCGGCTCTTTTACAGATACTTCGCACCCGAAGGTCGAAAGTCTGTTTTTCTTTAAAGTCCTTAGACTCTTCTACGGATCCTAACAAGCCGGAGCCTGGAATCCGTAGGGTGGCGACGGAGCCTCTGAACCAATGGTTCGAAGGCAGCTGCCTGGGTCCTGGGAAAAATGCTTGGCTCTACAAGCATCTCTGTCCTCCTAATGCGTCCATCAGGAGTAAGGGATATTCGAAGAGCAAACAAAATTTGACCCTTATCTTTATTCATAGAAAGGCAAGTTTTTACAAGTGATTACATGGGGCCCCTAAGAAAAGTAACGCTTAAGGTGCTCCGCATGCCATGCATGCTTCAATTCTTCTCCTTCTAAATTAGCTAATTTAAACGATCCGGGGCGCCTTGTGCGTAAGATAACATATGGTCCTTCCCATTTGTTTCCTAGCTTCCCCGGAGCTACTACACTTCGCAACACTAGATGACTGGGCTTTAACTCATTTAGCTTTATCTTCGGGTCATACCATGTTTTGGTGTGGTCCTGGTACTTAGTCAGGTTGGCGACAGCTCGAAGCCTTGTTTCTTCTGACAAATCCAGTGAAGTGCTCCGGTCATCTTCGTCCTCAGGTTGAACTACTCGAAGCGATCCACCTCTGAGCTCTGTAGGAGTCATGGCCTCATCTCCGAAGAGCAATCTAAATGGTGTGAAACCTGTTGACCTGGTTTGAGTGGTTCGAATGGACCATAAGATTTTGGGGAGCTCTTCGACCCACAGCCCCTTGGCCAATCCAACGATTCGGCGATTTAGCCCGGAGAGGATGTTCCCGTTGGCTCGCTCAACGGCTCCGTTGGACTGTGGATGTCGCACCGCCGCGAAGCACAACTTAACGCCTTGTTCTTCACAAAATGTTTGGAAAGTGTCAGCTTCGAACTGGGTTCCATTATCGACCGTCAACTCTCTTGGAACTCCGAACCTGCATATAACATTCTGCCAGAAAAATCTTTGCACATTCCTCGAGGTGATAGCTGTTAAAGGCTCCGCTTCAACCCATTTTGAGAAATACTCAATTGCCACTACCGCAAATTTCAAGCCGCCTTTTGCCATTGGGAAAGGGCCTATGAGGTCCATGCCCCATCTAGCCATTGGCCATACTGGGGCGATAACTTGAAGCTGGGCTGGCGGGCGATGGCTTCGTCTGCCCATCCACTGGCAGCCTTGGCATGTTCGAACCAGTTCCTCCGCATCTCTTACTATAGTTGGCCAATAAAACCCTTGCCGAAGCATCTTGCCTGCTAGCGCTCGAGGGGCTAAATGACCTCCGCACAAGCCTTCGTGGATGTCCCGAAGTATGTCTTCACCTTCGGGCTGTGAGATGCATCGAAGTAGAGGTGAACACACTCCAGCTTTGTATAATATTCCATCAATAATCTTGTAACTTCGATCTCTTGCTTGCAATCTTCGGGCTTCTGGACCTTCGGGAGGGTCCATGCTATTCTGCAACATGTTCATAATCGGAGCCCGCCAATCTGTAATTGGAATGCACAGTACCTCCGAAGGGGGTAGCTAAACAACCGCTGGTTGCGCTAGTTCTTCATAGAAAGCACCCTCCGGGAGGTCCACCGCCACTGCTGCAGCCTTTGCAAGAATATCTGCAAGTTGATTTTCTGCCCGAGGGATACTTCGAACTATAAATCCCTTGAATGCTGCTTCGGCCTTGCGGATTTCTTCAAGGTATTGTGCTAGATGCGGATTTTTTGCTTGAAAACTTTTATCAACATGCCCTGTGACGACTTGGGAATCTGTCTTAATCACTATTCTTGCAGCTCCAAGCGCTTTAGCCTTTCGGAGGCCTAGCAAGATTCCTTCATACTCGGCGATGTTATTAGTGGTTCTGAAGTTGAGCCTCGCAGAATACATGGCCTTTTGCCCTGATGGTGATATGATGACGGCCCCTGCTCCAGCACCGGATGCTTGATAAGCTCCATCAGAAAATATTGTCCAAAAGCCTTCGGAGGGTTCTTCCGGGGCCCAAATAGCAGATGGAGACCACTCTGCTACGAAATCGGCTATAATTTGAGATTTAATAGCTGTTCTTGCCATGAAGGAGATTTCGAAGGGTGCTAGCTCGACCGCCCATTTTCCAATCCTGCCCGTTGAATCTTTGTTTCAGAGCATATCTCCAAGAGGATACGATGTAGGGACGATCAGGTTATGCGCCAAGAAATAATGCCTTAGCTTTCGCGAGGCCATTACTAGGGCATAAGCAAACTTCTCGAGTTTGGAGTATCTGACTTTAGCTCCGGAATAATGCCTCCGACACAAAATACACTGGGTTCTGGACTAGCTTTTCTTTAAGCTCAACTTCCCGGACCAATACTGCGCTCACCGCTGAACTTGTTGCTGCAAGATAAAGGAGCAGTGTTTCTTCTGGGAGGGGAACGGTCAAAATTGATAATCTTCCGAGGTATGCCTTTATATCATCGAAGCTCTTCTGGCACTCTGATGTCCACTGAAAGCTTTCGGACCCCTTTTGTGCTTTGAAAATTGGGAGGCTCCGCTCTGCTGACCTGGCCAGGAACCTGCTAAGAGCTGCGAGTCTTCCTGATAGCTTCTGAACTTGCTTCAAATTCTCTAGTGGAGCCATCCTTTGCAGTGCACTTATCTGTGTTGGGCTAGCTTCGATTCCCCTGCTCGAAACTAAGTACCCTAGCAGTTTTCCTGCTTGTGCTCCGAATATACATTTTTCCAGATTGAGGCGTACTCCACATGCTCGGAGGCTCTCAAATGTTTCAGCTAGGTCTAAGCTATGCTGGTGCTTTTGAGCACTTTTTATTACAATATCATCCATATAGGCCTCGACATTCCGGCCTATCTGATGACCTAGAGCCTTAGCTATTAAACGGGAAAAGGTGGCTCCGGCATTTCGCAGCCCAAAAGGCATTCTTACATAACAAAATACTCCGGAAGGAGTTATAAAGCTTGTCTTGGGTTCGTCTTCGCGTTTCGGCCATACTTGATGATATCCAGAATAAGCGTTGAGGAAACTTAGCAATTCGGAGCCGGCTGTGGAATCTACCAGCTGATCTATTCGGGGCATCGGGTAGGGGTCTCGCAGGCATGCTTTATTTAATGAAGTGAAGTCAATACACATGCGCCACTTGTTCGAGTCCTTCTTCCTTACAAAAACAGGGTTAGCCAACCACTCGGTATTTGCTACTTCCCTGATGATGCCAGTTCTTAATAATTTTTCTACTTCGGTTTTGGCGAGGCTTGCTCTTTCTGCTGACAGCTTGCGGAGCCCCTGGCGCACTGGCCTGGCCTTCGGGTTGACGAGTAGACTATGCTCGATGATGCTTCGATCGACCCCGGTGATGTCTTCGTCAGTCCAAGCAAATACGTCCAGATTTCTCCTGACGACTTCTTCTAACGAGGCAGCTATTTCCGGGGATAGCCCCTTGCCGAACTGTACTGGGTACTCTTTGCCATCTTTCGAAATTATTCTTGTCTCAACATCACCCTCCGGGCTCGGCTTGAGCGATGATCCCTTCAGAGGGTTCGAGGCCTCCGGCACTTCTTCGATGCTTTCCGCCACATTATGCACTTGTCGGGGGTCCAACGGCTGCCCATGGCCATACTCCGTCCTCCGGGCTACAGCTTGGTCTCCTGAAATAGTAAGCACTCCACCTTGCGTGGGCATTTTGAGACAAAGGTAATTATGGTGTGCTATAGCCCCGAACTGGTTCAACATCCCTCGGCCGAAGATAGCATTGTAAGCGTATGGGGCGTCAACCATGTCGAAGATCACCTCTTCTACTCGGGCCAAAGCCCCCTCTCCGAAGGCAACCTCGAGGCCTATTTGGCCGAGGGCATCGAGAGGCGGTCCTGAGAACCCTTGAAGCGACCGGGCTGCTGGAAGTAGATGCTTCCGAGGTATGCACATCTGATCGAAGGCCTGGGCAAAGAGTATGTCCGCGGAGCTCCCACCATCTACCAGGATCCTTCGGACCTCCACTCCTGCTATATCAGCAGAAATGACCAATGGGTCAGCATGGGGGAACTTCACCCCCGCAGCATCACTAGCGGTAAACGAGATGGGCACGTGGGACCACTCTGGCATCTCTTCGGCGGAACTCGAGGTCCCAATGTGCCCGACCTCGCGGACGTACTCACGCCGCTGTCTTTTGGACATGCTTCCGAGGGTCCCCCCTCCAGAGATGGGCGGGACAACTCTCTTGCCGCGGTCCTACGGGTCTTCTTGCTTTGGTGGTGGCATAATGTTGGCCACCGGCAGCCGCATGGGGGCTTCAGGGGCACCGCCTTGGGCCACATCTTGCACAGGCTCCGAGCGTGCCGATGGTGGAGCCCGATCCGAAGTACCCCGACCGGTACTTCATTCAAGGTAGTCGCCCCGAAGGGCCAACACTGCCTTGCAATCCTTCGTGTCATGGCTTCTATTGTCGCCATGCACGCAACAAAAAAACACTGGCGCCTGCCAGGCACCCTTTCTTGAGGCTTCGGTGGCCCGACCTTGAAATTCTTCACCTACTGGAAATTGGCAGGTTCCTTCGGAGCAGAAGATGCAATGCTTAGCACCTCCGAACAAAAATGCTTCTTTCCCCGCTTGTACTCGTTGAAGTGGTTGTCTTGTGGAGGTTGTAGGGGAGCGGAGGCTTCGGGCTCCCTTTTGACTTCTCGGAGGGTGGGCGATGGTGCTTCAGCTCGCCGAAGACAGCCTTCCTCCGCCTTGGCATACTGTTCGAAGAATGCCATTAGCTGCGCCACAGACGTCACCGGCTTCCGATGGAGTTTGCTGAGGAGGTCGGGGTTTAGCACCCCTTCGCGGGCAGCGTCGACTACCGAAGAGGTAGACAGGCCTTTAATCTGTGATTTGGTGTGGGCGAAGCGCGTGAAGTACTCCCGGAGTGTTTCTCCCACCCGCTGCTTCACCTGGAACAAGCTTCCTGTGGACATCGGGGCCACGAAGGTGCCTTGGAAGTTGCTCACAAATTTCTTCTTCAGCTGCTCCCAGGAACTGATCGATCCTGGCTTTAGGGACCAGAACTAGCAAACTGCCACGCCTTCGAGGGCGAGGGGGACGCATTTTGCCATAGTGCTTCGGACCCCTCCACTCGCTTCTATTGCCAGGGCGTATGAGCGGGCGAACTCTCCGGGGTCCGACCCCCCGGAGTACTTGTGCAGTTTCGAGGCCTTGAATCTGGGGTCGAAAGGCACTCTCTGCAAATCCGAATGTAAGAGAGACTCGTTATCGAAGGATGCATTTTCGGCTTCCTCCGGGACTTGGATAACTTCTAGGAGATTGTGGGTACCACCGTCTTGAGGCCCTTCTGGAGTTTCGGTGGAAGCTTGAGTGCGGAGGCGATCGGGGGCCTCTTGCCTCCACCTGGATACTTCCTCCTGAAGCCTGGCCAGTTGCGTAGCCTCGGTTTCAGGAAGGCCTTCGTCTTCGTCGGAGGGAACCTCCGGATCTCGGGAGCTGACGTAGTCGGTCTGAAGCACCGTAGGAGGAGCTCGAGGGCCCCGGGGTGCTTGACGCCCAGTAGCCTCGGCGGGAATCGCCGGAGTAGCCGAGGGTCTGGCTCCGGTGGTCCGAGGGGACCTTCGGAGAGGACCTGAAGCCTGACTTCGCTTCGGAGGCATAGCTAGCCACGAAGAGGTCTTGGAGACGGAGGACTTCGAACGACTCGGGAGGTCGAGTGAAGGCCTTCGGGCTGCACTAAGAAGCCCTTAACTGAAGGGTGCGCGGAATCTTGAGACTCCGAGGCTCCCTCCGTAAATGCTCTTCGAAGTGCAGTCAGCAGTAGAGAACAAGCTTTTAGAACTTGGGTCCCCACGGACGGCGCCAACTGTTGGCGCAAATGTTACGCCAACAGGTTCTCTGAAATCAAGAACGGACAAACAAGGAGTTTGCGCTTTAGGACTACCTCGAGCCTCCGAATTGGATAATAACTCGAGTGGTCCGAATGAGTGTGATTAATAACTTGTTCTGGATCTCCTTTTACAAGGTACAAAGGGGGGTACTTATAGGGGAAAAGGCATAAGGAAAAGACCTATTTACCCCTAGATTACAACCGACATAGTGGAAACTATTCGGTACCATAAACAAGGTTATATAAGGTAAAATACTACAAGGTAGATGGATAAGGTGGACATCCAATCAATCATGTCCTTCGGCTTCGAGGCCTCCATCTCCCATTCGGAGGGTTCTCCAGGGCTTCGCACCGCTGCACCCTTCGACGCGGCGACTGATACTTCGAACAACTGCTCACTAGCTTCGGAGTTCTCCTCAGCCTTTGAAGGATTAATCTTTAAGCCCTGGAAATGGAGTAATTTCCCCCAACACTGAGGCGCTCAAGGTTCTCCATACCTTGGACCCAAAGATCTAGGAGATCAAGGTATCTTCTATCATTGAGAGTACTTCTTATGATACCTTGACCATTTCTGAGCTGTTTAGCAAGCTGAAGGCTACTGAGGTTGATCTCCAGCTGAGATCAAATCTCACTGGTTTTGGATCAAAATCTCTGGCCCTTGCTACACCTTCTGTTGATCCTTCTTCTGTTAGCTGTGCTGGGTTCTCTTTGATGTCTATCACTGAGGACCAGCTTGAGTTGTTGGGAGATGATGATTTATGTTTGTTTAACAACCAGGTGCGTCTTGTCTATGATAAGAGAATGTTCAAGAGACACGGCACAAAATCCGGGTGCTTTGAGTGTGGTGATCTAGGACACTTCATCGCCGACTGCCCCAAGCGCAATGGTCACAAGAAAGGCGGCGGTGGAGGCTTCCACGACTCCAGCAAGCACGATAGATCTTCCTTCAACAAGGGCAAGCCGAAGACCAGATTCTTCAAGAAGGCCCTGAAGGACTACCGGCGAGAGAACAAGAAGCGCGACAAGGCCTTCTTCGCCGAAATGGAGAAGAGCTACTCCAAGCGGTCCACGTCTTCTTCCTCTTCATCGAGCTCAAGCGATGAGGAGATCACCATCAGGAAGGGGAAGGACAAGGACGATCCGACGGGCCTCTGCTTCATGGCTTTCGGAGACAAGCCAAAGAGCCACTCACACCAGCGCCGAAGATCCCGCAAGAGCTTCTGTTCAATGGCTCTTGGGGATAAGGAAGAAAAGAGCTCCTCCGACGACGACGACAACGAAAAGGTATCATCCTATGAGCGTGAAATCGTTGATTTACTTGAGAGCAATCGTCAGGAGTTGAAATATCGGGAAAAACTGCTTAGGGGGGCTAAGAAGAGGATAGATGAGTTAGAGAGTGAGCTTGCCGTGGCCAACGGTAGAATTGAGAGTCTATCTTCTTCCCCTTGCTTGGGTGACAGCAGTGAGTGCCCACAGTGTGAGGTGCTTCTGTGTGACCTGTCGACTCTGAAGTCCAGGTACACAGAAAGGGTTGATGAGAGGGACGCTTTGGCCACTGAGCTTGAAAGCGCTCAGCTGGAGCTGAAAGATGCTCAAGCCACTGTCGTTGCACCCTGTGTTGATTGCCCATCTCATCTAGCTGCCTTAGCTGAGCTGAAATCCAAGGGCAATGAGCAGTTGGGTGATTTGGAGAGGTTGAGAGCTAAGCTTGCACAAACTAGGCTAGAGCTTGAGACACTATCAGTTCCACCCACTGTCTGTGAGAACTGTTTGTCTCTTAGAATGGAATTGATCAAGCTGAAAGCCGAAAAGTCTGTCCAAGTAGAGAGTGAGTGCGAGACCTGCTTGTCTCAGGTGGAGGTTCTAGCTTCCTTGAGAGAGGAGCTAGCTGATTCTCAGAATGAGAACTTTTACCTCCGCTCTATCCTGAGTTGGATCAGTGCCAGAGAGCCACAGCTCGGCACTATGATCCAACAGTTCAAGAGGCAGGATGGGTTTGGAGTAGGTTATACCTACACCAAGGCTGACTTTGAGAGTGCCATTAGCCGAGCAGTGGAGTGGAGTAAAATGACTCCTGAGCAGAGATATCCTAAGACTCATTCCACTGAGTCCTCCCAGGCTTGTTAGCCCAAGGATGGAGTGATCAATGAACCACCAAAAGCTCCACCAAAGAAACCTATCTGGGTTCCAAAGCCCAAACACCTCCACACTCCTCTAGACTCTCTTCCTGGACCCTCTCAGCCCAAGAAGACAACATCAAACACCACTAAGCCCAAGAATCCCAAGCCTCAACCACAACCCAAGAAGCCCACCTATCACTATGAGTACTGGCAGAGAGACAGGCATCTTGCGGAGTTTTGCTTCAGGAGGAAGCGGGTTGAGAGAGCAGAGAGAGCTCGTGGTGGTCAGGAGCAGTTTTACTAGCAGGGTGGTAGACTGCGTGTTCCTCGACGCGGGGAGAGGCTAGAGGCCAGGCCGCGTCGTGTAGGTGGTGGTAGAGGAGACGGCTTTCATGGTCGTGCTCCAGATGGTGGTGTCCATTCCGGCAGAGCTCCAGGCCATGTTGGCTATGGTCCTGGACCTCGTGGCTGCAGGTTTAGGCAGAACCGAGGACCGCGCTTTGAGCCGCGTTTTGGTCCAAACTCTCTTGATGGTTTTCGCTTTCCATCTTTTGAGCATATGGCTCGACACTGGTTTAGCTCTTTTGCTAAACCTGGTGCTGGACCATTTGCTCCCACTTACAGCCACTGACTGTGCAGGATCGGGGACTGGAGGACGTTTGGATTATGGACTCAGGATGCTCTCGCCACATGACGGGACATCGCAGATGGTTCTCCAGTCTCACTCCCCCGAGCTCCAAAGAATACATCACCTTCGGGAATAGTGGTCAAGGGAAAGTAAGTGGCATTGGCTCAATTCGCATTTCAGATCATTTCTCTTTGAAGAATGTTGCTTTGGTTAAAAATTTGAACTTCAATTTGATTTCTGTTTCGCAACTTCTTGAGGATGGTTTGGAAGTGCGTTTTAAGAAGGGAAATTCTTCTGTGTTTGATTCTAGAGGGTCTTTGATTTGCCAGATTTTACCTTTTGGTAAAGTTTTTCGAATTTACTTCTCTAGCTCTTTTGGCCCTTCTCACTGTTTGATAGCTGGATCTTCCTCTGAGCTCAGGAAGTGGCATAGGAGGTTAGGCCATTTGAGTTTTGATCTGCTAGTCAGGTTAAGCTCTATGGACCTCATCCGAGGATTGCCCAAGCTTAAAATGGAGAAAGATCTAGTTTGTCATCCCTGTCGTCATGGGAAAATGGTTGCCGCTTCTCACTCACCTGTGACTCAGGTGATGACTTCGTATCCGGGCGAGCTTTTACACTTGGACACTGTCAGTCCAGCTCGGGTACGCTCAGTCGGTGGGAAGTGGTACGCGCTTGTCATTGTTGACGACTTCTCTCGATTCTCGTGGGTTTTCTTTTTGGAGTCTAAGGATGAAACTTTTCAGTTTGTTCATGACCTGATTTTGAAGCTGAAGAATGAGAACAATGGTCGGATGCGAGCAATTCGCTCCGACAACGGCTTTGAGTTCAAGAACTCTCAGTTCGTCAACTTCTGTAGTGATCAAGGTCTTGACCATCAGTTTTCTTCTCCTTACACTCCCCCACAGAACGGCGTTGTGGAACGAAAGAACCGCACGCTAGTCGAGATGGCCAGGACGATGCTCAATGAGCACAGGACTCCTAGGCGTTTTTGGGCTGAAGCCATGAACACGGCTTGCTATCTGGCCAACCGCATCTTTCTTAGCGCTTACCTTGGTAAGACATCATATGAACTGCGGTTTGGTAGACAGCCCAAGGTGAGCCACTTGCGAGCGTTTGGCTGCAAGTGCTTTGTGCTCAAGAAGGGAGGGCATTTGGACAAGTTTGAGTCTCGTTGCTGGGATGGTGTTTTTCTTGGTTATGCATTGCATTCTCGAGGTTTCAGTGTTTGGAAACTCGAAACCCAGCAGCTTGTCGAGACTTGCGAAGTTTCATTTGATGAGTCCTTGCCTTCTTTAACTCCTTCTTTTGAGCTTTCTGGTGATGATGAGCTCGGAGAGTCCATCTTCGAGGAAGATGAGGATACTCCAGCTGCTGATGAGGGTGGACCTTCTGCACCCCCTGCAGAGCCCACACCTTCTGAGACTTTGACTGACGATGAGAGTGGACCTCTGATCACTTCTTCCACTACGATCGAGCCCCCTCAGTCGAGTCCAAAGGTGCCAGCTGCTGACTCCGGTGAGGTGACTTCAGATCACCAGGGAACCCGAGCAGTTCAGCGTGACCATCCCTCAGAGCTCATCATAGGTGATTTGACTGAGAGAACTTTGCGTTCATCAAATGCCTCTCTTGCTATGTTTGCTGAATCTGCTTTTGTTGCATCTCTTGAGCCCAGAGATGTTTCTCATGCTCTTTCTGATTCAAATTGGATTAATGCTATGCAAGAAGAGCTTGAGAATTTTGTCCGCAATCGGGTTTGGACATTCGTTGAGCCGCCACCAGGAAGCAACCCCATAGGCACCAAGTGGGTGTTCAAAAACAAACAAGGAGAAGATGGGGTTGTGGTGCGCAACAAAGCTCGACTAGTTGCCCAGGGTTTTTGCCAAAAAGAAGGTATTGACTTTGAAGAAACCTTCGCTCCTGTTGCCCGTCTTGAGTCCATTCGTATTCTTCTAGCTTTTGTCGTTTCGAAGGGTTTTAAGCTTTTTCAAATGGATGTTAAGAGTGCTTTTCTGAATGGGTTTATAGAGGAGGAAGTTTATGTTAGGCAGCCCCCCGGTTTTGAGAACCCCAAGTTTCCTCGACATGTTTTTAAATTGCAAAAAGCTTTATACGGGTTGAAGCAAGCCCCTAGGGCTTGGTATGACCGGTTGAAGCAATTTTTGTTGGGGAAGGGCTTTGTGATCGGTTATGTGGATAAGACTCTCTTTTTGCTCAGAGTTGCTTCAGACTTCTTAGTTGCTCAGATTTACGTGGACGATATTATTTTTGGCGGTACTACTGATTCTCTTGTGTCCAAGTTCTCTGAGCAGATGCACAGTGAGTTTGAGATGAGCCTCATGGGTGAGCTCAAGTACTTCTTAGGGCTCCAGATCAAACAGACCAAGGACGGCACCTTCATCCACCAAGGTAAGTACACTCGTGACATGCTTAAGAAATTTGACTTTGGTGGAGAGTTGAAGCCACGGATGACTCCGATGGGCACATCTAGGGGTCTGGACAAAGATGAGAGTGGCGTCAAGGTTAATGAAAGGGAGTTTCGAGGGATGATCGTTTCGCTGCTATACTTGACGGTGACAAGACCGGATATTCAGTTTGCCGTGGGACTGTGCGCGCGCTTCCAGTCTTCACCACGCGCGTCTCACCGGCAAGCTGTCAAGCGCATATTCAGGTATCTTACTTATGTGCCCGATCTTGGTCTTTACTATTCAGCTTCATCATCTCTCGATTTATCTGGATTTTCGGATGCCGACTTTGGTGGGTGCCGGTTGGATCGCAAGTCGACTTCCGGTACTTGCCAGTTTCTTGGTTCTTCTCTTGTTTCTTGGTCTTCTCGAAAGCAATCTGGAGTTGCTCTTTCGACCACAGAGACTGAGTACGTAGCTGCTGCTAGCTGCTGCTCACAGTTGGTTTGGATGATTTCCACTCTGCGAGATTTTGGGTTGTTCTTTCCTACCAGAGTTCCCTTGTTTTGCGACAGCACCAGTGCAATTAGTGTAGGGAAAAACCCATGTCTCCATTCAAAAACCAAACACATTGATGTGCGCTTTCACTTTCTGTGGGATCAATATAAGAAAGGTGTCATTGACCTTGTTCATGTTGATACCCATCATCAGTTGGCTGACATTTTCACCAAACCCCTAGATCAGTCTACCTTTGAGCGTTTACGAGGGGATTTGGGTGTTGTGTATCCTTTCTAGGATATTTTGCGTCAGTTTTTTCCTTCTTCTTTACTCTTTTCTTGAGTCTTTTTGTGTGTGTTCATATCTTGCATATTCATATATCACACTTTAGAGATGCTTCTGTTATATGATTGAACTGCTTTACTTACTCTAGCTGGTACATGCTTTTGATTACTTGTCAATGATCATGCTTTAGTTCAGTTCACTAGATATGTCTAATATCTGTCATATGCATGGCTTTTATGCTTTAAAACTTGAAAATGATCACCATTGCTTCTGGTAACTAGCATGTGCAGGCTGAATGTTTTTGCTATCTGATACATACCTTGTAGCTCGCTCCTTACTTAGATGCAAATACGCAACTTGGACATCTTTATGCTTTTGAACATGGAAAATGTGCTATAAAATAATGAAAAATCAGCAAAATGAAAATTCCATGTCTTTTTAGGCTTAAAATTGAAAAGATCCATGTGGGTTTGTTTTTGTCGCATTGCATTGTTCTGGACTGCGTACCATAGCACTTTGGTATGAACTAGGACAGTGAAATGAATGCCAAGACCAATGTCTTAAGCTTCTGATGGTCCAGTTCTGGCCTAGGCTTGACTTGGTCGGTCAGCATAAGGTTTGACATACAAATAACCCCTGGCAAAAATGAAAAAAGAAAAAGAAAAAGGCTGAAAATTGAAATGATAACAAGTTTGCTGAAGCACTTTGTTTTTGGACAATGCTTATCTTGGTAGATATCAGTTAGCTTCTACATCTCATGTTTTACCTTGCTTGTCAACTGGAAGATGTGGTGATGCTTTTACTTTGCAAAAACTGAAAAATGCGTGCTAATGACTTTCTTTAGATATTATCTGTTGCACTGATCATGTCATGTGTCTTAGACAGTATGTCTTTTGCTATACTTGTTAGATGTTGTAATTGTCGTCAATCATATCTGAGAAGCATGCTTTCTAGACTCCACCTGCACCCTAGTTGCATTCATTGCATATTTTTAGGGGGAGTTGCATTTCAGGGGGAGTTTGTGTCTCTTTTGAGTGCTTGATGAGTTCACTTGTCAATAAGGGGGAGAAAATTTGGGATCAGAGTTTAAGGGGGAGTTTTTGTCTCGCTTGCTCTTACTCTGTTGATATCCTTGTTGTTCTGTAATCGCACTCATTTTGATATTTTACGTTTTGGTTAACCATAATGACCACTTCTTGTTTTTGTTCGGCTTTTTTGGTCATTAGGGTTAAACTTTTTACCTTATTTTTCTTCTTCTTTGTTTTTTTTCTTGTACTTTGTTTTCGTGTTTCCGCATTTGCTCGCAGGTGCTGAAGAGCTGAAGAAGTGAAGTGTTGACAATGCACTCATCAAGGGGGAGATTGAGGAGCCATGCTGAATAGCGTGGGCCTCATGGCTCCAGAAGTGATGAGTCATTGTCAACGATAGTCAAAGAGGACAGAAGAAGAAGAGATCTGCTGTTTCATGGGCCGCGTGTGACTCAGGTACATGGGCAGCAAGCGACTGTCGGGCAGAGGAGGCTACGAAGTCGGGCTGGCCCAATCCGGGTACATGGGCCAGGAGCAGCAGAAGACCCACTGGGCTGGTGACCAGGATTGACTCAGGTACACGGGCGGTGAGTGATTGCCGGGCTGAGAGAGCTGCGGAATCGGGCCGGCCCAATCCGGGTACCTAGTGCAAAGTCGGTGGAGGCTTTGTCAGTTTCGGCGCAAAACTGACAACCATTGATCTTGTATCCGACTGTCCAGAAGAGAAGTCGTAGTCGCTACGAAAAGTTATCTTCCGGACAAGTCATCTGTATCTCTAGGCCCATAATCAGTCAGTTGTGTCTGTAAAAATACCTAAGGGCAGTTGAGTCTTTTCCTTTATTTTAGCGTCTGTAAAAAACCCTAAGGGGCTGGTGGAATATTCTAGGCCATTGGGCAGCCTATAAATAGGGCCCCAATCCCTAGGTTGTGACTACCCTTCTAGAAATCACTTTTTGAATCATTCATTGGGTCATCTCTTTCCTGCGTATGTCTCTCTCCTGCTGTGTGCGCCGCCAGGCTGATAGCTGCAGTTCATCTATTTTGTTCTCTGTTTTCGGATGTTTCTATTCCTTCTGCTTCGTGCAGCTTCTCATTTAATGGGTCTATAGTAATCAATTTGTTTACAGCGATTTTATTCCTGGTTCTTGAGTGCTTCAGTTTGTTTTTGTTCTTCACGAGAAGAGTACTAGTTCTTGCTGTTTGCAAGTAGTACTACTTCACTATAGCAACAATAATCTAGTACTCTAGACTTGCTTTTTACTGCACAGCTTTTTGATCGAGTTGACAGGGCCAAGTGCCTTTTCTGACTGTTTCTGGCGAAGCCCCTTCTCTCTGTTCGAAGTCCCTCAGCTCCGTGAGGCAGGCTTCGATCTGACATCTTCGAAGGCTTCGCTTGAACTTCGGCTTCAAGTTTGTGCTGTGTTTCTAGCTTCGCTGTACGCTTTGCACTCTATCAGCTTCACATACTTTGATAGTCTTTGCGAAGGTGTACTCAGTCTCGAGCTGTTCGAAGTCAATACTTTGTCAGGCTTCGGAGCTAGCTTCGAAGCTAATCTCACTGATAGACTTCGCTCAGTGTTTGCATCTGTCTTCTCCGAAGGTTGCTTTTTCGAAGGTAGAATGTAGGCTTCGATTTTGGTTTCTCTGTCGTGTGATAGGCTTCGCTACTCCTTCGAAGGTTGTCTTTCTGTGCGATGTGTTTGAAGGTTGTGCCTCGAAGTACTCTGTTCGAAGCAAGCTTCGTTACCTTCGTACGTTGCTTCGAAGCATTCTCCGCTCTTTCATCTTGAGATAGGCTAGATCAACTTAACCTTCGACTTGTATTTGTCAACCTTCGTCAACCATCCCCGAAGCAGGCTTCGACCACCGAAGCATACCTCGACCGGCGAAGCAGGATTCGCCAAGTTCCGAACAGGAGACAGATCTTGAACAGTAACTTCTCTTCTCATTCATAGTGCACTTAGATTGCTTTACTGAGAAGTTTATTTTGCCTTGTCTCATGTACTCTGTTTATCTGTCTATTAGCACTGCACTAGCATTTCTCTGTTCATCAACAGTTGCTTCTAGGCTAGATACCTTTAGACATAGGCTATCTGTTCATTCTCTGCTGATTAGTCTTTAGAGGTGCGTTGGGTATTGGGAGCAGGCCATTGATTCAAAAGAATTTTTAGGCGCCCATTCACCCCCCCTCTGGTCGCTACTTTCGGTCCTACAGTCGGTACAAGTCACCCGCAGGTTGCCCCTTGCCCCCTCCACTATGGTGCATCGAGTCGGATTGTTCCATACTTTCAGTTAGGACTTACCCATTAGAATTGTGGTTAGTACGGAAGTGCTTTGCAACATATCCCGTAGACCGGTCCTTATAGTGCCCCGGATGCGACCAACCAATGCCCTAGCTTGCACCGGAACCCACCATACTTATAACATAGCCAACTCCAACAGAGTCCAGAGACGAGAATAACGGGGAAATACATATAGTAGAAACCATCTATCTACGACTCATTCTTTTATCCTATAGCAGTTGTGTCGGTACATTGGACACTAGCTAATATATTATAGTAGAGTGACAAGGAGTTAAGGATCAATAAGCATGGCTTGGGTTTGCACACAAGGACGGGGATCTAATAAATATAGTGTAGGGCTTGATATTTGACTAATGCAATATTACCCTATGAGTTATAGCGATAATTTATTAAAACATGGGCTCAATGATGATCAAAATGGGGGTTGTGACTTGCCTTTCTCAGCAAATGGTGAAGGTGGAACCTCGGGGTAAAACTCCATCTCCTCGATGAACTGTCTTCTCGATACAGAAAAAGTAACATAGCATTCAATAAACAAATAAAATATCACAAAACAATAAGCATACAAATATTAGGGGTTTTAATAGGTGAAATAAAGTTTTATTATTCTGAAGTTATGTGAAAAACATTAAAGATTAAATTTTAAGGCTTTTCCCAATTTATTTTATGAATTTACAATTTTATCCCTAAGGGGTTTTTATTTGTTTAATTAATAAGAATATTTTGGTCAACAGGGACATACTGTTTTTATGGCATTAATGTGTAGAGAATAAAATGCTGAATTTAACAAAATTTTAATGGTGAAATTTGGAGTTAAAATGAGCAAGTTATGAATTTTTGAAGTTTAAATCATTTTTCTAGAATTTTATTTAAACTGAAAATGAGTTCTGGTCTACGGTGAGCTAGGCCCACGGTGAACCGTTGTACTGTGCGCGTGGACCGGATTAACCAGAACCGTCGGATCTGGATCCAGTGGCCAGGCGTGAGGTGGGATCGCTTAAGTGGTGATCGACGGCCCACGGTGCTCAGTACAGGTTTGACCGGATGGATGGCTCGGATTAAACCCAGGTGGGTTATAATCCTAGCCATCCATCACAGATCGAACGGCCGAGGCCATGTCTGGCATGGCACGCATCACCGAGGGTAAGTTACCCTCTTCTCCGGCGACGGCAGCGCTCGGGTGCGGCGGCGACGGCGCCGGTGAGGGGGCTAGGCCCTAGATATCGGCTGAAATGGAAAGAGGAGAGAGGGGGGTTCCAACCGTACCCGCGGCGGCGACGATGGGCGTCCGACGGCGACCGGCGGCGAGGGGTAGACGGGGAGGACCTTCGGGTGCTCGACGGCGACGGCGATCCAGCGGTCCTCTTGGCCAACGGAGGCATGGCCGAGGACGGGTGGTCTACGAGGATCCCGACGGTGGTGGCGGCGTGGATAGCGGGGGTCTGAGTCGACGGTGAATGGCGGCCGGAGGTGGAGCAGGAGGAAAAGCCGAAAGTTGGGCGGTGGTGCTTCTGGT
The DNA here is from genome assembly GCA_019279435.1 of Zizania palustris. Lineage (NCBI taxonomy): Eukaryota > Viridiplantae > Streptophyta > Magnoliopsida > Poales > Poaceae > Zizania > Zizania palustris. Next base: position 88,701,319 of record JAAALK010000283.1, read on the forward strand.
TCTGCTCTGGCTTGGCTACGGGGTGTGGGCGGAGTGCGGCGAGCCGAGGGGTATTTATAGGGGGTCGCCGGCGTCCAAATGGAAGGGAACCGAGGGGTTTCCTTCTTCCCATCCGGCGAGCTTCCAAACTCTCGGCCAAGCTTCCAAAATAGTGAAACAGCGTCGGCTAAGGATGGAAAGAGGGCGCCGGTGATCGGGGAAGGTGATCCGAGGTCGGATCGGTGGACACGGGTGGCCGGCGGCGAGAATTGGAAAGGGGGTCACCGATATGGAAGGGGGGATCCCCTTCCATCGGATACGAAGCATCCGACAGGTGGCCCCCACCTGTCGATGGGCGAACGGAAAATGAAGGACCGACAGGCGGGCCCTAGCGACCAGAGAGAGGGGCGCGCTGGTGAGGCTGACAGGCGGGGCCAAGCGGGGCGCGGGCGGGAGAGAGAGGCGGGAGGTGGCACCGACAGGCGGGTCCCGCTTGTCAGTGGCTCAAGGCTGGACTGGGCCGGGCTCGGGGTAGATTGGAGGTTTGCGGCCCATTAGGATTAAAAATGGTTTTCTGATTTAAAATAAATCCAGTAATTCATTTATTTGATTAAGGATTGAATTAATGTTGATAAAAATTTGTAAAAATTCCTAAAATTATATCTTGGTCTCTAGATTCTATCATAAATTTTTCAAGTTGAAATTTTAAGTATTCCCCTCTGTTTGGCTTTATTAGGGCTCTTTTAGGGTTTTCTTTAATTAAATAATTCCATAAATTCCCTGAAAATATATTTCCTTTATTTTATTTATTTTTAAATCTTGGGATGTTACAACTCTGCTGCTGGGCCCTAAAGTTGATGGGCGGTGAAGGTCACGTGCTCCGAGTCGGAGCACGAGAGGAGGTCCAACTTCTTCCTGATCGTCCTCAACCAATCCCGTGCCTCCATGGGGTTGGTCATACTCGAGAAGGTGGGAGGTCGCACTCATAGGAATTCTGACAGTTGGGTGGTGGGGGTCGGTGCGGGGGCTTGAGGGCATGGAGGTAACTCCAAGTGGTGTTGTTGCAGGCGGTTTATCTGAGCCTATTGCTCATGCATGTGGGTCTGTTGCTGCTGCATTTGTGCCAACAGTGCGGTGGTGAGTTTATTTTGGTTGGCCATCATCTCGGCCAAGGTCAGGATGTTGGCAATGGGTGCTCCGGTCTGGCGTTGCCCCGGTACTTCTCCATTGGGCACCACGTGGCTTGGTAGGTTGGGGGTAGAGGATGGGTTCTCCTCATTGGCCATTCTGAAGATGAAATTTTCCCAAGATCATAAGAGGAGATTTAGAAAATTATACTCAAAATATCGCACGGTTTTTTATTAAGTATGATATGAAATTTATTGCAATTCAGCTCTTATTTTCTATCTCACCCATAGCACAAGTCGCTTATGGATGGTATCACAAACAAGAAAAACAAACATCTGATGTCTAGTGTCTACTATCATCATCTAGGGGTTGTCGGGGGTGTTTTTAGACCCATAGACAGATCTTGTTGTAGTGCTAGGCTCGGCCTCGTCATCAGCCATTACTCCTTAGGACATTCTAGCCTCACCTGGGTGAGGAGCCATGTTGAAGAGCATGGGCCTTATGGCTCCAGAAGTGATGAGTGATTGTCAGCGGAAGTCAAAGAGGACACGAAGAGAAGAGAAGACCTACTGTGTCTGGACCGCATGTGACTCAGGTACATGGGCAGCGAGCGACTGTCAGGCAAAGGGGCCACGAAGTCGGGCTAGCCCAATCTGGATACATGGGCTAGGAGCAGCAGAGGATCCACTGGGCTATTGACCGGGATTGACTCAGGTACACGGGCGGCGAGCGATTGCTGGGTTGAGGGAGATGTGGAATTGGGCCAGCCCAATCCGGGTACCCGGTGCGAAGACGGTGGACGCTTTGTCAGTTTCGGCGCAAAACTGACCGCTGATCTCGGATATGAGCATTCTAAGGCGAAGCCGTAGCTGCTACGAAAGCTCTGCATCAGGACAAGTTATCTTTATTTAGGTTTTTACTATTTTGCCTTTAGGCCCACAGTCTGTCAGTCGAGTCTGTAAAAAATCCTAAGGGCATTTCGGTCTTTTCCATTTTTTATTCCAGCGTCTGTAAAAACCCTAGGGGTATTTTTGCATTTTCTCATTTATTGGGCTGCCTATAAAAGGGCCCCAATACCCTAGGGTTAGGGTTACCCATTCTGTAATCACTTTACCAAATCACAAAAGTTTGGGTCCCTTTTTGGTGTTCATCTTCCTGGAGTTTTCTTCTCCATCGCCGTTGTTCATCACGAGTTCACCACGATCTGCTTCTCTGCCTGATAGAGAAATCACTACATCAGGTTCTATTATTCTTCTCTTAGCCATTGAACATCACGCTATGAATATTTTTCTCGGTTACCTCGTTATGCGTGCCTGTTTTGATTATCTGTGTGCGATAGCTTTGGTTCTGCGATTATGTTTTTCCTACCGCCTATTTTCTATTCATCCTGTATGGTCTTTTAGCTTCTGCACAGATAGTCTACTATTTTAGTGTTCTTCAGCCGGGCATAGGCTTTCATTACAAAACATTATTTCTACACGGTTTTTACTAGCGTGTTCCTAGTGTGTTTCACTCTTGGGCCATCATACCTGCACAGAGCTTCTGCAACGGCAAAGCGGCGGCTAGGGGCTAGGCAGCAGCCTACGGCTAGCAGTTCGGCTAGTGGCAGCTATGGGCGTTTAATCGCCTACGCTAGCAAGAAAAGCAGTGGTCAGGCCTAGGCGCTAGCATGCGCAACACAACGCTGGTGCTAGGTGCTTGAAAATTGCGCAGCAGCAGTCATGCGTCAGGGTGTAGGCGTGGGGAGACACGCACTGAAGCCAGGCAGTCAAGCAGGCTTTGGCGGAGTCTTCGAGTGGCCCCAAGAGCATGCAGCGCATAGCTTCGGTCTGAGCTGCTTCAGAGCACGGGTTACGAGGCAGCAACATTTCGAGGTATCAATATACCTCGCAGTGGCCGCAAGCTTCGCTATCGGAGCTTGTGTGCTTCAAAGCCTACAGCGAAGTCTACTCAAGTCCGGTGTGACACGCTTCACTCGACTGCTTCGCACGAACTTCGACATCTTTAGACTTCGCACGACTACATTGGACAGGCTCCAACAAGTATCATCTAGGAGACAAATTTGAACAGTAAAATTTCTTCTCGTTTTGTGTCCACTTGAGTAGATTGCATGTAATGTTTCTTTTTGATGATGCGTAAACTACTTATGTCTTGAATGATCTGTTAATCTGCCTATGAACACTTTGTGGTGTCTTTTTGTCTAGGACACTGGTCGTTTTTAGGCAAGATTATTTTCTTGAGTTTAGATCAGTTAATTTCCGCTGAATATTTTCGAGGTGCGTTGGGTGTTGGGAGAAGGCCATTGATTCGCAAGAATTTTTTAGGTGCCCATTCACCCTCCCCCCTCTGGTCGCTACTTTCGGTCCTACAAGTGGTATCAGATCTTTGTTAGGGTTTTTCCATACCTTAACCGGTTCTAAACCCAGGTACTGACCATGACTTCTTCTGGAAAGGTCCCATCCCTAGAAGCTTTTGGCTATACTTATTGGAAGACTCGCATGCGAGCCTATCTCATGAGCCAGAGCTCGGACATTTGGGACGTTTGTGTTCACGCTACTTTCACCATATTGCCTGTTGTTGAGCGTACATCCCCCGAGATAATCGCCCAGCATCAGAACAACAACAAAGTAGTGAACATTTTGTTTTCTGGATTAGGTCCCACTGAGTTTGAGTGTGTGAGCCATCTCAGCGCTGCTAGAGAGATCTGGGCTACCCTCCAGGCACACCATGAGGGGACAGCCCAGGTCAAGGCTCGGCTCTATCAGACCTACCGACATGAATATGAAAATTTCACACAGAAGTCAGGTGAATCTGTTGAAGCCTTGTTTGGTTGTTTTCAATCGATCATCAACAAGCTTTGAGCCAACAAGGCCGAGGGAGTTCAGCTGGTCTCAGATCATGAGTAGGCACTCAAGGTTCTTCATACCTTGGACCCTAAGATCTGGGAGATCAAGGTATCCTCTATCATTGAGAGCACCTCTTATGATACCTTGACAATTTCAGAGTTGTTCAGCAAGCTCAAGGCCACAGAGGTTGATATCTAGTTGAGATCAAATCTCACTGGCTCTGGATCAAAAACTCCGGCCCTTGCTACACCTTCTGCTGACTCCTCTTCTGTGAACTGTGTTGGGTTCTCCTTGATGTCTATCACTAAGGACTAGCTTGAGTCGCTAGGAGATGATGATCTATGTCTGTTTAACAACCGGGTGTGTCGTGTCTATGATAAGCGAATGTTGAAAAGACACGGCACTATAGGACCGAAAGTAGCGACCAGAGGGGGGTGAATGGGCGCCTAAAAATTTCTTGCTAAACTATGTCATAATCCTAACACCCAATGCACCTCGACAACCAATATAACAATAGCAAGGCAGATCACGGGAATTTAAAGTTGTCTAGCCTAAAAATTACCGGTGTCCTAATTAAAATGATATTCAAAAATAAAATAAACTAAACTAAATAAAATAATTGCAATGAATAAGAATGGGTACTAGAAATATTTAATGGCCTAGGAAAAATACCTAAATAAATCAATGATAATTCGGATTGCAGTCTAAAAATAAAATACTAATCAAACGAATAAAACATGGATCATCCAGAAATTAACTGAGAAATTAACTTAAAATATTGCATGTAAATCTAGAATAAAATTATTACTACGACTAAAAATTTTTTTCCTTTTCTTTATATGAACAGAATAAACCTTAAATAAATAATATGATAATACTAATAAAATCTAGCAGATAAAATTAACTATGAAATAACTAACAAATTTAATCTAATTAAGAATAAAGAAATATTGATTTAATTAAAAACGCTAAAAATAGTAGATTAAGAAAAACTAACCTGCATGACGTCGCGTGCCGTTTGCCGCTGTAGCGGAAAAGCAATCTGCGTCTACCGTGGCTTCCCGTGAAGACGAAATAAACCAGATCAATCTGCCACTAAGAGCTGCTCCCGTCATTTATCAGCTTACCTTCACCTGCCACTGCTGCAGGCAATCGGTTGTCGTGTGCGCCACGGCAGTGAAGCGCCAAAACAGCTCCCGCTCGCAGCTTCCACCGGACTATGTTTCTCGCGTGCACTAGCATCGGTATCTGCGCATGCATTGCACTAGCAGCTAGGAGGCCAGCCGCACCCTATCCATGCACCTAGGCACGCCGTTCCTTTGTCGATGTGTCAGAGAAGTCAGCCAAAAAATATTAAACGGTGGACTTGCCTTGAAGATGAAGCGAAATGCTGCAGTTTTTCTGGTTCCCGTGCACAGCGAGTAATGATGCCCCTGCCGAATCCCTACTGCCCGCTGCGCCTAGCCAATCTGTTGTTGCCGCCTGTTTTTCATTGGAGAAACCAAGGATTGGTGCGCCTTGGCTCACGCGACAAACGAAAAAGCAATTCCGGCGACCAAAAGCAGAATACGGCGGCGGAAGTAGAAAGCAGCGGTGACGAAATTTTTTTTACCGGCCGAATAGAATATATGGACTGTAGATTGATTATAGAAAGAACAGTCACCCTATCCCTAGGGGATAGGGGCCTATTTATAGGCGACCCATAATACATGAAACAGACTAATTTACCCCTAGGGTAAATTACACTGACTCTAAAATAAAATTCGAAATTACTAAAACACCCTTAGAAAAATCAACTGACTCAAATAAAAAAAATTCTAGACTTAAAAACTAAATATTAATATCCTAAAAACAAAATAATCATCGGTTGTTAGTTTTGCGCCGAAACTGACAAAGCGTCCACCGTCTTCGCACCGGGTACCCGGATTGGGTCGACCCGACCCCGCAGCTTCCTCAGCCCAACAATCGCTTGCCGCCCGTGTACCTGAGTCAAATCCAGTCAACAGACCGGTGGATCCTCTACCGCTCCTAGCCCATGTACTCGGATTGGGCTAGTCCGACTCCACGGCTCCTCTACCCGCCTGTCGCTCGTTGTCCGTGTACCTGAGTCACACGCGCCCCAGACACGGTAGGTCTTCATGTCTCTTCTTGACTTCCATTAACAATCACTCATCACATCTGGAGCATAAGAACCATGCTCTTCAACATGGTTTCTCAATCTCCGCCTTGATGAGTGCATTGTCAACACCCTCTTCAGCACTTCTTCAGAACCTGCAAAAACATGTGGAAACACGAAAACAAAAACAAAAGAAAATAGAAGGAAGAAAATAAAAGTTTAACCCTAATGACCAAAAGCCAAATAGAAGCAAGAAAACTGTCATTATGGTTAACGAAAAATAAAAACTCAAAAACAAGTGCAATCTTAGAACTACCAACGAGGATAACAGAGTAAAGGCAAAAGACTGAAATACTCCCCCTGAAATAAATCCCAGAGAAAGCCAAAAATGTCCTCCCCCTGAAATAAATCCCAGAGAAAGCCAAAAATGTCCCTAAACTCCAAAATTTCTCCCCCTTGTTGACAATTAGACTCATCAAGTGAGACTAAATGCACTCTAAAGAGACATTGACTCAAACTCCCCCTGAAATGCAGCTCCCCCTCAAAATATGCCATGAATGCAAATGGGATGCAGGTGGAGTGTAAAAAAGCATGCTTCTTAGATATGATTGACTGCTATTACAACATCTAACAGGTATAGCAAAAGATATATTGTCTAAGATACATGATATGATCAGTGCAACATATTATATCTAAAGAGAGTCATTAGCACGCATTTTTCGATTTTTGCAAACAAAAGCATCACCACATTTTCTAGTTGACAAGCAAAGTAAAGCATGAGATGCAAAAGCTAACTGATATCTACCAAGATAAGCATTATCCAGAGCAAAGTGCTTCAGCAAACTTGTCATCTTTTTAAATTTTTCAGACTTTTTCTTTTTCATTTTTATTTTTCATTTCTGTCAGGGGTTATTTGCATATCAAACCTTATGCTAACCGACCAAGTCAAGCCTAGGCTAGAACTGGACCATTAAAAGCTTAAGACATTGGTCTTGGCATACATTACACCGTTCTAGTTCATACCAAGGTGCTATGGTAAGCAGTCCAGAACAATGCAATGCGACAAAGCAAGCCCACCGGATCTTTTCTAGTAATCATAAAAATGCATAAATTTTTCATTTTTCAGAATTTTTATTATTTTTATAGCACATTTTTTATGTTTAAAGCATATAGATGTCCAAGTTGCATATCTGCATCTAAGTAACGATCTAGCTGCAGGCATGTAAAAGATAGCGAAAGCATTCAGCCTACACATGCTAGTTACCAGAAGCAATGGTGATCATTTTTCAATTTTAAAACATAAAAGCCATGCTTATGACAAATATCAGATATATCATGTGAACTGAAACAGAACGTGATCATCGACAAGTAATCAAAAGCATATACTAGCTAGAGTAAATAAAGCAGATCAATCATATAACAGAAGCAAACACAAAATGTGATATATGATTATGCATGATATGAACGCACACAAAAAGACTCAATAAGAAAATAAAGAAGAAAGAAAAACTGACTCAAAGTATCCTAAAAAGGATACACAACTCCCAAATCCCCTCACAAACGCTCAAAAGTAGACTGGTCTAGGGGCTTGGTAAAAATGTCAGCCAACTGCTGATGAGTATCAACATGAACAAGATCAATGACCCCTTTCTCATATTCATCCCTCAGAAAGTGAAAACGCGCATCAATATGTTTGGTTTTAGAATGAAGACATGGGTTTTTTCCTACACTAATTGCACTGGTGCTATCACAAAACAAAGGAACTCTAGTAGGGAAAACCAACCCAAAATCTCGCAAAGTAGAAATCATCCAAACCAACTATGAGCAGCAGCTAGCAGCAGCTACATATTGAGCTTCAGTAGTAGAAAGCACAACTCCAGACTATTTTCGAGAAGACCAAGATACAAGTGAAGAACCAAGAAGCTGGCAAGTACCGAAAGTCGACTTGCGATCCAGCCGGCACCCATCGAAATCAGCGTCGGAAAAACCAGCTAAATCAAGAGACGATGATGCTGAATAGTAAAGACCTAAATCAGGATCATAAGTAAGATACCTGAGAATACGCTTGATAGCCTGCCGGTGAGACGCGCGTGGTGAAGACTGAAAACACGCGCACACACCCACGGCAAACTGAATGTCCGGTCTCGTCGCAGTCAAGTATAGCAGTGATCTGATCATCCCACGATACTCTCTCTCGTTGACCTTGACGCCATTCTCGTCCTTGTCCAGACTTCCAGATGTACCCATTGGGGTCATCTATGGCTTCAGCTCTCCACCAAAGTCAAACTTCTTTAGCATATCTCGTGTGTACTTACCCCGTGGATGAAAATGACGTCCTTAGTCTGCTTGATCTGGAGCCCTAAAAAGTACTTGAGTTCTCCCATGAGACTCATCTCAAACTCGCTATGCATCTGCTCAGAAAACTTGGACACAAGCGCATTAGTAGAACCACCAAAAATAATATCATCCATGTAAATCTGAGCAACCAATAAGTCTGAGCCATCTCTAAGCAAGAAAAGAGTCTTGTCCACAGAACCCATCACAAAACCTTTCTGCAATAAGAACTGCTTCAGGCAATCATACCAAGCCCTGGGGGCTTGCTTAAGACCATATAAAGCCTTCTGCAACTTGAAAACATGTCGAGGAAACTTAGGGTTCTCAAAATCGGGGGGCTGCTTAACATAGACCTCCTCCTCTATATACCCGTTCAGAAAAACACTCTTGACATCCATTTGAAAAAGCTTAAAACCTTTAGAAGCAGCAAAGGCCAAAAGAATACGAATGGACACAAGACGGGCAACAGGGGCGAAGGTCTCCTCAAAATCAATACCTTCTTTTTGGCAAAAACCATGTGCCACTAGTCGAGCTTTGTTGCGCACCACAACTCCATCTTCACCTTGTTTGTTCTTAAACACCCACTTGGTGCCTATGGTGTTGCATCCAGGTGGCAGCTCAACTAGTGTCTAAACCCGATTGCGAACAAAATTTTCAAGCTCTTCTTGCATGGCGTTTATCCAATTTGAATCAGAAAGAGCATGAGAAACGTCTATGGGCTTAAAAGTAGCAACAAAGGCAGACTCAGCAAACATAGCAAGAGAACCAACTGAAGAACGTAAGGATCTCTCAGTAAGATCACTAATGATGAGCTCTGAGGGGTGATCATGCTGTACTGCTCGGGATCCTAAGTGATCTGAAGTCACCTCACCGGAGTCAGCAACTGGCTCCTCTGGACTCGGCTGAGAAGTCATCTCACCGGAGTCAACAAATGGCACCTCTAGACTCGGCTGAGGAGGCTCGATCGAAGTAGAAGGAGTGATCAGAGGTCCGTCCTCATCCTCAGTTGAAGTCTCAGAAGGTGTGGGTCTACAGGCGGTGCAGAGGGCCCACCCTCATCATCAGCAGGAGTGTCATCATCTTCCTCGAAGATGGACTCTCCAAGATCATCATCTCCAGAAAGCTCGAAAGAAGGAGTCAGCGAAGGCATGGACTCATCAAAAGAAACCTTACAAGTCTCGACGAGAAGCTGAGAGTCTAGGTTCCAAACACGAAAGCCTCTAGAATACAAAGCATAACAAAGAAAGACTCCATCCCAACAGCGAGACTCAAACTTGTCCAAATGCCCTCCCTTCTTGAGCACAAAGCACTTGCATCCAAACGCTCGCAACTGACTCACTTTGGGCTGTCTGCCAAACCGCAACTCATATGACATCTTACCCAAGTAGGCTCTAAGAAAAATATGGTTGGCTAGATAGCAAGTTGTGTTCATTGCTTCAGCCAAAAAAGCTTAGGAGTCCTATGCTCATCAAGCATCGTCCTGGCCATCTCGACAAGCGTGCAGTTCTTTCGTTCCACAACACCGTTCTGTGGTGGAGTGTAAGGGGTAGATAACTGATGATCAAGACCCTGATCACTACAGAAGCTGACGAATTGAGAGTTCTTAAACTTAGAGTCGTTGTCCGAACAGATTGCCCGCATCAGACCATTGTTCTCGTTCTTCAGCTTCAAAATAAGGTCATGAACATACTAAAAAGTCTCATCCTTAGACTCTAGAAAGTAAACCCACGAGAATCGAGAAAAATCATCAACTATCACAAGGGCGTACCACTTCCCACCGACTGAGCATACTTGAGCTGGACCTACTGTATCCATGTGCAACAGCTCTCCCGGGTATGAAGTCATCACCTAAGTCACAGGTGCGTGAGAAGCGGCAACCATTTTCCCATGACGACATGGATGACACACTAGATCCTTCTCCATCTTAAGCTTAGGCAATCCTCGGATAAGGTCCATAGAACTCAATCTGACAAGAAGATCAAAGCTTAAATGACCTAACCTTCTATGCCACTTCTAGAGCTCAGAGGAGGATCCGGCCATCGGACAGCGAGAAGGGCTAGAAGAACTAGAGAAATCAATACGAAAAACCTTACCGAAAGGTAAGATCTGACAAACTAAAGATCCTCTAAAATCAACAACAGAAGACATGCCCTTCTTAAATCGAACCTCTAAACCATCCTCAAGAAGTTGCGAAACAGAAATTAGATTAAAATTCATATTTCCAACTAAAGCAACATTCTTTAAAGAGAAATAATCAGAGATGCGAATCGACCCAATACCTTGTACCTTCCCTTGACCACTGTTCCCGAAAGTGATGTATTCCTTGGAGCTCAGGGGAGAGAGGCTGGAGAACCATCTGTGGTGTCCCGTCATATGGCGAGAACATCCTGAATCCATGACCCACAGTCCTCCAGTCCTCGATCTTGCAAGATCAATGGTCATGAGTGGGAGCAAATGGTCGAACACCAGTTTTAGCAAAGGTGCTAAACCAGTGTCGAGCCATCTACTTGTAAGTAGGAAAGTAGAAGGAATCATATGAGTTTGAACCAAAACGCGGCTCAAAGCGCGGTCCTCTGTTGTGCCTAAAATCACAGCCACGAGGTCCAAAACTGTATCCATAACGATCTAGAACTCTGCCGGAATGAAAACCACCCTCCGGAGCATGGTCATAAAAACCATCTCCTCTACCACCACCTACACGATGTGGCCTGGCCTCTAGCCTCTCTCTACGTCGAGGAACTCTCTGTCTACCACCCTACTGGTAGAACTGCTCCTGCCCACCTCGAGCTCTCTCTGCTCTCTCAACCCGCTTCCTCCTGAAGCAAAACTCCTCAAGATGCCTGTCGCTCTCACAAAACTCACAGTGATACGTAGGCTTCTTAGGATGTGGTTGAGGCTTGGGATTCTTAGGCTTGGTGGTGTTGGGTGTAGTATCTTTGGTGTGAGAGGGTCCAGGTAAAGAATCAAGAGAAGTGTGAAGAAGTTTAGGCTTTGGAAACCAGATTTGCTTCTTAGGTGGAGCTTTAGGTTGTTCTTAGAAGACTCCATCCTTGGGTTGACTCTCCTTAAAGGACTCAGTGGAGTGAGTCTTGGGATATCTCTGTTCGGGAGTCATCTTACTCCACTCCACTACTCGGCTAATGGCACTCTCAAAGTTAGCCTTGGTATAGGTGTAACCTACCTCAAACCCATCCTGTCTGTTGAACTGCTGGATCATCATGCCGAGTTGTGGCTCTCTGGCATCAGCTAGCTCCTCTCTCAAGGAAGCTAACACCTCCACCTGAGACAAGCAAATCTCACACTCTCTATCAACTTCGATAGACTTCTCAGCTTTTAGCTTGATCCACTCCATTCTCATGGACAAGCAGTTCTCACAAACAGTGGGTGGAACTAACAAGGTCTAAAGCTCTAGTTTAGTCTGCTCTAGCTCAGCTCTCACTCCAGCTAACTCGCCCAACTGCTCATCACTCTTGGCTCTCAGCTCAGCTATACTAGCTAAATGGGATGGGCAGTCTACACAGGGCACGACGACAGTGGCAGGAGCATTTTTCAGCTCCAACTGAGCGCTTTCAAGCTCAGGGGCCATAGCGTCTCTCTCATCTACTCTATCTGTGTACCTGGACTTCAGAGTCATCAGGTCACACAACAACACCTCACAGTTAGGGCACTCACTTCTACCACCCAAGCAAGAGGAAGAAGACAGACTCTCAATCTTGCCATTCGCCATGGCAAGCTCACTCTCAAGCTCATCTATCCTCTTTTAGCCCCTCTAAGCAGTTTCTCCTGATACTTCAACTCCTGACTGTTCTGTTCTAGTAAATTAACAACTTCTTGTTCATAGGAGGATACCTTTTCATCGTAGTCATCGTCGGAGTCGTCGGAGGAGCCCTTTTCTTCCTTATCCCCAAGAGCGATTGATCAGAAGCTCTTGCGGGGTCTTCGGCTATGACGCGAGCGACTCTTTGGCTTGTCCCCGAAGGCCATGAAGCAGAGACCCACTGAATCATCCCTATCCTTCCCCTTCCTGATCACGATCTCTTCATCACTTGAACTTGAAGATGAGGAGGAAGACGAGGATCTCTTGGAGTAACTTTTCTCCATCTCGGCGAAGAAGGTCTTGTCTCGCTTCTTGTTCTCACGCCTGTAGTCCTTCAGAGCCTTTCGAAAGAATATTGTCTTGGGCTTGCCCTTTGTGGAAGTGGAATTGTCGTACTTGCCAGAGTCGTAGGAGTTGCCGCCGGTTCCCTTCTTGTAGCTCTTCCGCTTGGGGCAGTCGACGATGAAATGACCTGGATCACCACACTCGAAGCATACAGATTTTCTGCCGTGTCTTTTAAGCATTCGTTTATCATAGACACGTCGCACCCGGTTGTTAAACAAACACAGATCATCATCTCCTATCGAATCAAGCTGTTCCTCGGAGATAGACATCAAAGAAAATGCAGTACAACTCAAGGCAGTAGGATCAGCAGATGGTGTCGCAAGGGCCAGATTTTTTGAGCCAGAACCAGTGAGATTTGATCTCAACTGGATATCGACCTCTGAGGCCTTGAGCTTACTAAAAAGCTCTGCGACAATCAAGGTATCATAGGAAGCACTCTCAACAATAGACGAAACCTTGATCTCTCAGATCTTAGGGTCCAAGGTATGGAGAACCTTGAGCGCCTGTTCATGATCTGAGACCAGCTGATCACACTCGGCCTTGTTGACCCAAAGATTGTTAATGATCGATTGAAAACAACCAAAGAAAGCCTCAACAGTCTCACCCGGCTTCTGTGAGAAATTTTCATACTCACGCCGATAGGTCTGATAGAGCCTAGCCTTGACCTGAGTTGTCCCCTCATGGTGTGCCTGGAGGGTAGCCCAGATCTCTCAAGCAGTGGTGAGATGGCTAACACGCTCAAACTCACTAGGACCTAGCCCAGAGAATAAAATGTTCACCGCTTTACTATTGTTTTGATGATGGGCAATTATATTAGCAGAAGTACCATTAGCAATAGGCACTATGGTGAAGGTAGGGTGAACACAAATATCCCAAATGTCCGAGCTCTGGCTCATAACATAGGCTCGCATGCGAGTCTTCCAATAAGTGTAGCCAAAAGCTTCAAGGGACATGATTTTACCAGAAGAAGTCATGATCACTACCTGGGTTTAGAACCGGTTAAGGTATGAGAAAACCCTAACCTCGCTCTGATACCACTTGTAGGACCGAAAGTAGCGACCAGAGGGGGGTGAATGGGCGCCTAAAAATTTCTTGCTAAACTATGTCATAATCCTAACACCCAATGCACCTCGACAACCAATATAACAATAACAAGGCAAATCACAGGAATTTAAAGTTGTCTAGCCTAAAAATTACCGGTGTCCTAATTAAAATGATATTCAAAAATAAAATAAACTAAACTAAATAAAATAACTGCAATGAATAAGAATGGGTACTAGAAATATTTAATGGCCTAGGAAAAATACCTAAATAAATCAATGATAATTCGGATTGCAGTCTAAAAATAAAATACTAATCAAACGAATAAAACATGGATCATCCAGAAATTAACTGGGAAATAAACTTAAAATATTGCATGTAAATATAGAATAAAATTATTACTGTGACTAAAAAAAATTTTCTTTTCTTTATACGAACCGAATAAACCTTAAATAAATAATATGCAAACACTAATAAAATCTAGCAGATAAAATTAACTATGAAATAACTAACAGATTTAATCTAATTAAGAATAAAGAAATATTGATTTAATTAAAAACGCGGAAAATAGTAGATTAAGAAAAACTAACCTGCATGACGTCGCGCGCCGTCTGCCGCTGCAGCGGAAAAGCAATCTGTGTTTGCCGTGGCTTCCCATGAAGAAGAAATAAACCAGATCAATCTGCCTCTGAGAGCTGCTCCCGCCGGTCATCAGCTTGCCTCCGCCTACCGCTGCTGCAGGCAATCGGTTGCCGTGTGCACCACGACAGTCAAGCGCCAAAACAGCTCTCGCTTGCAGCTTCCACCAGACTGCGTTGCTCGCATGCACTAGCATCGGTATCTGCGCATGCACTGCGCTAGCAGCTAGGAGGCCAGTCGCACCCTATCCATGCACCTAGGCATGTCGTTCCTTGGCCGCTGTGTCAAAGAAGTCAGCCAAAAAATATTAAACGCTGGACATGCCTTGAAGATGAAGCAAAACGCTGTAGTTTTTCTTGTTCCCATGCACAGCGAGTAATGATGCCCCTGCCGAATCCCTACTGCCCACTGCGCCTGGCCAATCTGCCACTGCCGCCTGTTTTCCGTTGGAGAAACCAAGGATTGGCGCGCCCTGGCTCACGCGACAAACGAAAAAGCAATTCCGGCGACCAAAAGCAGAATACGGCGGCGGAAGTAGAAAGCAGCGGTGACGAATTTTTTTTTACCGGCCGAATAGAATATATGGACTGTAGATTTATTATAGAAAGAATAGTCACCCTATCCCTAGGGGGGTAGGGTCCTATTTATAGGCGACCCATAATACATGAAAAAGACTAATTTACCCCTAGGGTAAATTACACTGACTCTAAAATAAAATTCAAAATTACTAAAATACCTTTAGAAAAATCAACTGACTTAAATAAAAATATTGTAGACTTAAAAACTAAATATTAATATCCTAAAAACAAAATAATCATCGGTTGTCAGTTTTGCGTTGAAACTGACAAAGCGTCCACTGTCTTCGCACCGGGTACCCGGATTGGGCCGACCCGACCCTGCAGCTTCCTCAGCCCAGCAATCGCTCGCCGCCCGTGTACCTGAGTCAAACCCGGTCAACAGACTGGTGGATCCTCTGCCCCTAGCCCATGTACTCGGATTGGGCCAGCCCGACTCCGTGGCTCCTCTGACTGGCTGTCGCTCGCTGCCCATGTACCTGAGTCACACGCGCCCCAGACACGGTAGGTATTCATGTCTCTTCTTGACTTCCGTTGACAATCACTCATCACATCTGGAGAATAAGAACCATGCTCTTCAACATGGTTTCTCAGGCACAAAATCCGGATGCTTTGAGTGTGGTGATCCAGGTCATTTCATCGTCGACTGCCCCAACCGTAATGGTCACAAGAAGGGTACCGATGGTGGCTCCTATGACTCTAGCAAGCATGACAGCTCCTCCTTCACAAAGGTCAAGCCCAAGACAAGATTCTACCGAAAGGCCCTGAAGGACTACCGGCGTGACAACAAGAAGCGAGACAAGGCTTTCTTCACCAAGATGGAGAGAAGCTACTCCAAGCGGTCTTCGTCTTCTTCCTCTTCATCAAGGTCAAGCGATGAGGAGATCATGATCAGGAAGGGAAGGGACAAGGATGATCCAGTGGTCCTCTACTTCAGGGCGTTCGGGGACAAGCTGAAGAGCCATTCACATCACCGCCGAAGATCCCGCAAGAGTTTCTACTCAATGGCTCTTGGGGATAAGGAAAAGAAGGGCTCCCCCTATGAACAAGAAGTCGTTGATTTACTTGAAGAGAACCGTCAGGAGTTGAGGTATCAGGAGAAACTGCTTAGAGGGGCTAAGAAGAGGATAGATGAGCTTGAGAGTGAGCTTGTTGTGGCCAACGGCAGGATTGAGAGTGTATCTTCTTCCCCTTTCTTGGGTGGTAGCAGTGAGTGCCCTAACTGCGAGGTCTAGCGTCAAACATTCTCAGTGATAGACATCAGGGAGAACCCAGCAGGACCTGTCCAAGGGTTTGAAAAACCCCACGATGATGCCCCTGACAGCCACTAGATGGTTGTTCTAGACGCTAGACACCGGATGTTTGTTTCTCTTGTTTGTGATACCATCCCCTTCTGAAGAGTATTCCTCCTAGGGGGAACCGTGGGTACTAGTTCTGCAATATCCTTCTTGAGTTCCCGGTTCTGGCTAAGGAGTTGGGTAAGTTGATGCCGAAGTTCATCGGCCTCCTGATGGTAGTAGTCGACCCAAGCTTGTGTATCATCGGCGAGTATGACAGCCTCAGTATGGAGGGTGTCCATAGCTGATAAGAGACGGGTCTATCGGGCTACCAGAGGGTCGCAGCCGTCGAGATGGCTGACGTAGGTGCTGCGATCCGACCCTGGCTCCCGAGATGGCAGATGGCGAAAGGTGGTGCCTTCTAGGCAGTCGTCGTAGATCTGACGAAGTTCTCCCAATGCTTGAAGAGATGTTTCTTGACAACCAATTTCAAAGCTTGCGACTCTGATTGAGGTGGCGAAAGAGGTCAGCTCTGAGTCTACGGCGATGAGGGTCAGGGTTACTTGGCATGGGCCACTCTCGCCGATCTGGTAGATCCTACGGTACTCTAGTTCATGGGTGTATTGCAGGAAAACTACCAACATACGGAGCTCTTGGATGAAACCAGTGGTCTCCTAGTAGAAACTGCGAACGTGGGTTGGCATCTACAAAGAAACCAAAGTTTAAAAAGTAAGGGCGAGTAGAAAAATATGAAGTATAGTTTTACAAAATAAATTTTTATAAAGCTAGGCATTAGGCAGGTCTATTTGGCTTCCTACAGTCAAGACATCTCTGATACCATCTTGTAGCGCATGGATTTAATAAAACCTAGACTTTATTGAAATTTCATAGAAAATCAATAATCACAAGATGTTCATCACACGACGACGCACATACATCAAACATTTGTGGCTCGCAGACCAAATTATTACACAAAGTAATAGGTGGATTGGTCCCGATCTTCCGCTAGGTAAGGATAACTTGGATTGGTGGAGAATCTCGACGTTGACGATCCAAGGCTCCGGTCTGACAGATCAAAACCTTATAATCGCTACACCACCGTCTCTGTTGGTTATCAACCACGCAGGGCGCGATTGGCCTCGCCACAAAGGCTAGTTCCTGCAAGCGAATCCAAGAACACAAGCAAGAACAGGAAGAACACGAGTCGAATGCTAAATCACAGATGAACTATGATGAGGTGAGGTTCAACAAATGTCGTTGCAGCAGCCAATCGGTCCGGTGCAAGAGCGGGATCTAAACACATGAGTGTAGATGCAAACAAAGCAAAACCTAACCCTAATGATGGCTATCATGAATATATGGGGCGTGGGCAGCCTGTAGGAGGCGCACACGACTCGGACTATGGGCCAACATGGCCTCCAACTCAGTACAAGGTCCAACTTGGCCCAATTCTATCACGCAGGACTGTTTCAGTCACATAGGACGACTCGAGACACCAAATGAGGTGAAACCAATGCCAAAAGATCTGTCTTCTCCTTAGATTTCCATAAAGTCAAAGAACGCACCAATCGGACTTTGTATGAGGAATTTACACCCATTTTGGTGCATGGTGGTTGATGTAGTCCAAACCAGCGAATTCTTGACTTCAAATCATCCGTGCGACTCTATCTTCAACTCCAACTCTCCTATTCCATCTCACATGTTCCTAAGCAACAAAATATCACTAGTATTTAGTAGCATCCCATCCAAACAAATATTAACATAGTTGTTAAGGAAAGAATTAACCTCATGGTTCAAGCGATGGGCACGGGCGCGTGTGATTGGTCCTTGTAATTGAATTGTAGGTGGAGGCTCCATGTGTGTATCATGTGAAGTGATGTCCTCATCATCCTCCCCCTCTTGAATTGGAGTCGTCCTCGACTCAAGCTCATCGTCATCTCCCAAATAGGGCTTTAAATCTGAAATGTTAAATGTGCGACTAACCCCAAAAGCTGCAGGCAACTCAAGTTTATATGCATTATCATTTATCTTCTCAAGCACACGGAAAGGACCATCAGCACGGGGCATCAATTTAGACTTTCTCAAATCAGGAAAACGATCCTTGCGCGAGTGCAACCAAACAAGATCACCCGGTTCAAATGTTATCTATTTTCTACCCTTACTACCATAAGCACGATATTTCTCATTCATTTTCTCTATGTTTGCTTTAGTAGTTTCATGCATCTTAAGCAATAATTCAGCACGTGTGGTAGCATCAAAATTCAATTTTTCAGATGGTGGCAATGGTAGAAAATCAATAGGAGCACGCGGATTAAAGCCATAGACCACTTGAAACGGACTTACCTTACCTTAGTAGTGGAGTGTACTGACCTATTATATGCAAACTCAATATGAGGTAGACACTCTTCCCAGAGCTTCAAGTTGGTCTTCAAAACAGCCCTCAACATGGTGGACAATGTACGGTTGACGACCTCCGTTTGCCCACCCGTTTGTATGTGACAAGTAGTAGAAAACAGCAGCTTCGTCCCCAACTTATGCCACAACATCATCCAAAAATGACTTAAGAATTTAGCATCACGATCTGAAACGATGGTATTGGGAACTCCATGCAAGCGTACGACCTCTCTGAAAACAAATCAGCAACATTGGTAGCGTCGTCGCTCTTGTGACAAAGTATAAAATGCGCCATTTTAGAGAACCGATCTACCACCACAAAAATACTATCCCTCCCCCTCTTAGTTCTAGGTAATCCTAAAACAACATCCATAGAAATATCATCCCAAGGTACATTAGGAACAGGCAGAGGCATATAAAGACCATGTGGGTTTAGACGGGACTTAGCTTTATTGCAAGTAGTGCATCGTGCCACGTAGCGCTCAACATCTCGTCTCATCCTAGGCCAATAGAAGTGTGTGGACAACACATCTTCAGTTTTCTTTGATCCAAAATGACCCATCAAACCACCACCATATGCTTCCTGAAATAACAACAAGCGAAGAGAGCTAGCCGGCACACATAACTTGTTAGCATGAAAAAGATATCCATTATTCAGCACATATTTGTTCCAAGCACGGCTATCTGTACAATTTGCAAAAGCAGCTTTGAAGTCCAAATCAGTAGCATACATGTCCTTCAATGTTTCTAAACCAAAGATCTTATAATCAAGTTGAGAAAGCAATGTATAACGTCTAGATAAAGCATCGGCAATCACATTATCTTTCCCTTTCTTATGCTTAATGATATATGGAAAAGTCTCAATGAATTCTACCCATTTAGCATGTCGTTTATTCAGATTTGCTTGACTACGTATATGCTTCAATGCTTCATGATCCAAATGAATAATAAACTCCTTAGGCAAAAGGTAATGTTGCCAAGTTTCAAGCACACGCACTAAGGCATATAATTCCTTATCATATGTAGAATAATTCAGTTGTGGACCATGTAATTTCTCACTAAAATAGGCCACGGGTTTACCTCCTTGCACTACTACAAAGCGATACTATAGCGGCGGGCAAAAATGACCTATAGTGGTGGGCATCCAGTCCACCACTGCTCTTACGCCACTGCTATCCCTGGTTAGCAGTGGCAGGCAGAGTGCCTGCCACCGCTGTGTCAACAGTAGTGGCGGGCGCGCTGACCACATCTGCCCACCACTGCTATTGATAACAGCAGTGGCGGGCAGATGAGGTCAGCGCGCCCGCCACCACTATGTCAACAGCAGTAACGGGCACGCTGACCTCATCTGCCCGCCACTACTGTTAGCAATAGCAGTGGCAGGCAGATGATGTCAGCGCGCCCACCACCACTGTGTCAACAGCAATAACGGCCGTGCTGACCTCATCTGCCCGCCACTGCTGTGTATAACCTATTACACAAAATGTTGTGAACCTTAATTCACAGTCCCACAAACCAAAACACAGAAATTATATGCTTCACACAGCCATCCACATACACAGCAGCAAAACATCCACATATCCAAATACACATCCACAACAGCAACCCATCAACACAACAACCATCCATCTCATCAATTTACAAATTTACAAAGTTTAAATTATATGCTTCACACAACAACAAAACATCCACATATCCACATACACATCCACAACAGCAACACATCAACACAACAACAACACATCTCATCAATTTACAAATTTACAAAGTTTACATTTCATCACACATCAAGTTTAAAAAGTTTACATCTATCAAAATTTCAAAATTAACCATTGTTTCACAAATACATGCTCATGCGGTTTATGTTTTCTTGGAAGGCCAACTCATATCTTGCGCATCTTTTTTTTCTTCTCAGCTTCAAAATTCTTATCGATTTGTTGTGCTTTGCCTTTTCATTCTTCCGGCCCAATCATACAGAGTTGGATGCTTGGCTACTTCACTCTCAGGATCGAACAATACTCCAAGCTCATGAAGAATCTCATGCATCGTGAAGCGGCACATCCTTGATACGATTTCGTACATTTGTGATTCTGAGAATTGGCTCTTCTGGGCAACGGTTGATGGAACTGACGCCTGCATACGTAACATATAAGTACATACACTGCAAGTTATATTAGATTAACACACAAGAAATCAACTTACTTATTTAGTATCCTCAGATACTGTCCGCGCAAATTTTCCTAAGTTATTGCTCATGAAATCACAAGTATAATAGCCACAATGCATCGAACCAAGAGATTGTTTGTGACACTTCAAAATAGACAAAGTTAGAATGATATATAGTTTGGCTTTATCAATTGAATTAAGAAATTTAAAAATATAGTATTACCGAATAGTTGGTTCTGATAAGCATATCTTTTGGCCTCTATGGATCATGTGGGCCACCTAACTTTTCCACGTAGTATTTGTATGCACTCTGAATAACATTTAATATATCTTGATATTCTTTTTTGGGTTTGTCGAGTGAGTCGAGCACATAAACCCTTGAGCTCTTCGGGTATATCAGAAGTGCAATCCAATGATCACTATCGAAAGAAGTAATATATGATTATGTTAGTTTCATAATCGATAAAACGTGATTAAGTGGATATAGTGGGTATACTTACTTAAAGTTATATGCCCCACTTATCATTTCTCTGTCCTTCCATTGATCCATGCACCGCGCAATATACAACGCGGCACAATTCCTTTTCTTCTTCTTAAGTGCGTCTTGGTCTTTATTGAACATCTTCCTTTGAAATTTTTTCTTACCCGCAGTCCAGTACTTGCTATCTTTCTGGTTTAGTGCCTGGTTCAGCGCACTTTGGCTTATGAATGACGGGTTCAAGTACCCATACATATTAGACGCGTCACAACATGAATTACAACTGCATTTGTTATGAAACAATAGTCAATATAAGACATGATTGACTTTTGCTTTGTATTGACAAAGTATAAAGTACTTACATGCACCAGAGCATCATGCTTGTGATGTCGGTTCGCTGCAGATGAAACATCCGATGGAAGTCGTCGAAAAATAGTGCAAGCTTAAACTCTGGGCAGTTGAATATTTCTTGTGGAACCTTTAGTTCTATTTGTGTAACTCCTAACAAAGACGCTTCGAGGTACTAGTCATGAAATGTTTTCATCTGCCAAGGCATACTCTTAAGTACTCGTTGGGGTAATAATGGTTTGCCTGGTTCATATTCGATATAATCCTCGTCTCTGTAGGTCCATTTATCAACAGAAAGTGAGCCCGCCTGCTTTTATACTGGAGCCTTTATGGGAGCCGCTTCGGGCGTAGAACGTGTTTGCCCCATAGTAGTAAAAAATTTAAGCATCTCAGATTTTGGCGCAGAACACTGCCCAGCTTGAACAATTATCTTGTGGATTGCTAGCTTTGGGCGTGCATCTTGTTTTTCAGGCTCGACCACTAGCACTGGCACTTTTGTTATGGGCTTGGCCACTGGCACTTGAGGCTTGGCCGGAACTGGCACTAGCATTTGATCTTGCTCTGGCACTTTTGTGTTGGGCTCATCAGTGGGCTCAAGCACTGGCACTGGCTCTGTCACTTGAGGATCAGGCTCAGTCACTTTTGATTATGTCACTTCTGCCACTTTATCGGGCACTGGCTCTTCCTCTGCCTCTTCCTCTATCTCACGCTCATCAACAGGTGATAAAGATCCTATATTTTGCACATCCTGAGATGAAAGATATGTGGGGGATTGTGATGAGACAATAGGCAATTTACTCTGAGAACTTGTCTACAGTAATTTGATATCTCAGCTCGCCCATAGGACAAAGTTATTTAGAGCATCTCCGATTGTCTCAATCCCCTCATCAGGCATTGGAAGATCCAAGGGGTCATTCTAAAACCACTAGCATCACATTCTAACTCAAAAGTCTTACCGAAGTTGGGTAGCTAAAGTAGAGGTGCATGTGTAAGGCAATCCTTGAGTGTGGCAAAAGCTTGTTATTGTGCTAGTTCCCAAGTAAAAGTAACTCCCTTCTTGGTCAACTCATTCAAAGGACCGGCTATGGTGCTGAAATCTTTCACAAAACGCTGGTAGAAACCTCCAAGACCAAGAAAACTACGTACCTGTGTGATAGTTTGAGGTTGCGGCCAGCTGTTGATTGCTTGTACCTTCACCGCGTCAACCTCGATGCCCTGTGAAGTGACAACATATCCAAGAAACACAACTCGATCCGTACAAAACGTGCACTTCTCAAGGTTACCAAACAATCTAGCCTCACGTAGGACAGAAAAAACAGCACGTAGGTGTTCGACATGTTCAGTGGGAGACTTGTTGTAAATCAAGATATCATCAAAGTATACTACCACAAAGCGTCCTATAAATTGCCGTAGGACTTCATTCATCAAGCGCATGAAGGTACTAGGTGCATTAGTAGGTCCAAAAGGCATGACAAGCCACTCATATAATCCAAACTTTGTTTTAAAAGCAGTTTTCCATTCAGCACCTAGTTTCATGCGAATTTGGTGGTAGCCACTATGGAGATCGATCTTAGTAAAGATAATGGCACCACTAAGCTCATCAAGCATGTCATCCAATCTAGGAATAGGGTGTCGATATCGAATGGTGATATTATTAATAGCACGACAATCAACACACATGCGCCAACTACCATCTTTCTTAGGCACCAAAAGAACAGGTACTGCACAAGGACTAAGGCTTTCACGGACATACCCACGATCAAGAAGGTCCTATACTTGGCGCTGAATTTCTTTTGTCTCCTCCGGATTGATACGTACGCTGCACGATTAGGAAGAGACGCTCCCGGGATCAAATCAATTTGGTGCTCGATGTTGTGTATCGGTGGCAGCCCGGGTGGTATCTCAGTAGGAAAAATATCGTTAAACTCCTACAAAAGGTCAGTGACTGCAATGGGAACAGAGCTAGGAATGTTCGCAAGTGAAAGCAGCACGTTCGTGCAAATCAAGCCATATATCATGGGAGTATCATCACAAATTTCAGCAAGGTCAGTTTTAGTTGCAAGCATGACACGTCCTTTCAGATTAATAACTTGTGATGAAAAAGGAGAAGCAACTTTATATTTCTGTTGCCTCAAAAGCATCTTAGATACTTGCTGATTTTCAGAAGGTTGTTTGCTCGTTTGTGCGTCCTTAGCATGTTTTTCTTGTTCAAATTTCACAATTTCAGCAGGAGTCATAGGAAGCAAAGTAACTTTCTTTCCTTTATACATAAATGTGTACTTATTGCTCCTACCATGGTGTGTAGCATCAGTATCATACTCCCAAGGTCTACCAAGTAATAGAGAACATGCTTGCATTGGTACTACATCAAAATCAGCAACGCCGAAGTATGTACCAATGGAAAATCTGGTGTGAGCAGTTTGTGTTATCTTGACCTTACCGCTATTGTTGAACCATTGCATGTGGTAAGGGTGTGGATGCGCACGTGTGGGAAGTTGAAGCTTAGTTACCATGTCGTGGCTCACCAAATTGTTGCAACTACCACTTTCGATGATGACAAGTACACGGTAGTCATTGACGATGAAGAAGGTCTGAAACAGATTGTCCCGTTGTGCTCGGTCATCCTGCTCCATGTGAGTGCTCAAAACACGCTGTACAATAAGTGCTTCATGGCCGGTAGAGGCATCCGGTGCAAAAACAGCGTCATCGTCGGAAGCATCATAATCTCCTGCAATGTTAGCAGCAAGTGCATATTCATCTTCAACATCACTAGCACTTACATAGCCACCGTCTTCCGTAGCAATATAAGCCCGCTGACTAGGGCAGTCCTTCATAACGTGGCCCAATCCTTTGCATCGGTGACACTGGATCGCTGCAGAACGTGCAGTAGAGGCCGCCGAGGAGGTGGGCTCTGTTGGCGCTTTGGATGCTGCAGCTTTGGAGCTCTCAGCCTGGGCTGTAGATGCAGAAGGTGCTGATGTAGCCGCCGGTCGAGAAGGTGGTGGTGGTCGCTGTTGCTGCCCACTTGAGCGTGAAGTGGCACCACCAATGTTGGTCCTCATGCTGCGTTGTGGTTGTTGGCGACCCTGCAATTCTTTTTTTGCAAGTATAGCAAGGTGGAAAAGACGAGTGATAGTATTGTATTCTTTATAATCAATGATATCCTGAATTCCACATCTTAAACCACCATAAAAACGAGCCATTTTATCCTCATTGTCCTCCTCAATTTTAGCACGCATGCAACCTATTTGCAGCTCCTGATAATACTCCTCTACCGATTTATTTCCTTGGTTTAGGCGCTGCAATTTTTTTTCTCAAATCATGTTTATATGAAGGAGGAACCCATCTACCACGCATTTGTCGTTTTAACATACCCCAATTTTGTGGTTCATTGCCAACCTGAACTATTTCAGTCCACCAAAGAAGAGCATATCCAGTGAATTCACTAGTAGCTAAGCGCACGCGGTGGATAGCAGGAACCATGTGAGCATTAAATTTTTGTTCGACTGACATCTCCCAATCTAAATATGCATCTGGATCATAGGTGCCAGCAAAATGAGGTACTGAAAATTTTACCTTGGAGTAGGGATCATTGTTCCCGCGGTTGTCATTGTTACCTTGTGGATGGTGGTTGCGGTGGCCGCCCATACTGTCACGCCCAGATTTAATAAATCCGGACCTTTATTGAAATTCCATAGAAAATCAATAAACCAAGACGTTCATCACACGACCGCGCAAAATACGACAAGCATTCATGGTTTGTAGACCATATTAATGCAAAAGTGAATAAAGTGAAGAGAAACTAATAAAACAAGGGTCCTAGATGAACGCCTCCTTCTAGTCTCGCCTTGACTGGGTCGCTACTCCAAACCTTCATCCTCCTCGTAGTAGATGGGCTCTGGTGGTGTAAGTCAACGGGGGTGAGTACAAACGTACTCAGCAAGCCACCGGATGCAAATATAATGCAGAGTAATAACAAGGGAGAGTGGCTAACTTTGTGGAAAAGCATATTTGTAAAGAAATTAAATGTGATCAAGTTATTAGTACTGAAATGTAAACATGTGTATGCAGCATCTTCTAACTCGAGGGGTACAGTCAGCCCACCCTCGCTCAATAGTCCTTACATGCCATGAATAACTCAACCATTCAAACAATTATAAACTAACTGTGAGAAGTCACACAACCCACCCTTGACCGTGGGCTCGGCTTTTTGAAAAGATTAAAAACTCTGATCAGAGGTGTACCACTGTACCCACAAGGCACACACTCATCCCTTACACCAAAGTGTAACGAGATGACCCATACCGCCTCGACCCGATAGCACCCTCTTATGGGTTTCATATGGTGCCCCGACACGTCGAGCCAACACCATACCCCCAAAGGTTGCCCCTTGCCCCCTCCACTATGGTGCATCGAGTCGGTTTGTTCCATACTTCCAGTTAGGACTTACCCATTAGACTTGTGGTTAGTACGGAAGTGCTTTGCAACAGATCCCGCAGACCGGTCCTTATAGTGCCCCGGGTGCGACCAACCAATGCCCTAGCTTGCACCTAGAACCCACCATACTTATAACATAGCCAACTCCAACAGAGTCCATAGACGAGAATAACGGGGAAATACATATAGTAGAATCCATCTATCTACGACTCATTTTTTTATCCTATAGCGGTTGTGTCGGTACATTGGACACTAGCTAATATATTATTGTAGAGTGACAAGGAGTGTAGGCTCAATAAGCATGGCTTGGGTTTACACACAAGGACGGGGATCTAATAAATATAATGTGTAGAGCTTTGAGATTAGACTAATGCAATATTATCCTATGAGTTATAGCGATAATTTATTAAAACATGGGCTCAATGATGATAAAAATGGGGGTTGTGACTTGCCTTGCTCAGCAAATGGTGATGGAGGAACCTCGGGGTAAAACTCCGGCTCCTCGACGAACTCGTAGTCTTCTCGATACGGAAAAATTAAATAAAACATTCAATAAACAATCAAGATATTACAAAACATGAGCATAAAAATTTATGGTTTTTAACTTTGGGGGATTAAGCCTTTATTATTATGAAGTTAGAATGAAAAATATTAAAGGTTAAATTTTGGGGTTTTCCTGATTTATTTTATGAATTATCAATTTATCCCTAAGGGGTTTTTATTCATTTATTTAATAAGAATATTTTGTGCTAAGGTAACATACTGTTTTTATGGCATAAATCAGTAGAGAATAAAAAGATGAATTTAACAAAATTTGAATGGTGAAATTTGGAGTTAAAATGAGCAAGTTATGAATTTTCAAAGTTTAAACAATTTTCTTGAATTTTATTTAAACTGAAAAACAGTCTCTGGTCCACGGTGAACCAGGTTCACCCTGAACCTGTGACTGTGCGCATGGAATTGATTGATCTGGACTGTTGGATCTGGATCCAGTGGCCAGATGCGAGGTGGGAGAGTTAAGTGAAAACGGACGGCCGAGATTAAAACGCGTGAAAGGGTATTATGTGGACGCACGGGATTCATCTGGGGGTTTAAGTTTTAATCAACGGCTCAGATTAAAAGATACCAGTTCGATGGGATCCGAGGGCCCAGATTAGATCCCCTCAGGATCTAATCTGCGCCGCACAGATACGATCGCACGGCTCAGATGTCGTCCGGCACGGCACGTGCGCTAAGGGTAAACTACCCTTCGTCTCCGGCGACGGCGGGGCTCGGGCGCGGCGGCGATGGTGACGGCGAGGGCCTAGGAGCCTAGGTCTTGGCGAAAATGGAAAGAGGACAGGACGGCGGTCACGACCGTACCTTTGATGGTGGAGAAGGACGTCCGAAGGCGACCGGCGGCGAGTGTAGATGGCGAGGGCTCCTTAGGTGCTCGACGGCGACGATGATCCGGTGGCGCCCACGGCCAACGGAGGAGATGCCGAGGACGGGCAGGCTTTGGTGGTCACGGGGGTGGCGGCGGCGTGGACGAAGGAGGCCCAAGGCGGCGGCGAGCGGTGGCCGGAGGTGAAATAGGGCTAAAGGCCGAAAAGCGGGCGGCGGCGCTCTGGAGTGCTTCGGCTAGGGCTTAGGAGGTGTGGGCAGTGGGCGGCGAACCCAGGGGTTCTTATAGGGTCATCGGCGGCGTCCAAATGGAAGGAAACCGAACCCTCTCCGGCGAGGCTTCCATTTTCTCAGCCAAGCTTCCATACTCATTAAAACGCGTGAGATATAGATGGAAAGTGATCCCGATGGTTCGAGGAAGGGGGTCCGAGGCGTATCCGGGCGGATAGAGCGGCCGGCGGCGAGGAATAGGAAGGAGGGGTCGCCGGGAAGGAAAGGGGAGAGATCCCCTTCCATCGGGGACAAAGGATTTGACAGGTGGGCTCCACCTGTCAGCGGGCGAGCGGGAAAGGAAAGGGCCGACAGGCGGGACCAGGCGGCCAGGGACTGAGGCGCGGCCAGAGAGGCTGACAGGCGGGGCCAAGCTGACACGGGCGCGGGAGAGGAGAGAGGGGAGCGCGCCGACAGGCGGGTCCCACATGACAGTGACGCAGGCGCTGGGCTGGGCTGGGCTGAGGCAGATTGGGGGTTGCGGCCCATTAGGATTTAAAATGGTTTTCTGATTTAAAATAAATCCACTAATTCATTTATTTGATTAAAGGTTGAATTACTATTGATAAAAATTTGTAAAAAATCCTAAAATTATATCTTGGCCTCTATATTCTATCATAAATTTTCCAAGTTGAAATTTAAAGTATTTCCGTCTGTTTGGCTTTATTAGGGCTCTTTTAGGGTTTTCTTTTAATTAAATAATCACTTTAATTCCCTGGAAAATGTATTTCCTTTATTTTATTTATTTTTAACTCTTGGGATGTTACACATACCTTGATGATTGAACTGAAAGCGATGACGTGTAGCCTCGTCAGGGTCAATGCCATTGTTCCCGGCATCGGATAGGTCGTCTTCCTCCTCAACATGGTCGTCGTCGGCTTGTGCAGCAGGCAAGTGTGTCTCCAGGGCAGTCATCCTGTCCACTAGGTCAGCCACAGTACGCGCGAGATGTTCGATGGAGTGTTGGGTCTGCCGCTGAGACTCTAGTAGAACACGTCTTGAGACACAGTCATTAAAATCGGATGGAGGGGTACCGTTGTTATCTTCCATGTTAGTGAAAAGACAAAACAACAAAGAATAATCCTTATGGAAATCAACTAGGTGGGGTGGTGGGTGTGTGGTGGAAGCAATCCGTCAAGCGCCTTACCCACGCTTGCAAGTGTTCTTACCACGCCGCAGTGAGGTAACCGGCCTACAGGTGAAGAACCAAGTGGAGGGTGGTGGGCGATTGCAAGATGTGAACCTGTCCTGACCAGGAGAAGGTGTAGCTTGGAAGGCAAAGTAAGT
Organism: Zizania palustris; assembly: GCA_019279435.1. Classification (NCBI taxonomy): domain Eukaryota; kingdom Viridiplantae; phylum Streptophyta; class Magnoliopsida; order Poales; family Poaceae; genus Zizania; species Zizania palustris. The sequence continues at coordinate 88,730,179 of JAAALK010000283.1, forward strand.
AGCAAGGAATAGCGATAGTAATAACAGTTAAACCAAGTTCAATAAGTATTCCCTAGTACTCGTCAAAGTTGCTGGTCTAAGTGCTACCAACATGAAATTCAAGCAATAGAGGGAAACTATGTGCCCAAAACTCAAGTGGAAGGCACAACAAGGTAGCAAACGACATGACCGGTTCTCTTTTACTTCTCTACTTCTCATTTTTTTCACTATATTTTTTTTGAACAAGGATGACAAGAGATGCAACCACAAAAATTGGCACCTGCAACTGAGGTGGGATGTGGTTCACAGAAATTCAACAAGTTCTCTGAACGGCGTGCAAAAACATTGACCAATTTTTTTCTTTATCTTCCTGATTTGTTTTGGCAATTCTAATGAAACCAAATAGGGAAAAGCCTAGTTTGGGTCGGATCCAAATTGGGACAAGAAGATGCTCAAAAAAATTCAGATTTTTCTGACAAACGAGCGAAAAGTTATGCATGTTTTACCGAAGGGGGTCACCCGGAGGATATGTGAAAACCAAGTGGAAACCGACTAGGGTTGTGGAGGGGGGGTTTCGGGTGGGGTAATTTTTTTGAGATTTTTTTGAGACACAAGATCAACTACTACTCAAACGACACAAAGGGATGACTAAACCAGCAACAAGACTCAACCAAGAACACAAACTCAACAAAGCTAAAAACTGAAATTAAAATCGCAAGGCACAAAGGGGTTCTCGGTGGGGATTTTTTTGTGAGGGTTTTCTGGACTCTAGGTAAAAATAAAAGAAGATCAAGATTACCTAACGGGAAACCTGTAGCTCTGATACCAACTAATAGGTGGATTGGTCCCGATCTTCCGCTAGGTAAGGATAACTTGGATTGGTGGAGAATCTCGACGTTGACGATCCAAGGCTCCGGTCCGATGGATCAAAACCTTACAATCGCTACACCACCGTCTCTGTTGGTTATCAACCACGCAGGGCGCGATTGACCTCGCCACAAAGGCTGGTTCCTGCAAGCGAATCCAAGAACACAAGCAAGAACAGGAAGAACACGAGTCGAATGCCAAATCACAGATGAACTATGATGAGGTGAGATTCAACAAACGTCATTGCAGCAGCCAATTGGTCCGGTGCAAGAGCGAGATCTAAACACACGAGTGTAGATGCAAACAAAGCAAAACCTAACCCTAATGATGGCTATCGTGAATATATGGGGCGTGGGCAGCCTGTAGGAGGCGCACACGACTCGGACTATGGGCCAACACGGCCTCCAACTCAGTACAAGGTCCAACTCGGCCCAATTCTGTCACGCAGGACTATTTCAGTCACACGGGACGACTCTAGACTCCAAATGAGCTGAAACCATCTCCAAAAGATCCGTCTTCTCCTTAGCTTTCCATAAAGTCCAAGAACGCGCCAATCAGACTTCGTATGAGTAAGTTACACCCATTTTGGTGCATGGTGGTTGATGTAGTCCGAACCAGTGAATTCTTGACTTCAAATTATCCGTGTGACTCCGTCTTCAACTCCAACTCTCCTATTCCATCTCCCATGTTCATAAGCAAAAAAATATCACTAGTATTCAGTAGCATCCCATCCAAACAAATATTAACATAGTTTCTAAGGAAAGAATTAACCTCATGGTTCAAGCGACGGGCACGGGCGCGTGTGATTGGTCCTTGTAATTGAATTGTAGGTGGAGGTTCCATGTGTGTATCATGTAAAGTGATGTCCTTATCACAAAGGTTAAAATTAAATAAACTCGATGAACATCTTATTCAAGGTCACTTTCTTGACTAGGTCACTACTCCAGACCATCCTTATCGTAGTACGTCTCTGAAGTGGTTTTTCCAACGGGTGAGTACAAACGTACTCAACAAGCCACCGAGAAAATGCAATAATAATGCAAGGTAATAACAAAGGGAGGTAATGGTTTAAAGTGCGGAAAAGTACATTTTTATCTTGCAGCCATTAATGTGAGTCAGGTTTATTCATACAAAATATTTGAAGGATGCAATATCTTCTAACTCGAGGAGTACAGTTAGCCCTCCTCGCTCAACAGTCCTTACATGCCCAATCAATCATGCAACACTTCTCAAACATAGACTAACTGTGTGATGTCACTCCACTCGCTCTTGACCGTGGGCTCGGGTTTTTGAAAAGATTTAACTCTGATCAGAGGTGTACCACTGTACCTACAAGGCACTCATTCCCGCACACTGTAGTGTGTCAGATGACCCAAGTCACCGGAACTTATGCCAAAACCGTTAGCATGAACCGCTCCAACTCAATGACACACACTACAGGTTTCACCGGCGTGACGGTGCACCGGACCAATGTTGCGCCCCCTTTTGTGCCACATGGCCCAAGCCACCCACAGGTGTTGTTTGCCCCTCTCCACATAGTGCCTCGGGTTGGAACGACCCATACCTCTAGTTAAGACTTACCCACTAAACTTGTGGTTGGTACGGAAATGCTTTGCGATGAATCTCGTAGACCAGTCCTTATAGTGCCCTAGGTGCTACTAACTAATGCCCTCGCTTGCACCCGGAACCCACTATGCTAACTTATCAAACCAATTCGAAGACCAACAGAATACGAAGGGTGAGAGACATAGGGGATCATATATCAGAATCCAAGTAACCACGACTCGTTTTTAAGCCTATAGTGGTTGTGTCGATAAATTGGACACTTCTAATATTAATAAGTATACTGGTGATAAGGAATTCAGGCTCGATAGCATGGCTTGGGTTTGTAGATCAAGGTCGGGGATCCGATAAATATAATGTAGGGTTATTCATTTGACTAATGCAAATATAACCTATGAGTTTTAGCGATATTAACTAAAAACTAAGTTCAATATACTCAAAATATGGTTGGTGACTTGCTTGGTTCTACAAAGGTGGCAGGGGAAACTTCGGGAAAATACTCCTACTCCTCTATGACATCGTAATCTTCTCGGTACATAAAACAAGAAATAACATTCAATTAAAACAATACAAAATCACAATACAAGCATATGGATTTTATAGGGCAAAGTTGAAGAGAATAAAGATATAAAGCTTCTGAAATTAAAATGGTAATTTTTAGAGTTAATCTAATGAAGTTATGAATTTTTGAAGTTATAAAATTATTTCCTCAAATTTTATTTTAATACTAATTAAATAATATAAAATGTCTAGAGTAAACATATAAATTTTATTGGATGAACATGAAGAGAATAAAAAGATAAATTTTCTAAAATTTGAATGGTAACATTTGGAATTAATTTGAGCAAGTTATGAATTTTTGAAGTTCAAATCAATTTCTGGAATTTATTTTAAATCCTAATTCAGCCTTCTGTCCACGGTGGACCGGGTTCACCATGAACCAACGCACTGTGTTGTGAGCCAGAGCGCAGATCACCGTTGGATTGAGATCTCACCGCCATAGTACGCGCGGGGTTTTTAAATAGAAATCAACGGCTGAGATAGATCGATACCCCTTCGCTCAAATGAAGGGCCATGATTAAATCTCAAAGCGTTATAATCTCTACCATTTGATTGCGATCAGGCGGCTGAGATCAGATCTGACATGGCACAGTATAACTATTGTGCCGGTCATCTTCTCCGGTGACGGCCAAGTACGATGAGGTCCCTAGCGGCAGCGACAATGGCCTAAAGTCTGATCTAGGCCCGGAAATGCGACGAGAATAGCGAGGGGATCGTGATGGTAACGTCGGCGATGCTTAGGATCAACTGGACGAGGTCGGCGACGTGTGGGGTGGTGGTGAACTCTTGGGTCCTCGTCAGCGATGACGTTTCGGTGGCGATGGGCTCGAGCGAAGTCGTGGCCGAGGTCGAGAAGGCTATGGGGATCACTCCGGTGGCGACGGTGGGGCAAGGGGAGTACTCCGGCGACGATGAGTGGCGGCTAGAGTCAGGACAGAGGGGCAGTGCTAAAATGGACTGATAGCGCTCGGGCTTGGGCAAGAGGGGGCAATTGAGCAGTGTGGTGAACACAGTGTGGCCAGGGGCCTTTTATAGTGCTCCGGTGAGGTGAACAGCAGCAAGAAAGGGCAAAACTGAGGGATTAAATCCAATTACTCTGGTGAGGTGTTAAATGGGCTAATTACGACGCTCTAAAGCATAACGGGGAGAGGATCCGAGGTCAATCGAATGTGGGAGTAACAAGGAGTTAATTCTCGGCGTTTAATTGGAGCTTGGGCCCACGATGGCGATGATCGGGACATAACCACGGTGACCGAGGATCTCGAGCACGCGAGGAAGACAAAGACTGACAGGTGGGACCCAATGGTCAGTGAGCGCGAAAGGATGAGGGGGCTAACGGTTGAGGAGCCATGCTGAATAGTGTGGGCCTCATGGCTCTAGAAGTGATGAGTCATTGTCAACGATAGTCAAAGAGGACTGAAGAGAAGAAGAGATCTGCTGTTTCATGGGCCGCGTGTGACTCAGGTACACGGGCAGCGAGCGACTGTCGGGCAGAGGAGGCTGCGAAGTCGGGCTGGCCCAATCCGGGTGCATGGGCCAGAAGCAGTAGAAGACCCACTGGGCTGTTGACCAGGACTGACTCAGGTACACGGGCGGTGAGCGATTGCCGGGCTGAGAGAGTTGCGGAGTCGGGCCGGCCCAATCCGGGTACCTGTTGCAAAGCTGGTGGAGGCTTTGTCAGTTTCGGCGTAAAACTGACAACCGTTGATTCTGTATCCGACTGTCCAGAAGAGTAGCTTCCGGATATGTCATCTGTTACTCTAGGCCCACAGTCAGTCAGTTGTGTCTGTAAAAATTCCTAAGGGAAGTAGAGTCTTTTTCTTTATTTTTGAGTCTGTAAAAACCCTAAGGGGCTGGTAGAATATTCCTAGTGTTGGGCTGCCTATAAATAGCACCCCAATCCCTAGGGTTTGGACTACCCTTTTGTGCTGAAATCAAATCCACCCATTGGGTCACTTTTGTCTCTCGTTCTTCTCTCTCCTGTGTGCGCCGCCAGGACTGGCTCCTCCCTGTTCTTGCATTATTTTGGCTCAAATCTGTTGGATGCATTCAATCCTTGGTCTCTGGTGAAATTATTGCTTGCATCTTGCTCGGTTTGGGAAGTTAATGCCTTGGGCACGAGCTGGTGAATTTATTTCTTGGGGAGAAGCTTCTTCTGTTGCTTCCGTTCTTCACGAACTGGGTACTAGTTCTTGCTGTTGCAAGTAGTACTACTTCTGTAGCTACAGTACTTGCTGCCAGCTTTTCACCTTCTATTGCCCAGCTTTTTTTGATCGAAGCAGCATGGAGTAAATGCCTTTTGACTGTTTCAGTGAAGTCATTTTCCTTTGTTCGAAGTCCCTCAGCTCTGTGAGGTAGGCTTCGATCTATCATTTTCAAAGGCTTCGCTCTATCTGCGAACTTCGGTTTTTGTATCTGAGTTGCTAGCTTCGAAGTTCTTCTTGTATGGACAGCATCGCATACTTCGAACAAGCATACTCCGTATCTATCTGTTCGAAGTGCACACTTCATTAGGTTTCGAAGTTTGGGTTCGAAGTTTGTCTTTTCTGACAGTCTTCGCTTGGATTTCTTTGTGGCGTGTCAGCCTTCGATTCTCCTTCCGAAGCTTTCCCTGTTCGAAGATAGAGTGCAAGCCTCGGACTTGATTTTCTATCGCGTGACAGACTTCGCTTCCTTGTTCGAAGGTTGTCTGTTTGTGTGTTGTGTTCGAAGCTTTCTGTTCGAAGGTTGTGCTTCGAAGCTCTCGGTTCAAAGTGTGTTCGAAGTTTTGTCTTCGAAGTCCTCACTTCGAAGCAGGCTCCGACTTTGTCACTTTGCTCCGAAGCTCTTGGTTCGAAGCTGTGTTCGAAGTCCTGTCTTCGAAGTACACACTTCGAACCAGGCTCCGGCACTGTTTTACTTCGCTCCGAAGTACACTTCGCTTCTTACAACTTCGAACTAGGCTAGACAGCGACATCTTCGGGATTTCGGACAGACTCCGTCACCAACCTCCGAAGCAGACCTCGACGTGCGAAGGGGGCTTCGCCAAAACCCGAACAGGAGACAACTTTGGACAGTAACTTCTCTCCTCGTCTTATACATACTTAGATCATTTCATTGAGAAGTTTAGGCCTGTTACACTTTGTTCATCTGTCTAGTTGCACTGCTTTAACATTACATTGTTTATCATCAGCTGCCTCTAGGTTAGAAACCTTTAGACTTAGGCCTTCTGTTCATTTTCTGCTGCACAGTCTTTTGAGGTGCGTTGGGTGCTGGGAGCAGGCCATTGATTCGAAAGAATTTTTAAGGCGCCCATTCACCCCCCCCCCCTCTGGTCGCTACTTTCGGTCCTACAAGTGGTATCAGAGCAAGGTTAGGGTTTTTCCATACCTTAACCGGTTCTAAACCCCAGTAGTGACTATGACGTCTCATGGCAAGGTCCCGTCCTTGGAAGCCTATGGCTATAATTATTGGAAGACTCGCATGCGAGCCTATCTCATGAGCCAGGGTTCGGACATATGGGACATTTGCGTTCACAGCACGTTTGTCATTCTGCCAGTTACTGAGCAAGGTACTGCTGGTATCATTGCTCAGCATCTGAGCAACAGTAAGGCTGTGAACATTTTATTTTCTGGTTTAGGTCCCACTGAATTTGAGCGAGTGAGTCATCTCTCCACTGCGAGAGAGATCTGGGCTACCCTCAAGGCACACCATGAGGGAACAGCACAGGTCAAGGCTCGACTCTATCAGACCTACCGGCGTGAATATGAAAATTTCACACAGAAGCCGGGTGAATCTGTTGAGGCTTTGTTTGGTCGCTTTCAGTCGATCATTAACAAGCTTCGGGACAACAAGGCTGAGGGTGCTCAGTTAGTCTCAGATCATGAGCAGGCGCTCAAGGTTCTTCATACCTTGGACCCAAAGATCTGGGAGATCAAGGTATCATCTATCGTTGAGAGTACTTCTTACGATACCTTGACCATTTCTGAGTTGTTTAGCAAGCTGAAGGCCACTGAGGTAGATATCCAGTTGAGATCAAATCTCACTGGCTCTGGATCAAAATCCCTGGCCCTTGCTACACCTTCTGTTGATCCCTCTGCTGTGAGCTGTGCTGGGCTCTCTTTGATGTCTATCACTGAGGACCAGCTTGAGTTGTTGGGAGATGATGATTTGTGTCTCTTTAACAACCGGGTGCGTCGTGTATATGATAAAAGAATGTTCAAAAGACACGGCACAAAATCCGGATGTTTTGAATGTGGTGATCCAGGACACTTCATCGCCGACTGCCCCAAGCGCAGTGGATACAAGAAGGGCACCGGCAACAGCTTCCACGACTCCGGCAAGCATGAGAGCCCCTCCTTCACCAAGGGCAAGCCGAAGACCCGGTTCTTCAAGAAGGCCCTGAAGGACTACCGGCGAGAGAACAAGAAGCGCGACAAGACCTTCTTCGCCGAGATGGAGAAGAGCTACTCCAAGAGATCCACGTCTTCTTCCTCTTCATCGAGCTCAAGTGATGAGGAGATTACCATCAAGAAGGGGAAGGACAAGGACGATCTGGCGGGCCTCTGCTTCATGGCTTTCGGAGACAGGCCGAAGAGCCGCTCACACCAGCGCCGAAGATCCCGCAAGAGCTTCTGCTCAATGGCTCTTGGGGATAGAGAAGAAAAGAGCTCCTCCGACGACTCCGACGACGACGATAGCAAGGTATCATCTTATGAGCGTGAAATTGTTGATTTACTAGAGAGCAATCGTCAGGAGTTAAAGTATCGGGAAAAACTGCTTAGGGGGGCTAAGAAGAGGATAGATGAGCTAGAGAGTGAGCTTGCCGTGGCCAACGGCAGAATTGAGAGTCTATCCTCTTCCCCTTGCTTGGGTGATAGCAGTGAGTGCCCAAAGTGTGAGGTGCTTCTGTGTGACCTGGCGACTCTGAAGTCCAGGTACACAGAAAGGGTTGATGAGAGGGACGCTTTGGCCACTGAGCTTGAAAGCGCTCAGCTGGAGCTGAAAGTTGCTCAGGCCACTGTCGTCGCACCCTGTGTTGATTGCCCATCTCATCTAGCTGCCTTAGCTGAGCTGAAATCCAAGGGCAATGAGCATTTGGGTGATTTAGAGAGGTTGAGAGCTGAGCTTGCCCAGACTAGGCTAGAGCTTGAGACATTGTCAGTTCCACCCACTGTCTGTGAGAACTGCATGTCTCTTAGAATGGAGTTGATTAAGCTAAAAGCCGGAAAGTCTGTCCAAGTAGAGAGTGAGTGTGAGACCTGCTTGTCTCAGGTGGAGGTTCTAGCTTCTTTGAGAGAGGAGCTAGCTGATTCTCAGAATGAGAACTTTTACCTCCGGTCTATCCTGAGTTGGATCAGTGCCAGAGAGCCACAGCTTGGCATGATGATCCAGCAGTTCAAGAGGCAGGATGGGTTTGGGGTAGGTTACACCTACACCAAGGCTGACTTTGAGAGTGCCCTCAGCCGGGCAGTGGAGTGGAGTAAAATGACTCCAGAGCAGAGGTATCCCAAGACTCACTCCACTGAGACCTCCCAGGCTTGTCAGCCCAAGGATGGAGTGATCCATGAACCACCCAAAGCTCCACCCAAGAAGCCTATCTGGGTTCCTAAGCCCAAACACCTCCACTCTTCTCTAGACTCTCTTCCTGGACCCTCTCAGCCCAAGAAGACCACACCAAACACTACCAAGCCCAAGAATCCCAAGCCTCAACCACATCCCAAGAAGCCTACCTATCATTGTGAGTTTTGTCAGAGAGACGGGCATCTTGCGGAGTTTTGCTTCAGGAGGAAGCGGGTTGAGAGAGCAGAGAGGGCTCGTAGTGATCAGGTGCAGTTCTACCAGCAGGGTGGTAGACTGCGTGTTCCTCGGCGCGGGGAGAGGCTAGAGGCCAGGCCGCGTCGTGTAGGTGGTGGTAGAGGAGACGGTTTTCCTACCCGTGCTCCAGTAGGTGGTGTTCGTTCCGGCAGAGTTCCAGACCGAGTTGGCTACGGTTCTGGACCTCGTGGCCGTAGGGTTAGGAAGAACCATGGACCGCGTTTTGAGCCGCGTTTTGGTCCAAACTCTTTTGATGGTTTTCGCTTTCCATCTTTTGAGCAGATGGCTCGACACTGGTTTAGCTCTTTTGCTAAACCTGGTGCCGGACCATTTGCTCCCACTTACAGACATTGATTGTGCAGGACCGGGGACTGGAGGATGTTTGGATCATGGACTCAGGATGCTCTTGCCACATGACGGGACATCGCAGATGGTTCTCCAGTCTCACTCCTCCGAGCTCCAAAGAGTACATTACATTCGGGAACAGCGGTCAAGGGAAAGTAAGTGGCATAGGCTCAATCAGCATTTCAGACCATTTCTCTTTAAAGAATGTTGCTTTGGTTAAAAATCTGAACTTTAATTTAATCTCTGTGTCGCAACTTCTTGAGGATGGTTTGGAAGTGCGTTTTAAGAAGGGAAATTCTTCTGTAATTGATTCTAGAGGGTCTTTGGTTTGTCAGATTTTACCCTTCGGTAAAGTTTTTCGAATTGACTTCTCTAGTTCTTTTGGCCCTTCTCGCTGTGTGATTGCTGGATCTTCTTCTGAGCTCTGGAAGTGGCATAGGAGGTTAGGTCATTTGAGTTTTGATCTGCTAGTCAGGTTAAGCTCTATGGACCTCATCCGAGGATTGCCCAAGCTTAAAATAGAGAAGGATCTAGTTTGTCATCCCTGTCGTCATGGGAAAATGGTTGCCGCTTCTCATTCACCTGTGACTCAGGTGATGACTTCGTATCCAGGCGAGCTTTTGCATTTGGACACTGTAGGTCCAGCTCGGGTACGCTCAGTCGGTGGGAAGTGGTATGCACTTGTGATTGTTGACGACTTTTCTCGTTTCTCGTGGGTTTTCTTTTTGGAGTCTAAGGATGAAACTTTTCAATTTGTCCATGACCTGATTTTGAAGCTGAAGAATGAGAACAATGGCCGGATGCGAGCAATTCGCTCCGACAACGGCTCTGAGTTCAAGAACTCTCAGTTCGTCAGCTTCTGTGGTGATCAGGGTCTGGACCATCAGTTTTCTTCTCCTTACACTCCCCCACAGAACGGCGTTGTGGAACGAAAGAACCGCACGCTAGTTGAGATGGCCAGGACGATGCTCGATGAGCACAGGACTCCTAGGCGTTTTTGGGCTGAAGCCATGAACACGGCTTGCTATCTGGCCAATCGCATTTTTCTTAGAGCTTACATTGGTAAGACATCATATGAGTTGCGGTTTGGCAGACAGCCCAAGGTGAGCCACTTGCGAGCGTTTGGCTGCAAGTGCTTTGTGCTCAAAAAGGGAGGGCATTTGGACAAATTTGAGTCTCGTTGCTGGGATGGTGTTTTTCTTGGTTATGCATTGCATTCTCGAGGCTTCCGTGTTTGGAACCTCGAATCCCAGCTGCTTGTCGAGACGTGTGAAGTTTCATTTGATGAGTCCCTGCCTTCTTTGACTCCTTCTTTCGAGCTTTCTGGTGATGATGAGCTCGGAGAGTCCATCTTCGAGGAAGATGAGGATACTCCAGCTGCTGTTGAGGGCGGGCCTTCTGCATCCCCCGCAGAGCCCACACCTTCTGTGACTTCGACTGATGATGAGGGCGGACCTCTGATCACTTCTTCCACTTCGATCGAGCCCCCTCAGTCGAGTCCAGAGGTGCCAGCTGCTGACTCCGGTGAGGTGACTTCAGATCACCAGGGAACCCGAGAAGTTCAGCGTGACCACCCCTCAGAGCTCATCATTGGTGATTTAACTGAAAGGACTTTGCGTTCTTCTGCCTCTCTCGCTGTGTTTGCTGAATCTGCATTTGTTGCATCTTTTGAGCCCAGAGACATTTCTCATGCTCTCTCTGATTCTAATTGGATTAATGCCATGCAAGAAGAGCTTGAGAATTTTGTCCGCAATCGGGTTTGGACACTAGTTGAGCCGCCACCAGGATGCAACCCCATAGGCACCAAGTGGGTATTCAAGAACAAACAAGGTGAACATGGGGTTGTGGTGCGCAACAAGGCTCGACTAGTCGCCCAGGGTTATTGCCAGAAGGAAGGTATTGACTTTGAAGAAACCTTCGCTCCTGTGGCCCGTCTTGAGTCCATTCGTATTCTTCTAGCTTTTGCCGTTTCAAAGGGTTTTAAGCTTTTTCAAATGGACGTTAAGAGTGCTTTTCTGAACGGGTTCATAGAGGAGGAGGTATATGTTAGGCAACCCCCCGGTTTTGAGAACCCCAAGTTTCCTCGACATGTTTTTAAGTTGCATAAAGCTTTATACGGGTTGAAGCAAGCCCCCAGGGCTTGGTATGACCGGTTGAAGCAATTTTTGTTGGGGAAGGGCTTTGTGATGGGTTCTGTGGACAAAACTCTTTTCTTGCTCAGAGATGCTTCAGATTTTTTAGTTGCTCAGATTTACGTGGACGATATTATCTTTGGCGGTACTACTGATTCTCTTGTGTCCAAGTTTTCTGAGCAGATGCACGGTGAGTTTGAGATGAGCCTCATGGGTGAGCTTAAGTACTTTTTAGGGCTCCAGATCAAGCAGACCAAGGACGGCACCTTCATCCACCAAGGTAAGTATACTCGTGACATGCTTAAGAAATTTGACTTTGGTGGTGAATTGAAGCCGCAGATGACCCCGATGGGCACTTCTGGGGGTTTGGACAAGGACGAGAGCGGTGTCAAGGTCAATGAGAGAGAATTTCGAGGGATGATCGGTTCGCTGTTGTACTTGACGGCAACAAGACCGGACATACAGTTCGCCGTGGGACTTTGCGCGCGTTTTCAGTCTTCACCACGCGCATCTCACCGGCAGGCTGTCAAGCGCATTTTCAGGTATCTCACCTATGCGCCTGATCTTGGTCTTTATTATTCAGCATCATCATCACTTGATTTATCTGGCTTTTCGGACGCTGATTTTGGTGGGTGCCGGTTGGATCGCAAGTCGATTTCTGGTACTTGCCAGTTTCTTGGTTCTTCCCTTGTATCTTGGTCTTCTCGAAAGCAATCTGGAGTTGCTCTTTCGACCACAGAGGCTGAGTATGTAGCTGCTGCTCACAGATGGTTTGGATGATTTCTACTCTACGAGACTTTGGGTTGTTCTTTCCTACCAGGGTTCCATTGTTTTGCGACAGCACTAGTGCTATTAGTGTAGGGAAAAACCCGTGTCTTCATTCAAAAACCAAACATATTGATGTGCGCTTTCACTTCTTGCGGGATCAATATGAGAAAGGTGTCATTGACCTTATTCATGTTGATACCCATCATCAGTTGGCTGACATTTTCACCAAACCCCTAGATCAATCTACTTTTGAGCGTTTACGAGGGGATTTGGGTGTTGTGTATCCTTTCTAGGATATTTTGCGTCAGTTTTCTTTTTACTCTTTTCTTGAGTCTTTTTGTGTGTGTTCATATCATACATATTCACATATCACACATTTGAGCCTGCTTCTGTTATATGATTGAACTGCTTTACTTAGTCTAGCTGGTACATGCTTTTGATTACTTGTCAATGATCATGCTTTGGTTCAGTTCACTTGATATATCTGTCATATGCATGGCTTTTATGCTTTAAACCTGAAAAATGATCACCATTGCTTCTGGTAACTAGCATGCGTAGGCTGAGTGTTTTTGCTATCTGTTACATGCCTTGTAGCCAGTTCATCACATAGATGCAGATATGCAACTTGGACATCTTTATGCTTTAACATGGAAAATGTACTATAAAATGATAAAAATCAAAAATGAATGGAAATTCCATTCCTTTTTATGCTTAAAGTCGAAAAGATCCAAGTGGGTTTGCTTTGTCGCATTATATTGTTCTGGATTGCTTACCATAGCACTTTGGTATGAACTAGGACAGTATAGTGTATGCCGAGATCAATGTCTTAAGCTTCTGATGGTCCAATTCTGGCCTAGGCTTGACTTGGTCGGTTAGCATAAGGTTTGACATGCAAATAACCCTTGGCACAAATGACAAAGGATAATGAAAAAGCCTGAACTGTAAACGGATAACAAGTTTGCTGAAGCACTTTGTCCTTGAACAATGCTTATCTTGGTAGACATCAGTTAGCTTCTGCATTTCATGCTTTACCTTGCTTGTTTTACTAGAAAATGTGGTGATGCTTTTATTTGCCAAAACTGAAAAATGCGTGCTAAATGACTTTCTTTAGATATCATCTGTTGCACTGATCATGCCATGTGTCTTGGACAGTATCTCTTTTGCTGTACCTGTTAGATACTGTATTTGCAGTCAATCATATCTGAGAAGCATGCTTTCCTCACTCCACCTGCACCCCAGTTGCATTCACTGCATATTTTGAGGGGGAGTTACTTTTCAGGGGGAGTCTGTGTCTCTTTTTGAGTGCTTGATGAGTTCACTTGTCAACAAGGGGGAGAAAATTTGGGATCAGAGTTTAAGGGGGAGTTCTTACTCTGTTGATATCCTTGTTATTCTGCAATCGCACTCATTTTGAGCTTTTACGTTGTGGTTAACCATAATGACCGTTTCTTGCTTTTGGTTGGCTTTTGGTCATTAGGGTTAAACTTTTATCTTATTTTTCTTCTTCTTTGTTTCCTTGTATCTTGTTTTCGTGTTTCCACATTTGTTCGCAGGTGCTGAAGAGCTGTGAAAAGAGGAATGTTGACAATGCACTCATCAAGGGGGAGATTGAGGAGCCATGCTGAATAGCGTGGGCCTCATGGCTCTAGAAGTGATGAGTCATTGTCAACGATAGTCAAAGAGGACTGAAGAGAAGAAGAGATCTGCTGTTTCATGGGCCGCGTGTGACTCAGGTACACGGGCAGCGAGCGACTGTCGGGCAGAGGAGGCTGCGAAGTCGGGCTGGCCCAATCCGGGTGCATGGGCCAGAAGCAGTAGAAGACCCACTGGGCTGTTGACCAGGACTGACTCAGGTACACGGGCGGTGAGCGATTGCCGGGCTGAGAGAGTTGCGGAGTCGGGCCGGCCCAATCCGGGTACCTGTTGCAAAGCTGGTGGAGGCTTTGTCAGTTTCGGCGTAAAACTGACAACCGTTGATTCTGTATCCGACTGTCCAGAAGAGTAGCTTCTGGATATGTCATCTGTTACTCTAGGCCCACAGTCAGTCAGTTGTGTCTGTAAAAATTCCTAAGGGCAGTAGAGTCTTTTTCTTTATTTTTGAGTCTGTAAAAACCCTAAGGGGCTGGTAGAATATTCCTAGTGTTGGGCTGCCTATAAATAGCACCCCAATCCCTAGGGTTTGGACTACCCTTTTGTGCTGAAATCAAATCCACCCATTGGGTCACTTTTGTCTCTCGTTCTTCTCTCTCCTGTGTGCGCCGCCAGGACTGGCTCCTCCCTGTTCTTGCATTATTTTGGCTCAAATCTGTTGGATGCATTCAATCCTTGGTCTCTGGTGAAATTATTGCTTGCATCTTGCTCGGTTTGGGAAGTTAATGCCTTGGGCACGAGCTGGTGAATTTATTTCTTGGGGAGAAGCTTCTTCTGTTGCTTCCGTTCTTCACGAACTGGGTACTAGTTCTTGCTGTTGCAAGTAGTACTACTTCTGTAGCTACAGTACTTGCTGCCAGCTTTTCACCTTCTATTGCCCAGCTTTTTTTGATCGAAGCAGCATGGAGTAAATGCCTTTTTGACTGTTTCAGTGAAGTCATTTTCCTTTGTTCGAAGTCCCTCAGCTCCGTGAGGTAGGCTTCGATCTATCATTTTCAAAGGCTTCGCTCTATCTGCGAACTTCGGTTTTTGTATCTGAGTTGCTAGCTTCGAAGTTCTTCCTGTATGGACAGCATCGCATACTTCGAACAAGCATACTCCGTATCTATCTGTTCGAAGTGCACACTTCATTAGGTTTCGAAGTTTGGGTTCGAAGTTTGTCTTTTCTGACAGACTTCGCTTGGATTTCTTTGTGGCGTGTCAGCCTTCGATTCTCCTTCCGAAGCTTTCCCTGTTCGAAGATAGAGTGCAAGCCTCGGACTTGATTTTCTATCGCGTGACAGACTTCGCTTCCTTGTTCGAAGGTTGTCTGTTTGTGTGTTGTGTTCGAAGCTTTCTGTTCGAAGGTTGTGCTTCGAAGCTCTCGGTTCAAAGTGTGTTCGAAGTTTTGTCTTCGAAGTCCTCACTTCGAAGCAGGCTCCGACTTTGTCACTTTGCTCCGAAGCTCTTGGTTCGAAGCTGTGTTCGAAGTCCTGTCTTCGAAGTACACACTTCGAACCAGGCTCCGGCACTGTTTTACTTCGCTCCGAAGTACACTTCGCTTCTTACAACTTCGAACTAGGCTAGACAGCGACATCTTCGGGATTTCGGACAGACTCCGTCACCAACCTCCGAAGCAGACCTCGACGTGCGAAGGGGGCTTCGCCAAAACCCGAACAGGAGACAACTTTGGACAGTAACTTCTCTCCTCGTCTTATACATACTTAGATCATTTCATTGAGAAGTTTAGGCCTGTTACACTTTGTTCATCTGTCTAGTTGCACTGCTTTAACATTACACTGTTTATCATCAGCTGCCTCTAGGTTAGAAACCTTTAGACTTAGGCCTTCTGTTCATTTTCTGCTGCACAGTCTTTTGAGGTGCGTTGGGTGCTGGGAGCAGGCCATTGATTCGAAAGAATTTTTAAGGCGCCCATTCACCCCCCCCCCCCCCTCTGGTCGCTACTTTCGGTCCTACAACGGTCGGCGCCGATAGGTGGGTCGGGGCGTGAGCTGTGAGGGGAGGGGACTGATAGGTGGGCCGAGGTTCGGGTGAGACTGACGCGCTGACAGGCAGGGCCTGCTTGTCAGTGAGAGGGTGGCGTGGTGGATGGGTTGGGCCGGCCAGGGAGAGAGAAGTGAGGGGAGTGGCCCACTAGCATTTAAATTGATTTTCTGAATAAAAATAAATGCAGAAATTGATTATTAAATTATGGACAAGCATCCAGGTTTGAAAATTTTGTAAAAATTCCCAAAATTGTATCTTGGCCTTAGGAACATGATATAAATTTTTCAGACCAAGTTTTGAATTATTTCTCTGGATTCTATTTATTTACGAATTTATGGCTTTATGAGAATTAAAATAAATCTTTTCTGAAAATTCTGACTTTTTCTGAATTTATTTTATTGCTCTTAAATTTGGGGTATTACAAACCTATCCTTCTTACAGAGAATCTCATCCCGAGATTCAGAAAGTTCCTAGAATAGCTCAGGGTATTGGGCTTTCGGGTCATCCTCTTTTTCCCACGTGGCTTCCTCGACGGGGTGGTTACTCCACTGAACCTTGCAGAAACGGACCACCCAATTCCTAGTTACTCTTTCCTTGACCTCAAGGATCTAGGTGGGATTTTCGATATAGGTCAGGTCTCCTTGAATGTCGAGTTGTTGAAGATCCGCTCATTCGGTGGGTACCCGTAGACACTTCTTCAACTAGGAGACGTGAAACACATCATGTACTCTGTCTAAGGAGGGAGGTAGCTTCAGCTGGTATGTGACCTCTCCTTGCTGATGGAGGATCAGAAAAAGGCCAATGTAACGGGGAGCTAACTTTCCCTTCATGTTGAACCTCTGAGTGCCTCGAAGGGGAGTGACTCAAAGATATACATAGTCACCCTCTTTGAAGACCAAGTCTTTGTGTCGATTGTCGGCATAGCTCTTCTAGCGGGACTATGCTATCTTCAATCGGTCTCTGATGACCTTGACTTTAGCTTCAGCCTCTCGTAGAATGTCCATACCAAACAACTGAGATTCACCATCTTGATCCCATAGTAGTGGCGTTCGGCACTTACATCCATATAACGCCTCGAATGGTGACATCTGCAGGCTGACCTAATAGTTGTTGTTGTAGGAGAACTCTGCATAGGGCAAACTCTTGTCCCATATTCCACCAAAGTCTATGGCGCAGGCCCTAAGCATATCTTCCAATACTTGGTTCACCCTTTCAGTCTGACCATCGGTCTGTGGATGATATGATGTGCTAAAGTTCAGCCTGGTGTCGAGCTCTTCCTAAAGATTCTTCCAAAACTTGGAGGTGAACTGACACAATCTTCTTTGGAACCCCGTGTAGACACATGATGCGGGTCATGTATATCTCAGCTAGCTTCGAACCACTGTACGTCGTCTTGACGAGGATGAAATGAGCCACCTTGGTGAGTCGATCGATGATCACCTAAATGGAATCATACCCGGCCTGGGTCCTGGGCAGTGTAGTGATGAAGTCCATTCCTACTTCTTCCCACTTCCATTCGGGAACCTTGAGGGGTTGTAATAGACCGGCAGGTCTCAGGTGCTCTGCCTTGACTCGTTGATAAGTGTCACGCCTTGCCACATATTCAGCTATCTCTCTCTTGATGCTGACCCACAAATATTTCTCTTTCAGGTCATGGTACATCTTGGTACTTCCAGGATGTATGGAGTACAAGGTATCATGGGCTTCTTCGAGAATGAGAGCCTTCAGCTCGGGCTTGTTGGGCACGCATATCCTATTTCCGAACCATACGGTGCCAACCTCATCTTCGGAGAACCCAGGGGCTTTACCCCTCCTCATATTCTTATGGATCTCTGCTATGTTGATGTCTTCCTTCTATGTCTCATGGATCTGGTCCATCAAGGCAGGCCTTGCTTCAAGTGCCACGAGAAACCCCATGGTGGTGATCCCTAAGTTCAATCTTTCCATCTCTTTATATAGCCTAGGGGCCTGATCTTGTGCCATGATGGCATTGTAGTATCCCTTTCGGCTTAGAGCATCTGCCACTACATTCGCCTTGCTGGGATGATAATGGATGCCTAAGTCATAATCCTTGATCAGTTCCAACCATCTTCTCTGCCTGAGGTTCAGATCTGGTTGGATGAATATGTACTTGAGACTCTTATGGTCGGTGAATACTTCACACCTGTTACCCACAAGGTAATGCCTCCATATTTTCAGCGCGTGGACTACGGCAGCCAATTCAAAGCCATGCATGGGGTAGTTCACCTCATGTGGTCTCAATTGTCATGAGGCGTATGATACCACCTTCCCGTCTTGCACAAGAACGCACCCTAGTCCCAAGAGAGAGGCATCACAATAGACATGGAAGTCTTTCTGGATGTCCGATAGTGTCAACATTAGGGCTAATACGAGTCTCTTCTTGATAGTCTGGAATCTGTCCTCACAGGTTGGAGTCCATTCAAACTTTACTTCCTTCTATAACAATCAGGTCATGGGCTTGGCGATCTTGGAAAAATTTTCGATGAAGCGTCGGTAATATCTGGCCAATCCTAGAAAACTCCAGATCTCTGATACATTCTTGGGTTGTAACCAGTTTTTACTGCTTCCACAGTGGTCGGGTCCACGGCTATCCCTCCGACAGATATGACATGCCCTAGGAACTTCACCTCGGACGACCAGAATTCACACTTTCTATACTTGGCATACAACTGATGCTCCCGTAACTTTCCCAAGGTCAGACGGAGATGATCTCCATGCTCTTCCTTGGTCTTGGAGTAGACGAGTATATCGTCTATGAACACCATAATGAACTTGTCCAAGAACTCCATGAAGATATTGTTCATCATGTTCATGAAGAATGCGGGGGCATTCGTGAGTCCGAATGACATCACAGTATACTCATATAGTCCATAATGGGATGTGAAGGTAGTCTTGGGGATGTCCTCCTCTCTGATCCTAAGCTGATGGTAGCCCGATCAGACGTCAACCTTAGAAAAGACCGAGGATCCCTTGAGCTGATCGAACAGGTCATTGATCCGTGGTAAAGGGTACTTGTTCTTGTGAGGAACATAGTGAGGTTTGTCACTATGATTCATGGTAATGATGAGTGATTGACAGGGTGTTGTCATGAGTTTGTGTCTGGGTGTTTTGGATATGTGTTGTGTGTCTGTGTTTGTCTCGTGTGTGCAGGCTTGAGTTACTCGTCAACTGTCGATGGCAAGGGATCAGGGTTAGACAGGGAGTCTAATGCCAGATGGTCGAGGGTGTCAATCGAAGTCGAGAGTGGACTCAGATGTATGCATGGAGATCGAACAGGATGTGAGTTGAAGGTTGATCAAGACAAAGTGTCGATCGAGTCAGCGAAAGGGAAGCCAGTTCAAGTGACAAGGCATCTCGAGGGATTGAGAGCGGGAGAGACTTGCTGGCAGTCGAGTTCGTGGACTGATGACGATCGTCGACGATCAGGGGATGCTTTGTCGGTTTTTGGTGAAAACCATCGAATCACTAAATGTTTTAAATACAATAAATAGGAGATTA
This sequence comes from Zizania palustris, assembly GCA_019279435.1. Lineage (NCBI taxonomy): Eukaryota > Viridiplantae > Streptophyta > Magnoliopsida > Poales > Poaceae > Zizania > Zizania palustris. The sequence continues at coordinate 88,749,345 of JAAALK010000283.1, forward strand.
GTTTTAGTTTGAGTATTTTGGTTTTATAGTGTATTCTTTTGGTATATTTTTAGAATGGTTCTATTCTGAAAATATATTGAAAGTTGAGTCTCTTTGTAATTTTTCCTTTAAGACAAATAGGGTAATTTTCAGAATATTCAATTCTGAAATTGCCCAAGATGTATCTTGTAAAAATGGCTTCTAGAAGTTGCCTACTTAAGGGATCTTATCCCCTAAGTGTGGCTGGAACTTTTGGACAGAATTTTTATCCACGAAAATATATGAAACACTGTTTGGATGCATCCTCTTGACGCGCTACAGGGAGCTCTTGACGCGCTACAGGAAGATCATGGACTGTAGCACAGCTTTGTCAAGGTTTTGATTCTGGGTTAATTTCTCTACTGATTTTCGTTGGATCTTCATTCACCATCAGAGCATCCTTTTTAAGGATTATTCTGAGGAGAATCATCCATATTCTCGTGAGTTCTTGTGGATTTACAGTTAGTTTCTCTTGATAGAATAGATGATCACTATTTTAGCTGAAAAGAAGATTGTGCTATCTGATCTGTGATAGTGAGTCTTTCTGAACTGATTTGTTTTGAGATGATTAATTTCTTGATCAAGCTTGCATGACTGTTCTATGTATGTTTCTGCTATGAGAGGTTGATTTATGGCAGATTTGCAATAGTATTTTCTTGTGTTGCTGTCTTAAACTGAATTGAAGCAAAGGTTTGAAATTTTTGAATGTGGTTTGAATGATTTGATATCAGACTCTCTGTTCTTCCATTTGACTAATCTGAGAAAAGTTTTTTCTATCTTGGTTGAGTGTGTTCAATCCTGATTCCTGAAGCATTTGAGACTGATTCATTCATTTCAATTTTGTAATTAGTTTGGAGCTAGTGTCATTATTCATCTTCTGACTTTTGATCTGGGATATTGTGTCACATAGAAAATATGTTTTCCCAAATTTGGATGTTTCAAGAGCTTTTGAGTATTCTGTTTTGCTAATAGTCAATAGTGAGATATCCATATTGGTATGTTAATGTTCTGAATCTATCTCTATTTAAAAGAAGCAAACATTTCTCTGAAATTTGAATTAGTTATGTTCTGAATGAAATGTTTGTCTAGCTCACTGAAACACTAATTTGAAATTTGTTCAATCAATCAATTTTGTGTTGAAGAGGTCTGAATGAACTGATCTGTTTCAGACCAAATATTGTTACATTTTTAGATCTGTTGTTATGCATTGTTCAGAGACTGAAGTATTGCTGAAGTAGCCTGATTTGAAGAAACTAGGAAGTTTGCAATCTATATTCTGAAATTGAGTTGAAACTCATTTACACAAAAATCTTTTCAGAACTCAGTTTGAATTCCGATCTGTCTCGGTTCAGTTTTTCAGACGTGCAACAGTAAACTAGACTGAATTGGTTTTCTGTTCTGAAATACAATCTTCTGAACTTAATTTTAGTGATCTAAAAACTTTGTTTATCATCTAATCTTGTGCTGAACAAATATGTCATCTATCTTTCAGTACTGTTTCTCATATAGTGTATTCCAATACATCAAATCTTGTTGTGAACTTGTTATCTGAAATTTCTGTATTGGAGTGAACTGTTAAACAACAATTTGTACTCAAGTTTGTCTGAAATTATTATAATTCCAGATTTGTTTTCATGCACTGTTTTGGGACTGAAACATTGTTAAAGTATTCTGATCTGGATAAACTAGGAAGACAGCAATATATATTCTGAAATTGAGTTGAAATTTGCTTTACATAAATTAATTAAGATTTCAGCTTAATTTCAAAATTGTCTGCTGTTTAGTTTTCAGACGTGCAGTAGTAAACTGTAATACCTTTTCAGAGTTGAAATTAAATTGATTGTGACCATTTTGGTGTCATGAAGTAATTGGAACTGTTTCAGTTCATAATCACTCTATAATCACTATTCATCATCAAGGTGTTTTCAGAATTCTTGTGATTTCAGCCAAAATTCAGTAGTGTCAATCTAATATATCATCTGATATTTGGTCTGAATTTTTGTATGGTTTTTAAATCAGCATCATGCAAATCTGAACTAACATAAGACAGAAATATAAACTCTGAAATGTTTTGAATCTGTTTTTGGTACTATTCATCGTCCAGAATTTTTCAGAAGTGTGTGATTTCAACTAAAATTCTCTAGGAACTTTCTGATCTGTTGGTTAGTGTTTTTGAGCTATCTCGGAGTTTCAGTCATCGATATACCTCTGTCATTCATTCAGTCTTCGATCTACACATTGTAGTTCGACATATCAATTATCCACGGAGTCAGTTGACACTCCAAACTCCGAACAAGACTGAAATCTAAATTTGAAAAGAGTGTGTTGCTGTGATTCATTCTGTTTTGGTTTAGATCTGAATCTGAATTTTTTTGGAGCGTTGTGATGAGAACATCACTAGTTGTTATAGGATCATGATTGTGAGGAAACAAGTTAAGGTGCATGCTTTCCATGTTAGATTTAATTTTTATATATTTGAATTTTAGATTCTACACCCTGACATGTATTCATTTTCAATTTCAGAAATACTTTCTTGGATTAATAGTAGAGATGCATGTATATGGAACTCTTGTATTATCATGGAAGTTGATTGGGGACCAATAGACGTTGAGTCGAGGACGACTCCAAATCAAGAAGGGGAGGATGATGAGGACATCCCTACCAATGATACAACCATACATGAATACCAAGATCCAATTATTCAAGTTCGAGCACAACGATTAAATCTCCAGGTCAACTCGTTTCTAAGTATATTAATATATTATCTTGGGAATAAATTACTACCTAATATTATTATTATTAGGAACAATGGATATGATGAAAATTACTTGGAGATAAACAAACAGTTGGAGAAGAACCAGGAAGGATGTCCAAGTCAATTTGAGAGTCTAATCCAACTACAATTCGTGTCTAACTCGGATTCCAGGAGCAGTGTCACTAAAATCATCGCCCAGGCCGCATGCATACTCCATTTTTGACGTTCCACCCAGCCACAGAAATATAACTTAATAACCTTTCCAATGTCGTTGGTTTCATCTCAAAATTCGTTCTAGATCAACGGGAATCATCAAAACAAGATAGAGGCCAGAATCTGTCAGCATGCTGTTTTCTGCGTTATTGGGCCTTTGGGTCGTGTATCTAGTTGAGCCCATTAAGGGTGCATCCCAAACTACTATATAAGGTGTTTCTACATCCATCTAGGGTTTTGGGGGTTTATTTTACACGTTGCTTTGATAGCCGCTGCTTCGCCAGATTTGTAAGTGAACCCCAATTCGCAGATTCTAATAGAATTTTCAATTCGATTGCATTTTCTGCGTTCTTGCTTGTGTTCTTCGATTCACAGGCAAGGATTAGCCTTCTTGGCGAGGTCAATCAGGCTATGCTTGATTGATAACCAATGGAGCAGTGGTGTAGCGATTGCAAGGGCCGATCTCGTGGATCGAAAGCCGGATCATCAACGTTGAGTTCTCCACAAATCGTTGTTTATCCCCCACCTGACGGAAGATCAAGCACCCCCTCCTCCATCACGTTAGGTGATCTAAACAGGCCATCACATTCGCGAGAAAGTGTCGAGGCACCTATTCACCCCCCCTCTAGTCGCCATTCCGATCCTACATCTTGATGGTTACATCATTCAAAGCCCTATAGTCCACACACATCCTCTTCGTCTTATCTTTCTTCATGGAGAATATGATGGGTGCTCCCCAAGGTGAGGTACTCAGTCGAATATAACCTTTCTGTTCGAGCTCTTCAATGTTACTCTTCACTTATGCTAGTTCGTTTGCGGCCATCCGATATGGTCGTTTGGAAATGGGTGTGGTCCCAGGGACGAGCTCGATCCTAAATTCAATGCCCCTCTTGGGTGGAATTCCTGACAGTTCTTCTGGGAAAACGTCTGCATATTCTTGGACTACAAGTACTTCTTCTACGTCCATCTTGTGGAGATAAGTCCTTCTCAGACCCTGGGTGGCCATCTCAAAGGTGATGGTGATTCCATCCTCATTGGTTATGATGATGGACTTGCTGGCGCAGTCTATCATTCCCTTCTGCTTCATCAACTAGTCTATACCGAGGATGAGGTCTAGGCCCTTGAAATCTATAAGGATCATGTCTGCCCAAAATAATACCCCTTGGATTTCTATCCTTATCCTTGGGTTAAATAGGGTGGCTAGATTTTAGTTGTCGGGGGTGGCAATTATCAAAGGCTTAGGTAGTTGGAGTACTTCTAGTCCATTATTCATCACAAAATTTTTGGATATGAACGAGTGGGTTGCTCCAGAGTCGAATAAGAGTACTGCGGGTATGGAGTTTGTAGTAAACATACTGAGGATGACCTCTAGAGCTTCCTAGGCTTCTTCGACGGTGACGTGGTTGACGCGGGTGTGGACTGCCGGGTTGGGAGCGGCTCCTTGGGGTTACGGCAGTTGAAGCATACAATCAGCTTGCCGTTCCAGTCACTCAGGGTGTTGATCTTGACGGCCGGTGCCGATGGGGCTGATGGAGCTAGTGGAACTGGGCGGGGGTTCCTGGTGCTTGGACCGCCGGAGTTGTACTGTTGCCTAAAAGCGGGATGAGAGTGATGACTTGGTGCTTGGGTTGGAGGATGTAGCGCCCCGATTTAACAAAATCGAGACATTATTGAATTTCCATAGAAAAACAATAATACAAGAGGTTCATCATGCGACAACGTACATACGGTAAAAATTCATGGTACGCAGACCATATTTATTACAACATTGTTTCAATAAAATAGTAGAACAAAATAATTAGACAACGGCATGACGAACTTCTTCTTCAGGATTTTTCTTCTTGACTGGGTCGCTACTCCAGACCGTCTTCAAGATAAGCATCCTCTGTGGGGTCCAACGGGTATGAGTACAAAAAGTACTCAACAAGCCACCGCAAATGCAAATAATAATGCAGGATAATAAACAAGGAAGGATGACGGCTAACAATGCGGAATAAAGCAGTTGCAGTTATGGCATTTAGTGTAATCATATTTTAATCATGCGGAAAGTAAACATGAGCATCATCAACATCCACTAACTCGAGGAGTACGTTTTACCTCCTCGCACAACGGTCCTTACATGTCAATCCATCATGCACAATCATATCCAAAGTAATCTAACTGGGGGATGTCACGCAACCCGCCCTTGACCGTGGGCTCGGCTTTTCGAAAAGATTTAAGACTCTGATCAGAGATGTACTACTGTACCCACAAGGCACGCACTCATCTCAACGAGATGACCCATTTCACGGGAACTCGTGCCAAAACCTCAATATGAGATGTTCCAAGCGATAACCACCCGCTCTAGGTTTCGCCGGCGCGCCGGGCCGCATCCCGGCTAACGTCGCACCCCCTTTTGCGCCACATTGGTACAAGTCACCCGCAGGTGCAACTTGACCCATCTCCAAATGGTGGCCTCGGTTTGGAACAACCCATACCTTAGTTAGGACTTACCCACTAGACTTGTGGTTAGTACGTAAGTGTATTGCAACGGATCCCTCAGACCGGTCCTTATAGTGCCCCGGGTGCGACTGACCAATGCCCTAGCTTGCACCCGGAACCCACCATGCATACACTCACAACCATGACTCATCACCAACATAATTTCCAAGGATAAGAAGTAGCGGGAATCATATAATAGAACCATTTTACTACGACTCATTTTTATCCTATAGCGGCCGTGTCAATACTTTGGACACTAACTAATATCATTGATCATATGGTGACAAGGAGGTTAGGCGAGATAGCATGGCTTGGGTTGCACATCAAGGTCGGGGGATCCTAAATAAATATAATGTAAGAGTTCATTTGACTAATGCATATATAACCTATGTGTTTTAGCGATAGTCAATTCAAACATGGGTTCAATATGTTCAAAAGAATGGGTTGGTGACTTGCCTTGTTCAGCAAAGGGAGAGGGAGGGACTTCGGGGAAGTACTCCGGCTCCTCGGCGACGTCGTAGTCTTTTTAATATAAAGTAAAATAAAAAGAACATAACATCTAATCAAACAGTATAACATTACATTATAAACACATAAGTTAAAGTTGGTTTGAGTAAATAAACCCAAAGGTTAAGGTTCTGAATTTTATAAATAATTTTAAAGGGATTAAAATGAAGGGTTGTCCTTTTTAGAAAACAAATGTTTAAATGAGATTATGGTCATATTAAATCCTTAAATAAGTGTGAAATGAAAAGTTCATGTCAATTTGGTGGTTTTCAGTGAATGAACAGAAAGGAAATTAATAATAATTTTTCTGAAGTTTAAATATTTTAATCCATATTTTAATCCTAAAGGCTTTTGAGTAATTATTTGAATAAACATGAAAATGTCAAAATAAACCTACTGTTTTTATGGCATAAACATGTAGAGAATAATTTTATGAATTTTCTAAAATTGGAATGGTAATTTTTAGAGTCCAAATGCATTAGATATGAATTTTATCAGTTTAAAGGCATTTCTGGAATTTATTTTCAAATTTTAAACCTCTCGGGTCCACGGTGAGTCAGGCCCACGGTGAACCCGCGCACTGTGCACGTGCGCCGGGTCGATCTGGACCGTCGGATCCAGATCCGACGCGCGAGGGCGAGGCGGGACGTGTAAGTGGCTACGGACGGCCAGGATTAAAACGTGCGAACCGGTACCACGTGGACGCACGAGATTAAACGCGGGGTTTTAAAACAAATGGACGCACGGGATTAAAACGTACCCCTTCGCCGAGATCTAACGGATCAGATTAATCCGCACGCGGGGATTAACCATCACCGTCGGATCCAAATCGCACGGTCGTACGTGAATCCGACACGGCACGGGTACTCGACCCGTGCCGGTCGTCTTCTCCGACGACGGCGAGCGGGCCAGCGGCCACGGCGAGCGACGGCGACCTAGTCTAAGGCCTAAAATGGAACGAGGGTGCTACGGGGATCACGAGGGTACCTCGGCGGTGAGAAAAGGTCGACGGAGCGAGGCCGGCGACGAGCGGAGGCGGTGGAGGTGTTCGGGTTCCGGGCGGCGACGGCGATCCGGCGAGGGTTCTCGTCGACGGAGTGGTGGCCGGCGTTGGGGAAGTCTCGGTGGTCACGATGGTGGCGAAGGCACGGGCGGAGGTGGTCCGGTGCGACGGCGAGCGGTGGCCGGAGACGAACCAGAGGGAATGCGCTAAAGCTTGGAGTGAGGGCGTGCTGTGTGTTCTCGCGACGTGTAGGCGTGAGGGTGAAATGCGGGTGGCCAGGGGGTTTAAATAGGGCCATCGGCGGGGGCAGAGAGGGCGTAGTCTACGGTGGCCGGGAGTTAACGCGTTTAAACACCGGCGAGGTTCGGGCGACATGCAGGTTCATCGAACCGGGACGCAATCGGGCGGGGTTTAATGGGGGAAACGGTCGCCGGAGCGCGGGGGATTGAATGCCGGGCTCAATTTGATGGGAGGGGGTCGGGGGCAACGGATCCGAGGCGCGTTATTGCGTCGGCCGGCGAGGGGGGGGGATTTGGGGGCGGATCTCGCGGAGACGACGAATCCGACAAGTGGGCCAAGGTGGTCAGCGGGAGCGAGTGCGCGGGAGAGGGGGCTGACGGGTGGGGCCGGGTTGTCGGGTGCGCGCGCGAGGGGAAAGGTTTCGGCGCCGACAGGTGGGGTCCATGTGTCAGTCTAAGGCGAGCGCGGTAACGGGCTGGGCCGGCCGGGAGAGAGAAAAGGGAGGGAGAGAGGCCCATTACTGTTCTAATACTTTTCTGAATAAAAATAATTCCAGAAAATAGATTAAAAGATTAGGGCTACTTCCAAGGCTGGTAAAAATTTATAAAAATTCTCAAAATTATATTTTGGTCTTGGGATCATATACAAAAAGTTTCACCTCCTGATTTGGTCATCTACTCCATGTTGTAGTTCAAAAGGGTATAAAAGGGATTTAAAAGTATTTTCTGAAATAATAATTGAGTTTAATAATATTTTTATTGTTTTGAAAAATTGGGGTGTTACAAACCTATCCCCCTTACAAGAATCTCGTCCTCGAGATTGGAACGCTACTCGAATAGCTCGGGGTATTGGGCTTTCAGCTCGTCTTCTTTTTCCCAAGTGGCTTCTTCTGCGGGATGGTTGTTCCATTGGACTTTGCAGAAGCGGACGACACGACTTCTGGTTACTCTCTCCTTGGTTTCCAAGATCTTGACGGGTCTCTCTATGTAGGTCAAGTCTTCTTGGACATTAAGTTGCTGAAGGTCGGCTTGCTCGGTGGGCACACGGAGACACCTCTTCAGCTGCGAGACATGGAACACATCATGAACGCCTGCCAAGGATGGAGGCAGTTCAAGTTGATATGCCACTTCTCCTTGTCGACGGAGGATCTGGAAAGGTCCGACGTAGAGGGGTGCTAGTTTGCCTTTCATGTTGAACCTTTGAGTGCCACGGAGGGGAGTGACTCGGAGGTAGACATAATCGCCCTCCTCAAAGGCTAGATCTCTTCGACGGTTATCGGCGTAGCTCTTTTGCCTGGATTGGGCTGCCTTCAGTCGGTCTCTTATGATCTTAACTTTCTCTTCGGCTTCTCTCAATAAATCCGTCCCAAACAGTTGTGATTCTCCGGTTTGATCCCAGAGCAACGGCGTTCTGCACTTACGCCCATAGAGTGCTTCGAACGGGGACATCTGCAGGCTGGCTTGATAGCTGTTGTTGTAGGAGAACTCTGCGTAAGGTAAGTTCTTGTCCCACATTCCGCCAAAGTCTAGAGCACAAGCTCTAAGCATATCCTCCAATATCTGGTTGACCCTTTCGGTTTGACCGTCGGTCTGTGGATGATAGGCGGTGCTAAAGTTCAGCCGGGTGACGAGTTCCTCTTGAAGGTTCTTCCAAAACTTGGAGGTAAACTGACTCCCACGGTCAGATACAATCTTCTTGGGAACCCCGTGGAGGCACACGATCCGGGTCATATACAACTCAGCCAACTTGGCGACAGTGTAAGTTGTCTTGACCGGGACGAAGTGAGCTACCTTGGTGAGTCGATCAACGATCACCCAGATAGAATCATGACCAGCTTGGGTCCTGGGCAGTCCCGTGATGAAGTCCATTCCTATCTCTTCCCACTTCCATTCAGGGACTTTGAGGGGTTGAAGAAGTCCAGCAGGTCTCTGATGCTCTGCCTTGACTCGTCGGCATGTGTCGCACTTGGCCACATACTCAGCTATTTCTCTCTTCATACTGACCCACCAATATTTTTCCTTCAGGTCTTGGTACATCTTTGTACTCCCGGGATGAATGGAGTATAGAGTATCGTGGGCTTCTTGAAGGATGAGAGTCTTCAACTCAGGTAGGTTGGGTACGCATACTCGGTTTCCGAACCAGATGGTACCATGTTCATCCTCGGAGAATCCGGGGGCTTTACCCTTCCTCATGTTTTGCTGGATCTCCAGGATGTCCGGGTCTTCCTTCTGCTTCTCTCGGATCTTGTCTATTAAGACAGGTCGAGACTCCAAGGCAGCGAGGTACTCTCGAGTGGTGATTCCCAGGTTTAGTCTTTCCATCTCTTTATAAAGTAGAGGAGCCTGGTCTTGAATCATGATGGCATTGCAGTACCCTTTTCGACTAAGGGCGTCTGCCACCACGTTCGCTTTGCCCGGATGATAATGGATGCCCAAGTCGTAATCCTTGATCAGTTCCAACCATCTCCTTTGTCTGAGGTTCAGATCTGGTTGGGTGAATATATACTTGAGGCTCTTGTGGTCGGTGAAGACCTCACACCGATTTCCCACAAGGTAATGTCTCCATATCTTCAAGGCATGAACCACGACTGCTAGTTCCAGGTCGTGGGTTGGGTAGTTCAGCTCATGCGGTCTCAACTGCCGGGAGGCGTAGGATATCACCTTCCCTTCTTGCATTAAGACGCATCCCAATCCTTGACGAGAGGCATCACAGTAGACGTGGAAGTCTTTCCGGATGTCTGGCAGAGTCAGAATGGGAGCTGACACCAGCTTCTTCTTGAGGGTCTGGAAGCTTTCTTCGCAGTCGGGGGTCCAGTCAAACTTCACCTCTTTCTGCAGAAGTCTGGTCATAGGCTTGGCGATCTTGGAAAAGTTCTCGATGAACCGGCGGTAGTATCCGGCCAATCCGAGGAAACTCCGGATCTCGGTCACGGTCGTGGGCTGCAGCCAGTTGGTAACCGCTTCTACGGTGGTTGGGTCCACTGCTATTCCTCCGGCAGATATTACATGACCGAGGAACTTCACCTTAGACGACCAAAATTCGCACTTGCTGTATTTGGCGTACAGTTGCTGCTCCCTTAGCTTTCCGAGGGTCAGACGGAGGTGGGTCTCGTGTTCTTCCTTGGTCTTGGAGTAAACGAGGATATCGTCGATGAATACCACGATGAACTTGTCCAAGAACTCCATGAATACATTGTTCATCATGTTCATGAAAAAGGCCGGGGCATTCGTGAGTCCGAACGACATCACAGTGTACTCGTAGAGTCCATAGCGGGAGGTGAAGGCAGTCTTGGGTATATCTTCCTCCCTGATCCTCAACTGGTGATAACCTGACCTGAGGTCAATCTTGGAAAACACCGAGGATCCTTTCAGCTGATCGAACAGGTCGTCGATCCGAGGCAATGGGTATTTGTTCTTGATAGTTACGTCGTTCAAGGCTCTATAGTCCACGCACATCCTCTTGGTCTTGTCCTTCTTCATGGCAAATATGACCGGTGCACCCCAAGGTGAGGTACTCGGTCGGATGTAACCTTTCTGCTCTAGGTCTTCGATGTTGCTCTTGACTTCGGCTAGTTCATTAGCGGCCATTCGGTATGGGCGCTTGGAGATTGGAGTGGTCCCCGGGACAAGCTCGATTCTGAATTCGATGTCCCGCTTGGGAGGCATTCCGGGCAGATCTTCGGGGAAAACATCTGCAAACTCCTTGACTATTGGCACCTCTTCAAGAGATATTGAGCGAAGGGACGCTCCGAGTGGTTTGCGACTGGTCATCCGGAAGGTGACGGTTACGCCTTCAGGACTGGTCACCGTGACGGACTTGTTGGCACAGTCGATCACTCCCTTGTGCTTCATCAACCAATCCATACCTAGTATAAGGTCGAGTCCGGTGCATTGGATGAGGACAGGCTCGGCCCGAAACAGCACTCCTTGGATGTCAAGTTGAACCTTAGGGCTGTAGAAGCGAGCTGAGGTCCTATTGCCGGGGGTGGCAATCACCATGGGGATGGGTAGAGGGAGCACGTCCAGATTGTTTGTTTTTGCAAAATCTTCCGAGACGAAAGAGTGGGTTGCTCCAGAGTCAAATAATATGACGGCCGGTACGGAATTCATGGTAAACGTACCGAGTACGACTTCAGGAGCCTCCTGAGCTTCCTCCGCGCTGATGTGGTTGACGCGGGCGCGAACGGCCTGGTGGGGTACTGCGCCTTGGTTCTGCTTGGGGTGAGGACACTGGTGCGAGTAGTGCCCTTCCTTGCGGCAGTTGAAGCAGACGACCGGCCTTCCTTGACGATCCCTCAAGATCGGGGCCTTGGCGGCTGGTGCCGGCTGAGCGGCCGGAGCTGGTGGAGCGGGGCGAGGATGTCCGGCGTTGGATCCACCGGCTGCGTGAGGTGGCCTGAAGGCGGGCCGAGGATGGTAGGCGGGCGCTGGTGGCGGAGGGACGAAGCGGGGCCTCTGAGTGTTCGCCTGCTGGTGCTTGAAGGCGATCATCTTCCTCTTCTTGAGGTCCAGCTTGTTCTGCTCAGTCTCTTGGATGAGCGCTTTATTGACCAGCCGCTGGAAGTCGGCGAAGTCGGCGGCGACGAGCTGGATGGACAGCTCATCCTTAAGTCCCCTGAGGAACTTGGCTTGGCGGAGGGCGTCGGTGCGCACTTCCTCCGGTGCGTAGCGTGCGAGGCGGTTGAACTCATGGAGGTACTCCATGACAGTCCTGTTGCCCTGCTGCAGGTCGCGGAACTCCTGCTGCTTGACCGCGATGACACCGGCGGGGACGTGGGCGGCACGAAAGGCGATGGTGAACTCCGCCCAAGTCACCATGTGGCCCTCTGGCTGGGACGCACGGTAGTTGTCCCACCACTCAGCGGCGGGACCCTGGAGCTGATGAGTGGCGAAGGCCACTCGCTCCCGGTCTGTGCAGGGGAGGAGGTCGAGCTTCTTCTCGATGGTGTGAAGCCAATCTCCAGCCTCCATCGGGTTGGTTGTGCTCGAGAAGATGGGCGGGCGCACGCGCAAGAACTCGGAGAGTTGCGGAGCGGCCGCGGGTGCTGGTGCGCGAGGGGCGGGCTCCCCGTTCTGCAGACGGTCCAACTGAGCCTGTTGGTGCTGCATTTGGGTGAGGAGGGCGGTGATCAGATGATTCTGATTCGCCATCATTTCCACCAAGGTGGGGTGGTTGGCGGAAGGCGACCCGGATTGGCGCGGGCCTGTCGCACCCCAGTTGGGCACAACGCCCTCAGGCGCATCTCGGCTCCCTCCTGCTCCGTTGTTAGAGCCGGTGTTCTGGTGGTCGGCCATCTTCTGAATATCCAAAGTGAGGAAACAAAAGATGACGAAACAATAATACAACCAAAAATTAACATATAGCATTCAAGCACACAAATATATCAAGTGGTATAAATAGTTCATTACAATTAAGTTCTTATTCCATCTACAACCCAACTTGTTGCAGACGGCACCACATACAAAATCAAGATCTTTATTTGAATTTGCGTCTCCTAACGCCTACTCGCCACCGGAGGCGGTCTCCGTGCTCCCGGAACCACGAGCGCGCGGCTCTAGAGAGATGGTGGGCTCGAGAAAATTCTCGATGATGGAGTCGGAGACGAGGCCGAGGCGTGGTGTAGGGGCGCTGGTGGAAGGCCTGGCGGGGGAGGGTCGTGGCGGGATCCTCTTGGGGCGAGGGAGGGGCTCACAGATAGGTTTCTTCTTCCTTGGAAGAAGAGGAACCATCTCCGCTATGTCCTTCTGCAGCTGTATGATCTTGCGCTGCAGCTCGCCGTTCTGTTGGATCAGGTTCTTCGTTTCTTCACGAAGAAACGCAACCGCCTCATGGTGCTCGTCGGCGTCGAGCACCGCTTCGGTGTGGAGATCATCCATGGCCTGCAGAAGACGCGACTGCCGGGCCATGACCGGATCACGCACGGAGTGAACTCCGAGGTAGATGCTACGGTGGGCTCCGGGAGTACGCTTCGGCACAAGCCGGAAGGATGAGTTCTGAAGACGATCGTCGTAGATCATCCTCAGCTCCATGAGGGCCTGGAGGGCGACTCGTTGGCACGCGACGTCGAAAGTCGGGCCTCCAAGTGCGGTGGTGTAGGGCGGCAGGTGTTCTCCGGAGCCATGGACGGTGAGGGAGACGTCGCAAGGCCCGGCGAACTCGTCGGGGTAGACTCCTTGAAATTCGGGTTCGAAGAGGAACCCGAGGAAGGTGAGCATCATGCGGAGCTCCCGGACGAAGCCCTCGTAGTGACGGCAGTAGCTGTGGACTTGGTAGACAGGCATCTACAAAACAGTAAGTTGAATAAAAGTGAGGAGAGGAACAAAGTTTATGGAGTAGATTTTCAAGAAATAAATTCCTATGGCTAATGGCTAGGCGGGTCTGTTTGGCTTCCTACAGTCAAGTCGGCTCTGATACCATCTTGTAGCGCCCCGATTTAACAAAATCGAGACATTATTGAATTTCCATAGAAAAACAATAATACAAGAGGTTCATCATGCGAAAACGTACATACGGTAAAAATTCATGGTACGCAGACCATATTTATTACAACATTGTTTCAATAAAATAGTAGAACAAAATAATTAGACAACGGCATGACGAACTTCTTCTTCAGGATTTTTCTTCTTGACTGGGTCGCTACTCCAGACCGTCTTCAAGATAAGCATCCTCTGTGGGGTCCAACGGGTATGAGTACAAAAAGTACTCAACAAGCCACCGCAAATGCAAATAATAATGCAGGATAATAAACAAGGAAGGATGACGGCTAACAATGCGGAATAAAGCAGTTGCAGTTATGGCATTTAGTGTAATCATATTTTAATCATGCGGAAAGTAAACATGAGCATCATCAACATCCACTAACTCGAGGAGTACATTTTACCTCCTCGCACAACGGTCCTTACATGTCAATCCATCATGCACAATCATATCCAAAGTAATCTAACTGGGGGATGTCACGCAACCCGCCCTTGACCGTGGGCTCGGCTTTTCGAAAAGATTTAAGACTCTGATCAGAGATGTACTACTGTACCCACAAGGCACGCACTCATCTCAACGAGATGACCCATTTCACGGGAACTCGTGCCAAAACCTCAATATGAGATGTTCCAAGCGATAACCACCCGCTCTAGGTTTCGCCGGCGCGCCGGGCCGCATCCCGGCTAACGTCGCACCCCCTTTTGCGCCACATTGGTACAAGTCACCCGCAGGTGCAACTTGACCCATCTCCAAATGGTGGCCTCGGTTTGGAACAACCCATACCTTAGTTAGGACTTACCCACTAGACTTGTGGTTAGTACGTAAGTGTATTGCAACGGATCCCTCAGACCGGTCCTTATAGTGCCCCGGGTGCGACTGACCAGTGCCCTAGCTTGCACCCGGAACCCACCATGCATACACTCACAACCATGACTCATCACCAACAGAATTTCCAAGGATAAGAAGTAGCGGGAATCATATAATAGAACCATTTTACTACGACTCATTTTTATCCTATAGCGGCCGTGTCAATACTTTGGACACTAACTAATATCATTGATCATATGGTGACAAGGAGGTTAGGCGAGATAGCATGGCTTGGGTTGCACATCAAGGTCGGGGGATCCTAAATAAATATAATGTAAGGGTTCATTTGACTAATGCATATATAACCTATGTGTTTTAGCGATAGTCAATTCAAACATGGGTTCAATATGTTCAAAAGAATGGGTTGGTGACTTGCCTTGTTCAGCAAAGGGAGAGGGAGGGACTTCGGGGAAGTACTCCGGCTCCTCGGCGACGTCGTAGTCTTTTTAATATAAAGTAAAATAAAAAGAACATAACATCTAATCAAACAGTATAACATTACATTATAAACACATAAGTTAAAGTTGGTTTGAGTAAATAAACCCAAAGGTTAAGGTTCTGAATTTTATAAATAATTTTAAAGGGATTAAAATGAAGGGTTGTCCTTTTTAGAAAACAAATGTTTAAATGGGATTATGGTCATATTAAATCCTTAAATAAGTGTGAAATGAAAAGTTCATGTCAATTTGGTGGTTTTCAGTGAATGAACAGAAAGGAAATTAATAATAATTTTTCTGAAGTTTAAATATTTTAATCCATATTTTAATCCTAAAGGCTTTTGAGTAATTATTTGAATAAACATGAAAATGTCAAAATAAACCTACTGTTTTTATGGCATAAACATGTAGAGAATAATTTTATGAATTTTCTAAAATTGGAATGGTAATTTTTAGAGTCCAAATGCATTAGATATGAATTTTATCAGTTTAAAGGCATTTCTGGAATTTATTTTCAAATTTTAAACCTCTCGGGTCCACGGTGAGTCAGGCCCACGGTGAACCCGCGCACTGTGCGCGTGCGCCGGGTCGATCTGGACCGTCGGATCCAGATCCGACGCGCGAGGGCGAGGCGGGACGTGTAAGTGGCTACGGACGGCCAGGATTAAAACGTGCGAACCGGTACCACGTGGACGCACGAGATTAAACGCGGGGTTTTAAAACAAATGGACGCACGGGATTAAAACGTACCCCTTCGCCGAGATCTAACGGATCAGATTAATCCGCACGCGGGGATTAACCATCACCGTCGGATCCAGATCGCACGGTCGTACGTGAATCCGACACGGCACGGGTACTCGACCCGTGCCGGTCGTCTTCTCCGACGACGGCGAGCGGGCCAGCGGCCACGGCGAGCGACGGTGACCTAGTCTAAGGCCTAAAATGGAACGAGGGTGCTACGGGGATCACGAGGGTACCTCGGCGGTGAGAAAAGGTCGACGGAGCGAGGCCGGCGACGAGCGGAGGCGGTGGAGGTGTTCGGGTTCCGAGCGGCGACGGCGATCCGGCGAGGGTTCTCGTCGACGGAGTGGTGGCCGGCGTTGGGGAAGTCTCGGTGGTCACGATGGTGGCGAAGGCACGGGCGGAGGTGGTCCGGTGCGACGGCGAGCGGTGGCCGGAGACGAACCAGAGGGAATGCGCTAAAGCTTGGAGTGAGGGCGTGCTGTGTGTTCTCGCGACGTGTAGGCGTGAGGGTGAAATGCGGGTGGCCAGGGGGTTTAAATAGGGCCATCGGCGGGGGCAGAGAGGGCGTAGTCTACGGTGGCCGGGAGTTAACGCGTTTAAACGCCGGCGAGGTTCGGGCGACATGCAGGTTCATCGAACCGGGACGCAATCGGGCGGGGTTTAATGGGGGAAACGGTCGCCGGAGCGCGGGGGATTGAATGCCGGGCTCAATTTGAGGGGAGGGGGTCGGGGGCAACGGATCCGAGGCGCGTTATTGCGTCGGCCGGCGAGGGGGGGGATTTGGGGGCGGATCTCGCGGAGACGACGAATCCGACAAGTGGGCCAAGGTGGTCAGCGGGAGCGAGTGCGCGGGAGAGGGGGCTGACGGGTGGGGCCGGGTTGTCGGGTGCGCGCGTGAGGGGAAAGGTTTCGGCGCCGACAGGTGGGGTCCATGTGTCAGTCTAAGGCGAGCGCGGTAACGGGCTGGGCCGGCCGGGAGAGAGAAAAGGGAGGGAGAGAGACCCATTACTGTTCTAATACTTTTCTGAATAAAAATAATTCCAGAAAATAGATTAAAAGATTAGGGCTACTTCCAAGGCTGGTAAAAATTTATAAAAATTCTCAAAATTATATTTTGGTCTTGGGATCATATACAAAAAGTTTCACCTCCTGATTTGGTCATCTACTCCATGTTGTAGTTCAAAAGGGTATAAAAGGGATTTAAAAGTATTTTCTGAAATAATAATTGAGTTTAATAATATTTTTATTGTTTTGAAAAATTGGGGTGTTACAGAGGAGTGAAGCGGGGCCTCTGAAGGATCCCCTAATTGTGCTTGAAGGCTATTATTTTCCTCTTCTTAAGGTCCAGTCGGTTCTGCTCGGTCTCTTGGATGTTATCCTTATTCACCAACTGTTGAAAGTTGGCATAGTCCACTACGGCAAGCTAGACGGAAAGCTCGTCCTTCAATCCCTAGAGGAACTTGGCCTAGCGGGTGGCGTCGGTGCGGACTTGCCCCCCAAGTGAATTCAGCTTCGTTCTTTAGCCGAAGTATGGGGACAAAAGCATCAATCTTGCTAGATAGGTTAGATATAAAACGACACAAATAGTTCACCTTGCCTAGCAACTTTTGCACATATCTCTTGCATGTCGGCGCCTCAAAGTTCTTAATCTTTTCAAGTCACACAGGATCAATCTCAATACCTCTTTCATGAATCATAAATCCTAAGAACTTGCCCGCCGACACACCAAAAGCACATTTGAATGGGTTCATTTTCAAGCCATACTGATGCATTCTTTCAAAAGCAACTATCGGCTAAATGGTTTCGCATAGCATCCGATTTGACTACAACATCATCTATATAGACCTCTAGCATAACTCCTAGCAAGTCATGAAAGATCAGGTTCATAGCATGTTGATATGTAGTGTCAGCATTCTTTAAACCAAAAGTCATCACAACCCACTCAAACAAGCCGACAAAAGTACGGCATCAAAAAGGCCATTTTTTAAACATCCTCTTCGACCATAAAGATTTTATTATAACAAGCTTTGCCATCAAGAAAACTTAGTACCTTGTTGCTCGTCGATGATGTAGAAGGTTGTGGGAAGCGTCTTGTTGCCCACCGTCAGCTTGAGAGAAAGTACGCCCTTCGCCTTAGAGCTCTCGCTGTTGAAGCCGTTGAGTGTCAAGTTCGTCTTCATCAGGTCATCTTCGTTCCTACCGAGCTTCTTCAACAAAGGATACGACATTAGATTGATGGTAGCGTCTCTGTCTACAAGCATACTGGAGATCATCTTCCCATCAATGTGCCCATTGACGTAGAGAGGGTTCAAATGGCGAGTCGTATCCTCGGGCTTCTCGAAAATGGCCTCCCGTGGGCCGAGGCTCAACTGAGCGACCTCGACCTCATCCTGTGGTATGGTGAACTCAGCTGGAAGCATGACGATGTTTATGTCCATCGCTTGAGGAGGGGGTCCCTCGGAGAAAGGCATGTAGTCTTCATCCATCAGATCGTCCTCGTCATTGCTCAAAGTAGGAGCCGGGTTGCTCATGGCAACTGGCTTGGGCTTCTATACCTGTTTCATCGCTGGTCGGGGATGGATCTCCTAAAAAATAGCATCTCGCTCGTCCTTGGCTTTATTCTCATGCATCTCCTGGGCTCGAAGATGTTGTAGCCGCCTCTTCTGGCATTTGGTCATGCCTTGAGGTGCCCATGAAGGTTGTGGCTTTGTGTCGGGCGCTACAAACTTGCTCCTAGAATTTTTGGCCGAATCGGAAGCACCCGGATCGACCTCAACATTTTTGTGCTTAGCGGGGAATTGTTCTTCTATCCTATCGGTCAGACCAGCCTTACTAGGCCATTCTGATCGGGCCCTGTCAGTCAGACTGACCATGGTGGGTTGATCTAACCGGTCAATGCCGGATGACCGAAAAGGGTCGGTCTGCTGCGCCACAGCAGGCTGGTCAGACCAAAGTGGTAAGGGCGGTCTTACCGTCCTTGGGGCTGTGGTTAGACCGATAGACTCTGGTTCGGCCGCCTTTTGCGGATCGCCTCCATCTTGCTCCGAGGGGGTCCCTTAGGGATTGGGATGTCCTAGGTCCCCATGTTGACTACGATGGCCTCAGACACCTCCTCTGGACGCCCTCATGGTGTGATGGACAACCTGTCGAAGACGTCGCCCCTTGTCGCACTCATTTGATTCTGCATGTTATAAAAATGGAAGGCACTAAGGGAGCAACATAGTATGGGGCAGGGTATCCGAGAGGCGGAAAGTAACACGGAGGCTATTGTGCCATCGTCAGGTGATACGGTGGTGGAGGAAAAGGTGGCTCCAATAGTCTCGCCCATCGTGAGCCAAACCTACTCGTTTGAGGATGGTTCGGCCTCGCTGGAGGTCTTGGCCGGGTGTTCGCCTTCTCGACCCTATTCTTGTGTTTTTGTAGAAGCATCTCATACGTCACCTTTGGCTTCTTGCAGGCCGCAACCGAAGACTACATGTTGGTGTTCACTTTCCACACTCCTACCTCAGGGTTCTTCGGCACGAGTGTGTGTGTACGAGATTCTCCAACCACGACCGCCTTCCCCTTGGATGACCCGGCCTGCTTGGGCCGAATCAGCACTTTCTTCCCATCGAGATCAATGGTGTTCACGGGGAAGGGGTCCTGGTCAAGCTTCATCTTAGGATTGGTATCCAACTTTAATCGTCCTTCTTCTATGGCCGATTGAACTTATCAACGAAAAACATTGCAATCGTTAGTATAATGAGAATGTGAATCATGCCACTTACAGCAAGCGCATTTCTTCAAGTCGTCATTAGTTGGAATGATGTGACCCTTCGGCAACCTGATGAGCTTTTTCTTCAACAAAAAATCAAATATTTTATCACACTTGATCACGTTAAATGCATATTTTACTACACTAGGCTGACTTTTGGCGGGAGACGATCGTAACTCAGAGCAGGTGATGGGTTTGGACTTGTTAGACCAAGTCCACTCTTCTATGTACATGTTGGCCGAGTCATCCTCGCTCTCCAATGATTCCTCATCGGAGTGCTCCATGACGTGCACCTCGGCCTTAGGTTTGTTAAATGTCTTAGTGAATTTCCTACTTTTGGCTCGGCTTTCCTGAACCAGAGCCTTCTGTAGTACTTGACTAACTTCGAAGAAATCCTAGCCATCTAGCTTCTCCTTAAGTTCGGAGTGTAAACTATTAAAAGCTAAGTCAGCCAAGTCCCTCTCGGAAATGTTCAGGCTAAAACATTGGTTTCTAGTGTCCCTAAAGCGCCTAATGTACTCAGAGACACTCTCATTAGCCTTCTGCTTAACCGATGTCAAGTGTGAGAGCCTAAGTTCAATTTCCCCAGTATAAAAGTAGTCGTGGAACTTCTGCTCTAATTGGACCCAAGTCTGTACGAAGTTCGGTAGTAACACTGAAACCATGTGAAAGCGGTGCCAAAAAGCGATAGAGAAAATAATCTAAGCTTCAGCGCATCCGACCCACAAGCTTCGCCACATTGCGCTAGGAATTGGCCTATGTGCTCTAGGGTGGTTTTACTACCTTCACCATCAAATTTTGTGAACTTGGGAACCCTAAAGCCGCATGGGTATGGGATAGTGTCGAAGTGGTCGGGGTTTCCCTACCCCGATCACTAGGCATGAAACCCGCACATTCCCTAAATAGTGCGTAGTTTTGCTCTTCTATGTTATCTATGCCTATTTCCTGCGTGCATCTCTCATGCGGGGATGTGACACGTGTTGGTATCTCGGAATGTCGGTCGTGTGGCTCCTCCTCTTGTGTCAGCTCGTCATATGGGATGCAGTGTTCTAAAAGGTTCTAAGTGCTAGTCGGGCGGGGACCCAGCCCCTAGCGCCTAGGGGCGCCTAGGTGGCGCCTAGAGTTGCCTCGTTTTCTTCTGTTTCAGATGCTCCCCTCCCCTCGTCCTCCTTGCGTTGGCTCCCCTCCCCTCTTGATAAACCAAGTGAGGTTTTCACGGTGGTTCCAGTTTTGTGATGAGTGATTGACGAAGTTAGCTATGGTGCTTGTTGGGTGCTTGTCTACGTGTTACATGGAGGTGTGTGTTTGTTTGTGCTTGTCTCGTGTGTGCAGGGTTGAGATACTTGTCAACTGTCGATGGCAAGTGATCAAGGTTCGATAGGGAGTCTAATGCCAGATGGTCGAGGATGCCAGTCGGAGTTGAAAGTGACCTCAAATGTACGTATGGAGACGAAGCAAGACATGGGATAACGGTTGATCGAGACGAGGTGTTGATCAAGTCAGCGAAAGGGAAGCCAATACAAGTGACAAGGTGGCTCGAGGGATCGAGAGCGGGAGAGACTTGCTGGCAGTCGAGTTCGTGGACTGATGACATACGTCGATGTTTTGGGAGGCTTTGTCGGTTTTTGCTGAAAATCATCTCATCTCTAAATGTTTTTAAATTCCAATAAATAGGAGTTTATTTTCGTTTAGTAATTTAGATTAAGTGTAAACTTTTAGTATTTTTCAGAATTATCAAAATTCTGAAAATATATTGAAAGTATAGGGTCAATGTTGTAATAAATTAGAGTCAACATTAGTTTATTTTTCAGAATTTGTAATTGTGAAAATACACCATGGCATTTGGGTAAATACTATCAATTTTAACCCTAATGACATTTTGGAGAATACTTTAGTAGGTGAGCCTATATAAAGGCCCCCATGCCTAAGGGTTAGGGTTGCCCACTTTAATTAGAACTAGAAATTTTTCTTTCAGCCATGCTATTATCTTCTCCAAAATTCTTGTTCATTTTGATGGTATGAAGTCTTGCAAGTTCTTTTCTATAATTTGGATTTGCTTTCATGTTGCATTATTTCTTACAAAGAACAGTGCGCTGCATCACTGTTTCTTTTGTCAACTGAAGAACAACAGAGCTTCAGCGTTTCTTTCTTCTGATTTCCGAAGAAACTATGCGTCGTCTTTGTTACTTCTGTTTTCTTAGAAATACTCCAATGTCCTATTTCTTTTGTCATCGGATTAACAAAAGTTCGTTGGCTCTTTTGGTTCTCAGTTCCCCATGAAACAGTGCGGTATGATCCTGTAGCTTTTGTCAACCAAGCTACTACTATACACCGCCACTACAGTTTCTGCTGTCTGAGATATTTCTTGATGCTGTCCAGGTGTTTCTTTTTGGTGTTCAAACAAGTGTGTTGCATTCTTTTTGCTATCCTAGAAACATTTAGCCAATGAATTGGTTATGTTCCACCGTCCCTATGAATCAGCAACATGAGCATGTAAGCGATGTGCCGTTCTAGGTGTATTCTTCCAAGGAGTAAACAAAGAACACAGGAGTCACATGGTTGGTGATCCTTGATTTAATCTGTTTATTTTTTGACTTTCTTCAGGCCAAATTGATGTCATCTTCTGCATCTATACCTGAAATTTTGATGTGATCTTTCATGTTTTGATTACTACTTAAATCTTATGTTCTTCTTGCTAAGTTAGATTTCCTAGTTCTTCATTACTGAATTTCCTGTGTGACTTATTCAACAATTGATGTCCTGCACTGGTAGTTCATGTTCTTTGCTGCAAGCACTAGGATATTCATCATTCATGTGTACTTCACTTTGCTGCTGAGAGACTCATAGTTTTGCCTCTGATTTGTTTTGAGTCTTCTGCCGACCAAGAGATTCATTCTATTAGTAAAGCATCTGACCAAAGATGACCTCACTGTACTTGAGTCTGTTATGTGAAAAAGTTTGGTCTGCTAACCACTTCCAAGCTAATGTCATTGCAAATCTATTAAGTTAAATTAGCATTTCAGTTTGTAAGGTATACTGCAGCTACACTTGTTAAGTTTCAGTTCTGATTATACTCTGGTAACCTTATATTTGATGTGTTGCATCTGAAAAACCAGTACTAGAAATAGTGTTTGCTGAAACCTTGTTCAGTGGTTCTTGATTGGTTTGAAATTCTTCAATGAACAAGATAATTCAATCTTTTTGATAGATCATTGCTTCTAATGCTCATTCAGAATCTCAACTATTCAGTGTGTAATTCAGTCTTGGGGTCTTTAATCTGATAAACTTGTTTATGAACCTGTTTCTAAAAAGCTCTGAAGTCTGTCGGCTTTTGAGAGTCCGATCTAAGTTTGTCGATATACCAATTGCCGATATTTCTGATATATTTCGGAGTTTCATCTACCGATAGGCTAGTTCAATCATTCATAGTCCGATTCAAACAAAAATTTCAATTAAGATTGAAATGGACTTTGAAGTTGTACTATTGCTCTGAAATTTGAATTTGAAACTTTTAGAGGGGCGTTGGGTGTTTGAAACAGGCCATCTTATTTATTGAAAATTTGTCAAGGTGCCTATTCACCCCCCCTCTAGTCACCTAATTTGATCCCACAATTGGTATCAGAGCCGGTTAGATCACAAGTTGACCATAACCGTTTTGTGATCCTTGTGGCGACATGATTAAGAACTCTAAGATTCCAATGTTTGATGGTTGATATTACGCCTATTGGAAGGTGCGTATGGAGGCTTATCTACTAAGCCAAGGAAGTGCTATTTGGGACATTGTTGATTCCCAATATGTGATTCATAAAACTCACACTTTAGAGACTGAGAAGTTACAGTACGACTGTAATAGCAAAGCAAGAAACATATTGTTCATCAGTTTGAGTCGCAATGAGTTTGACAGGGTCCAGCACCTACGAACTGCACGAGAAATTTGGACTACATTGAAAACTTTTCATGAGGGAACTTCTCATATTAAGGCTAGGAGGCAAAGCACATATAACCAAGAATACCAAATGTATGTGCAAGGCCCCGGCAAATCTGTAGATGCATGTTTGCTCGATTTGATGGAATTGTGAGCAACTTGCGCTCCACTGGGACTTTACCTTATTCAGATCATGACAGGGCGATTAAACTTCTCTATGCTCTTGATCGTAGCATATGGGAAGTAAAGATCTCTAGTATTAAAGAGTCCACGAGCTTTGACACCTTGACTTGTGATGAACTTTTTAGTAAGCTTAAGTCCACCGAGATCGCCAAGGCATCTCGTTCTGGAATTGTGAATTCTTTGCCATAATCCATGGTACTAGTTTCCAGTTCTAGCAGTGGCACCTCATCTAGAGGTAATCTTTCTGGAGTTTGTGCTTTTTCTAGAGGTTTTGCCTTGTCTTCTTTGGTCTCTATCACTAAAGAACAAGTTGACACATTGGACGATGAGGAGCTTGCTCTCATAGTCAAAAAGTTCACTAGATTCTATAATGATAGAAGAGATCAAAGGAGAGGATGCTCTCGAGGATGTTTTGAGTGCGGTGATCTTAATCATATCAAAGCTAATTTCCCAAAACTAAAAGCA
The DNA here is from genome assembly GCA_019279435.1 of Zizania palustris. Lineage (NCBI taxonomy): Eukaryota > Viridiplantae > Streptophyta > Magnoliopsida > Poales > Poaceae > Zizania > Zizania palustris. The sequence continues at coordinate 88,773,414 of JAAALK010000283.1, forward strand.
AAGAATGAACATGAACACAAACACTAGAAAAGAGACAAAAAAACCCTTCTTCAAAGGCAAGAGAGGAAAAGTGGCAAAAAGAGTAGCTAGAGCATTTGTGGCTACTCTTAGCGACATCGACAACACCTCAAGTGAGGAGCCAAGCTCCGATGAATAAGAGCCATGCAAGAATGAAGAAAAGAAGGAAAAGACAAAATACTTCAATGACCTATGCTTCATGGCCAATGACAAGCACAGCAGCAATGAGCTAGACTCATCTGAGTTTAGTTTATCTCATGACCAGCTTCTTGTTCAAAACGATGAATTACATGATGCAATCATTTCACAAGATAGACTACTCAAACTTGCTGCTAAAGAACGAAAGGAACTAAAATTCAAAATTGAATCTCTTTCTATTGAACTTGTCTTGTTGAAGTCTAAATCTGAAAATGCTAAATGTGAGTCTTGTCTTGTTGTAATGAACGAACTTGCTCAGTTGCGTCTGATTCATGCTCAAAATCTTGAAAAACTTGAAATTGTTCAGAAATAACTTTTGGAGGTGGAGTCTAGTCCTTATGTCATCAATGAATTCTTGAATCGCTCTTTACTTGTTGAAAGCATTAATTTGAGAGATAAGCATGTTGATGAACTTAAGGCTAGATTGGAGAGTGTTGAGTGTTCTAAGGATGTGCAGCCGTCATGTTCGACCTGCATCATCCTTAAGGACCAACTCAACTTCGCTAGAGAGTAAGTCGAAAAACTTAAGTGTGAGAATGATTATCTTCTTTCCATGGTGGATAAGTGTACTGAAGGGAAGGGTAAAATGGATTGCTTTTGGATAAAACAAAAATGTGTGCTGACAGGGCAGGGTTAGCTCTAGGGTTGGGTTATGAGAGAACTACACCAAATACCCCAAGCAAAATTGTGTTCACTCTATCTACTACCCTTGAGAAAGAGAGAGACCAGTTAGACACCACTCAGATAGCCAAGAATCCTACCCAACCTAAAAGGATAATCATTCCACCACCAAAGACAGACTAAGCAAAAACCCAGAAAAACTGTGAGGTTTGCACTAGAAACTTATGAACCTACACACAAGAAAGTTTTTCATTGCTCTTATTGTCATCGTGTAGGTCATTTGATTGGGTTTTGTTATCGTCGTATCAAGGATGAATGTCGTGCTCATGCTATGGACTTTCATGATTTGTATTATCCATCTTTTGATTTGCATGAGTATGGTTATCACGCTTATTATGATTTTGAGGCTCCTCATGATTATATGAGTGACTATACCCATCGTGGTTTACATCATGCTTCATATGATGTTAGAGGTTTTGGTCCAAGTCATTTTAGGAGACCTCAACACTCTGCAAGAAGACCTCGCTTTCATTATGATTCTCTTCCTACGCAGTCTTCTGTTTTGCCTAACTCTCGAGTTGTTCCATGCTGGATACCTAAACATTTTATTACTAACCCCAGCACTGAGTACTCGAGGTCTTCAGTCTCTGTGTAGGGAAGGCATGGAAGTCTGGAGAACATGTGGATTATTGATTCCGGTTGTTCACGCCACATGACCAGAAAGTCATCATGGTTCTCCAGCTTCACCTTAACCAAGCAACAATAACACATCACTTTTGGAAACAATCGTAAAAGTAGAGTGAAAGGCTAAGGTGTGATTAGAATCAATGAAAACTTCACTCTCTAGAATGTTGCATTGGTTGAGGACTTGGGCTATAACTTGCTTTCTATCTCTCAATTTCTTGATGAGGGTTTTGAGGTACGCTTTGGTCATGATGCCTCTCATGTGCTTGATTCATCTAGCGCTTTCATTTGCAAAATTTTGAGAGTAGGGAGAGTTTTTGGAGCTGATTTCTCTGAATCATTTGGCTATTCTCATTGCCTTTTAGCTGAACCTTCTTCTAAGCTTTGGATGTGGCATAGGAGACTGGGGCACATGAGCTTTGATTTGCTTGCTCGACTGAGTGCTCTAGGACTCATCCGAGGATTGCCCAAGCTCAAATTTGAGAAGAACCTGATTTGTGCTCCTTGTCGTCTTGGAAAAATGGTTGCCACCTCTCATTCACCCATAAACATGGTGATGACTGAGCGACCCGGAGAGCTTCTTCATATAGACACTATAAGTCTATCCCGGGTTAGCTCTTTAGGCGGTAAATGGTATGTTCTTGTTATTGTTGATGACTACTCTCGTTACTCTTGGATTTTCTTTCTTAAAAGCAAGGATGAAGTGTTTATACACTTTCAGAGCTTAGCATTGAGGCTATTCAATGAACTCCCCGATGCAATGAAAGTCATTCGTAGTGACAACGGCACCGAGTTCAAGAACAACCGTTTTGCAGATTTTTGCCTTGAACATGGAATTAAGCATCAGTTTTCTGCTCCAAGAGTCCCTCAACAAAATGGTGTTGTTGAGAGGAAAAATCGCACACTTGTGGAGATGGTTAGGACGATACTCAATGAGCATAGGACTCCTAGAAAATTTTGGGCTGAAGCCATGAGTACAGTGCTACATATCCAATAGGATCTTTTTGCGCTCTCTGTTGAATGTGACGTCTTATGAACTTCGTTTTGGGAGGAAGCCTAAGGTCACTCACTTAAGAGTATTTGGATGCCGGTGTTTCATCCTAAAGCGGGGTAACTTGGACAAATTTGAGTCACGCGCGTCTGATGGAATCTTTCTAGGCTATTCCTTGCATGGTCACTCGTATCGTTTCTTCAATCTTGAAACTAACACTGTAATCGAATCTTGTGATGTATCATTTGATGAAACTACTCCATGTATTAGTTCTGCTTTTGAACTTGCGAGTGAGCGTGATATGAGTGAAACAATCTTTGAGGAAGAGGAATCATCAGACGTTGAAGATCGTGAGATTGTGCCACAACCTCCCTATACAGCATCTTCAGAAGCTTCGTCTACATCAACAAGAGGACCTGAAGACTCTACTTCTGGAAGTTTGGAGCAAACTTCGGCACGAGTTGAGGGGGAGATTCTATCGCAAAGAGAAGCACCGCTTCGTATTCAGAGAATGCATCCTCCTAAGAAAATCATCGGTGAGCTAAATGAAAGGGTAACCCGATCTCATGCTCACTTCGTTTATTCTGCATTTGTCCCAAATTTTGAACCATTAGATGTTAGTCATGTTTTGTCTAATGCAAGTTGGATCAACGCCATGCATGAGGAGCTTGAAAATTTTGATAGAAATCAAGTTTGGATTCTTGTTGATCCACCCCCTAACATTCATATTATTGGAACAAAATGGATTTTCAAAAACAAACAGGGGAAGGATGTGGCTATAGTGAGAAACAAGGCTAGACTTGTGGCTCAGGGTTTTACTCAAGTTGAGGGGGTTGAATTTGGAGAAACATTTGTACCGATAGCTCGACTTGAGGCCATTAGGATTTTGCTTGCATTTGCATCGTCTCGTGGTTTTAAACTTTATAAAATGGATGTAAAAAGTGTTTTCCTTAATGATTTCATATGAGAAGATGTGTATGTCAAGCAACCCCTGGCTTTGAACATCCCAAGTATCCCCATAGAGTCTTTAAACTTCACAAAGCCTTATATGGGCTCAAGCAAGCTCTTAGGGCTTGGTACGAGCGCCTTAGGAACTTCTTGATTGAGCACGGGTACAAAATGGGCTTTGTTGATAAGACCTTGTTCACTCTCATGCATGGCAAAGATTTCTAACTTGTTCAGATTTATGTTGATGACATAATTTTTGGTGGTTCATCTCATACTCTTGTGGTCGAGTGTAGGACCAAAAGTAGCGACCAGAAGGGGGGTGAATGGGCACCTAAAAATTCTTTCGAATCAATGGCCTTCTCCCAACACCCAATGCACCTCGAAGATAGTCAGCGAAAATAAACAAATCTAAAACAGTAAAAATAATCTAGCCAAAAAACGACCAGTGTCCTAATCGAAAAGAAACCACAAAGTGTTCAAAGGCAGATCAACAGTGCATTCAACTCATAGGCATTTCAAGCATCATAAAAAACTAACCAACATAGGCATTTAATTCAAGTGAACACAAAACGAGAAGAAACTTTACTGTACACAGACGCAAAAATAAACTGAAAAGACAAACGTGCCCTTAGGATTTTACAGACTCGACTAACACAGACTGTGGGCCTAAAAGCAAAATAGTAAAATCCTAAATAAAGATAACTTGTCCTGATGCGGAGCTTTCGTAGCAGCTACGGCTTTGCCTCAGAATGGTTGGATCCGAGATCAGTGGTCGTCAGTTTTGCGCCGAAACTAACAATGCATCCATCGTCTTCGCACCGGGTACCCGGATTAGGCTGGCCCGATTCTGCGGCTCCCTCAGTCTAGCAATCGCTCGCCGCCCGTGTACTTGAGTCAATACTGGTCAACATACCAGTGGATCCTCTGCCGCTCCTAGCCCATGTACTCAGATTGGGCCGGCCCGACTCCATAGCCCCTCTGCCCGGCAGTCGCTCACCGCCCGTGTACCTGAGTCGCACGCAGCCTAGACACGGCAGGTCTCATCTTCTCTTCGTCTTCTCATTGACTTCCATTGACAATCACTCATCACATCTGGAGCCATGAGGCCCATGATCTTCACCATGGCTCCTCACCGAGTTTGTTGAATCTATGAGCAGGGAATTCGAAATGTCGATGATGGGCGAGCTAACCTTCTTCCTTGGTTTGCAAATCAAGCAAAGCAAACAAGGAAATTTTGTACATCAGACAAAATACACTAAAGACCTGCTAAAACGCTTTGGCATGACAGATACAAAACCACTTGCTACCCCCAATGGGTACTTCAGTTGCGCTTGATCCAGATGAAGATGGAGAAGAAGTGGACCAGAAGGAGTTCCGGAGCATGATCGGCTTCCTCCTCTACTTAACGGCTACGAGGCCGGACATACACTTTGTAGTGTGTCGGTGCGCTCGTTATCAGGCTTCTCCTAGGGCTTCCATCATCAAGCTATCAAGCGCATTCTAAGGTATCTCAAGCACACACTTGAATTTGGCATTTGGTATTCTACATCATCTTCATTATGCTTGAGAGGTTTTTCTGATGTTGATTTTGTTGGATGTCGTATTGATCGCAAGAGTACGTCTTGGACTTGTCACTTTCTGGGTTCTTCTCTTGTGTGTTGGTCTTCTCGCAAACAGTCTAGCGTTGCACAGTCTACAACCGAGGCTGAATATGTAGCTGCTGCTAGCTGTTGCGCACAGATTTTGTGGATGGTTTCTACCTTGCGGGACTTTGGGTTGGATTTTAAAGGAGTTCCATTGTTTTGTGACAACACAAGTGCGATCACCTTAGCAAACAACCCAGTATAGCATTCTAGGACTAAACACATTGACATACATTATCATTTCTTAAGAGATCACAATGAGAAGGGTGATATCGATTTGCGCTTTGTTGATACCTAGAACCAGCTTGCAGATATTTTTACCAAGCCTCTCGATGCTTCACGTTTTGCATTTTTGAGGAGAGAGCTTGGCATTTGTCATCCTTATGGCATCATGTAAGGGGGAGTTGTGTAGTATTGCATATGCTTCTGTAATATGATTAATTGCTTTTACATGTACATGATTTATTATGCCTTTACAATACTGTCTTATACTTCTATTGATTATGCTTGGATTGAATACATCTAATACCTATCTTGAGCATGACTTTTGTTTATGAAAATTTGAAAATGGTCACTACTTAGTCTGGGAGCTAGCATGAATAGGTTAGGGTTCATTTGCTATCCTTTACATACCTGATAGCTATGTCCTTTTCACTTGAATGCTTATACGCAACTTGATTTTATTATGCCGAAAATTAAAAAATAAAAATGATGAAAATGATAAATGATGAAAAATGAAAATGAAATGAAAAATATTTATCTTGTGCTAAAATTGAAAAGATTCAGGTGGGTTTGCATTGTCGCACTACTCTATTCTAGACTTCTTACCATATATAGCACTTTGGTATGAACTAGGACATTGAAGTGTATACCAAGACCAATGCTTTAATCTTCTGATGGTTTCAACCTAGGCTTGGTTTGGTCGGTTAGCATAAGGTTGACATGCAAATAACCTCTAGCACTTAAATGAAGAATAAAAAGTTTAATTTCCTCGCATATCAAGTTTGTTGCAACTCCTTGTAGTGGGATATGCTTATCTGGTTAGTATTTGATTAGATTTTGAATCTCTTACCTTGCCATGTCTAGTTTACTAGTCTGAGTAGTGATGCCTTTATTTGCTAAAACTTGAAAATGCTTGCTCTTGCTGTTATTTAAATTGTATACTTTCGAGATTGTCATACAGTTGGTTAGGACGGCATTTGAGGCACAATGCTTGTTTGTACTGTAATTCGACTTAATCATATTCCAGAAGCATTGCATTTACACTTTATCCTCACATCTCATGTTGCTATCTTGATGTCTACATTGCCAAAGGGGGAGAGTTCATGTAATTTTGATGCTTGTTTGAGTTTTGAGGTAGCTTTGCTCTTTAAGCTCTACCTCTTTAAGTTTTGTTCTACCACCATTTTTCAAGTGACATGTTTCTTTTTGCTCTATCTAGAGCTTTTATGGTCACTTGTGTGCTGAACTTGCTTTTTATCTTCTTTTATCTTGGATTGTCAATGCACACATCAAGGGGGAGATTGATAAACCAAGTGAGGTTTCACGGTGGTTCCAGTTTTGTGATGAGTGATTGATGAAGTTAACTATGGTGCTTGTTGGGTGCTTGTGTATGTGTTGCATGGAGGTGTGTGTGTATGTGCTTGTCTCATGTGTGCAGGGTTGAGATACTTGTCAATTGTCGATGGCAAGTGATCAGGGTTAGACAAGGAGTCTAATGCCAGCCGGAGTTGAAAGTGACCTCAGATGTACGTATGGAGATGAAGCAAGACATGGGATAATGGTTGATCGAGATGAGGTGTTGATCAAGTCAGCGAAAGGGAAGCCAGTACAAGTGACAATGCGGCTCGAGGGATCGAGAGCGGGAGAGACTTGTTGGCAGTCGAGTTCGCGGACTAACGACATACGCCGATGTTCTGGGAGGCTTTATCGGTTTTTGCTGAAATTTGTCTCATCTCTAAATGTTTTTAAATTCCAATAAATAGGAGTTTATTTTCCTTTAGTAATTTAGATTAAGTGTAAACTTTTAATATTTTTTGGAATTATCAAAATTCTGAAAATATATTGAAAGTATAGGGTCAATGTTGTAATAAATTAGAGTCAACATTAGTGTATTTTTCAGAATTTTTAATTGTGAAAATACACCATGGCATTTGGGTAAATACTATAAATTTTAACCCTAATGGAATTTTGGGGAATACTTTAGTAGGTGAGCCTATATAAAGGCCCCATGCCTAAGGGTTAGGGTTGCCCACTTTAATTAGAACCAGAAATTTTTCTTTCAGCCATGCTATTATCTTCTCCAAAATTCCTGTTCATTTTGATGGTATGAAGTCTTGCAAGCTCTTTTCTATAATTTGGATTTGCTTTCATGTTGCATTATTTATTACAAAGAACAGTGCGCTGCATCACCGTTTCTTTTGTCAACTGAAGAACAACAGAGCTTCAGTGTTTCTCTCTTCTGATTTCTGAAGAAACTGTACGTCGTCTTTGTTACTTCTGTTTTCCTAGAAATACTCCAATGTCCTATTTTTTGTCATCGGATTAACAACAGTTTGTTGGCTCTTTTGGTTCTTAGTTCCCCATGAAACAGTGTGGTATGATCCTGTAGCTTTTGTCAACCAAGCTACTATTGTGCACCGCCACTACAGTTCTGTTGTCTGAGAAATTTCTTGTTGTTGTCTAGGTGTTTCTTTTTGCTGTTCAAACAAGTGTGTTGCATTCTTTTTGCTATCCTAGAAACATTTAGCCAATGACTTGGTTCTGTTCCACCGTCCCTATGAAGCAGCTACATGAGCATGTAAGCGATGTGCCGTTCTAGGTGTTTTCTTCCAGGGAGTGAACAAAAAACACAAGAGTCACAAGGTTGGTGATCCTTGTTTTAATCTATTGATTTGTTGACTTTCTTCGGGCCAAATTGATGTCATCTTTTGCATCTATACCTGAAATTTTGCTGTGATCTTTCATGTTTTGATTACTGCTTAAATCCTTTATTCTTCTTGCTAAGTTAGATTTCCTAGTTCTTCATTAGTGAATTTCATATGTGACTTGTTCAGCAATTGATGTCCTGCGCGGGTAATTCATGTTCTTTGCTGCAAGCACCAGGATATTCATCATTCATCTGTACTTCACTTTGCTGTTGAGAGACTCACAGTTTTGCCTCTGATTTGTTTTGAGTCTTCTACCAACCAAGAGATTCATTCTATTAGTAAAGCATCTGACCAAAGATGACCTCACTGTACTTGAGTCTGTTCTGTGAAAAAGTTTGGTTTGCTAACCACTTCCAAGTTGATGTCATTGCAAATATGTTAAGTTAAATTAGCATTTCAGTTTGTAAGGTATACTGCAGCTACAGTTGTTAAGTTTCAATTCTGATTATACTCTGGTAACCTTGTATTTTCCGTGTTGCATCTGAAAAACCAGTACTGAAAATAGTGTTTGCTGAAACCTTGCTCAGTGGTTCTTGATTGGTTTGAAATTCTTCAATGAACAAGATAATTCAATCTTTTTGATAGATCATTGCTTCTAATGCTCATTCAGAATCTCAACTATTCAGTGTGTAATTCAGTCTTGGGGTCTTTAATTTGATAAACTTGTTTCTGAACCTGTTTCTAAAAGGGTTAATTGCTTCAGTGCCACTGTTATTTTCCGAAACACCAGAAATGCCATTAAAATTTTGGTATTAGCTCTTATGCCATTACTATTTCAAATTCACTCTTTTATGCCATTTGGACCCACCTGCAGACTCTGAATATTTGCTCATATGCCATTGATATTTCTAATTTTCCATTTTATGCCATCACTTTTTTATGAATATTTTGGCCCAAATGGTATCAAAGAGTGAATTTGAAATAGTAATGGCATATGAGTAAATACTGAAATTTTAATGGCATTTTTGGTGTTTCGGAAAATAACGGTGGCATAGATGCAATTAACCCTTTCTAAAAAGCTCTAAAGTTTGTCGGCTTTTGAGAGTCTGATCTAAGTTTGTCTGTGAAACCAAGGGTGATTTTGGTCTGGATGATGAGTGATTGACAAGGATAAGCATGTCAGGTTGAATGGTTGAGAGTTGGTTTGGGTGCATCGAGGGGTTTGATGTAGAATTGAGGAGTGGTTGTCGAGGTTTTCGGTGTCGCGTCACGTTCTTGTTTTGGCTTGTATTGGATGTGCAGGGTGGAGATGCTGACCAACTATCGACGGCGAGTGATCGAGGGTCAGGCGGGGAGCTCTATGCCGGAGGATCAGGGAGGCTGGGCGAAGTTGGAGAAAATCTCAAGAGTGCACGAAGAGACCGAGCAAGACTTGGACGGACGGTTGATTGCGACGGCGTGACGACCGGGTTTGCGAGAGGGAGGCCAGAGAAAGCATTCAGGCGGCTCGAGGGGATCGAGAGCGAAAGTGGCTTGATGGCGCTCGGAGTCGCAAAGCGATGTCGCGAGTCGAAGGTTTGAGAGGTTTTGTCGGTTTTTGCTGAAAATCGTCACAAATCAAGTTTTGTTAATTTCAATAGTTTGGAGTCCTTTTTTACTTTGAGTCAATGTGTAATAAAAAGTTAAGAGTCTAGAGTAATTGTACTACTTTGGTATATTTTTCAGAATTTCTTAATTCTGAAAATATATTACAAGGAATAGGACTTTTGTGTAATATTTTAATTCTAGAGGGTTCTTTTTAGAAAATACTCCCCATGGTTGGCCTATAAATAGAGGACCATATCCATGGGCAGGTGGGGGATTTTTTGTTGTTCTTTTGGCTAAACCAAATATCAATTTCATACAAATTTCTGCTGCTGTTTTGGATCAAATCTGGGCGTCACTATTCATCATGCCGCAAATACAACACTAGCAGCGAGGAACTCCTATTCTGGGCGCAGGTCAGTTTTTGTGACTGGATTTAATTTTGTGATGCATTTTCTGGTGAATCTACTGCAGAACTTGTGTTAAATGTTTATACATCTTTTATGTAGAATGTTTTGAATGATCCATTTTTGAAAATTGCAAGTGATTTCTGCAATATCTTCTTAATTTTTTTGCTGATCAAACAAGGCATCACAGTTCTGGAATTTAACTCTGCCTGAAATGGTTGTGTTTGTGTAACCCTCTATATGTTTGATGAAATGTTGCTTATACTTTTCATCAACATCTTGGCTGATTCTTGGATTATTTTTTGAGTGATATCATGGTTGAAAGATGAACAAATTATTTTGGTGTGAGAATCAAGTCCTAAAAAATTCTGGATATCTATTTAGAGGTTCTGCAATATTTGTACTGTGATGTTGTTTCAGTTTTTGTGTGACTTTTGATGATTCAGATCATCCTTTTGTGAGTATTTATCCTGAGAACTTTTGGGGGACAGCAATTCCAATCAAAAACTGAGAGAAAAATTCTGTTGAGGAGTTTTGAGAGTAGAAATATTTACTGCATGTTCTCGGTCCTAATGATTCTAATTAGTTTGAGAAGTATATGTGATTGAATGTTTCTGGGTGTTTAAGTTTTGAACAATTCTGCTTGATAGTTTGATGAACTAACACAGTAAACTAGTAGTTTCACTTGTTTGGTTTTAGTTCAATCTTTTCATCTACTTTTAGTTTTCTACTCTGAAGTACAACATTTCAACTCAGTATAGATTTTGTTCATTTAGTTTCTTGTACTAGTTCTGTGGTGTTTTCTTCAGGATCTTTAAAGGATAATTGTTTGAGAATCTGAGTAGCTCTGTTTAATCTTTTCTGACTCCTGTTGTTGTTTTTCAGAATATTCTTCAACATGGTTTTCATTTCAGTTTTAGTAATTAGGTTCAATCTAAAATATGTGATTCAGCAAGTCTAACCTTCAGGTGTTTGTCTGATTTCAAAACTTGTTGTCATATTAGTGCCAAGAATTTACTTCATTGAGATTGAAAGCTTGGTACAATTTCAGTCAATTCATAATTTGTATCTGAAACATGTTTGAAGTGTGGTATTCCTTTATGTCTGATCTGATGGGCTGTAATTGAGGTTTGAATTTAGAACTCAAAAATACCAATTCAGAGTTACTGTTTAGTATTTTGTTTTGAGATCTGAACTGGGTAAAGTGTTTCTTCAGTTCTGTTCTGATTTGTTGAAACATTCTGAAAAGTATACTTGATCTGATTCAAAGTTGAAGGATTTAGAATTGAGTATGTGTTCTATTGAATGTCAAGTTGAGATATTGCTTGATTTCAAACATTTGTTTCAAATTCAGATCTAGTTCCAGGTTTTGTTTCTTGCACTGTATTGCACTGTTTTGAAACTGAAGTTGGGTCTAAAATTTGTCTGATGCAGTTTGAACAATTTTGAAATTAAAATCTGAATTCAGAACTGATTTATTGTTCAGTTTCTGTTTTGCAATAGTAATCTGCATTTTGAGTTCAGGTTTACATTAATTTGGTTTCTGAATTTTCAGCTCTGCTTCCAGTTCATAATCATATTTGTATCTACTGGTTATCTTCAAAAAAGTAATTTCCATTCTTGCTGTTTGCATACATCCTGATATAATGTACAAAATTCAGCTCTGTATTGTTTAGTTCTGCTCTGGTTAACATGAGTGACTAGTGTCTGAGACACTGAATATTACTGTTGTTTGTTTCAGCTAATTTGTTCTGAATATTAGTATTCTGACATTTCTACTTTGTGTTTTCACATATGATTTACTGCTATATTTCAGAAGTTCACACGAAAGGTTCAGGGTATAGTTTTGAAATTGTCAATGTTATGTATCATGCAAATCTGAACTGATATAGGATTGAAATCTGAATTTTGAACTGTTTTGAATCTGAGTGATTATTTTCATCATCCAGAATGCTTCAGAAATTTTGTTATCTCATCTAAAATCCATTAGTGACAATCTAATTCATCATCTGAAATTTGATCTGAATTCTTAACAAGTAATCATCAATGTGTTAATCAAGTTTTGTGATTTGGTAAAAATAGTGTTGCTCTAATTTGAATTGTTTGGTTCAAATTTGAATTTGAATTTTTTGAGGTGCGTTGGGTGATCTGAGTAGGCCATCAATATTCGCAAGAATTTGTTGAGTCACCTATTCACCCCCCTCTAGTCACCACTTCGATCCCACATTGTCGATATACCAATTGCCGATATTTCTGATATATTTTGGAGTTTCATCTACCGACACGCTAGTTCGATCATTCATAGTCCGATTCAAACAAAAATTTCAATTAAGATTGAAATGGAGTTTGAAGTTGTATTATTGATCTAAAATTTTAATTTGAAACTTTTAGAGGAGCGTTGGGTGTTTGAAACAGGCCATCTTATTTATTAAAAAAATGTCAAGGCGCCTATTCACCCCCCTCTAGTCGCCTAATTCGATCCCACACCTCTCCTCCTCCACCTCTAAACACAGCTCCCATCGCCTCCTCCTCCAGCTCGGGATCTGCTCTCCTCTCCTCCTCCCCTAGGCGTTCCACTCTCCTCCTCCAGATGCGTCGCTCCCCTCTCTACCGGCAACAACAGATGCACATGCCTCTCGTTGCCGCCGCGCACCCACCTCCTATCGCTGGATCTGGCTGCTCGTGTGCCACTCGTCGCTGGATCTGGCCGTGCGCGTGCCACTCGTCGTCGGATCTGGCTGCGTGTGTGCCGCTCGTCGTAGGATCTGGTCACGCACGAGTCTCCGATCGTCAGATCTGGCTGTCGGGAGCCACGACACCACCACGCCACGCCGCCCAAGCGCTGCCTAGAGCCCTGGTCAACCACCCAGTGGCGCGTTTGACTGCCTAGGCGCCTAGGCCACCCAGCTCGCCGCCTGGAGGCTCCGCGCGGTGCTGCGGTGGCGCCCAGCACCTAATCCCGCCTAGGTGCCTGCCTAATCCTGATTTTTAGAACACTGATGGGACGTGCTCTGGTCTATATGGGTGCGCGGGAGCAGGAGGTGCAGGCAGCGCGGGAAAGGGTAGCATAGGCGCGGATGGAGGTGGCGCATAATAGGTGGTAGGGGCGGTCTGACCAGCCATAGGGTCGGTCTGACCGAGGGTGTAATGGCCGATCGGACCAATTGTTGTCGGCTACTAAGGCTGGCATATGCCAGCCTGACCAACAGGGTCGTATGCGGTCTCGACCATGGATAATGAGGCCGAAGACATGATGGCTTTCCTGGTAATCCCGTCGGTCCTACTGTGCATGTGATGAACATGGGGTACACTAGCAATCTGAGTTCAAGAAGTGACCTCGGAAAAGCCGAATCTCCTAAACATCGTCTCTATTTTAGAGTCGACTGTGGCCTCTAGACGATTTGCAAAAGTGGCGCTAACCACTTGGTATACTATGGTGGCTATCTTTTGCTCGATGTCCTGGGAGGATAGTCGAGGGGATGACAGTTTTATTTTTCTCCCAGAGAGGTCGGGGATGTCGATGTCGCGCTTGACGAAGCCCCCATGGGTCTTGGTGAAGCGCCCAAGCAAGAGAGCGTGCAGGTACTTTGTCTTGGCCTCGATCTCTGCCCTATCTTCCTCGGATAGGCTTTCGAGGGTGAGGAGGATGAAGTTGCTGTCATCGATCTCTATGCTCCCCACTGGGTCCATCAACATCGAGGGTCCTGTTGACATAGACATAGTAGACGTACCCATTCTGAATGTAGTAGTACTTGGCATGTTGTCCCCAGCGGAGTCGTCAAAAAGTGTGTTGACGGTAAAATATGTCGATCAAAATACCAATGCACTGACGCCGATTCGACAATCCAAAAGCGTGTGGATACCTAGAGATAACCCTAGGTGTGACACAATGCCGACGTCGTATTCCGATGACCCTTGATAGTGACAAGGGAGGGTGGAGTCACCATTCAATTAAAAAATATCAAAATATTATTCAATTAACTCAATTGTACATAAAAATACCAAATCGACCAATTTAGAGACCAATTGGACCGAAGCTAAACTGGCGGTCAGACCGGCCAAGACGGGCTGGTCAGACCGATGCTAGGCCACTGGTCAGATCAACGGTGCAGAGTGTATGGCCGAAGGGGGCTCCGGCGTACCATGCGAAGGTGGTTGAAGGGGGGCTCCGGCCTTCGGCCGGTCAAACCGGCGGTGCGGTCTCCAATCGGACCAAAGGTGTTCGAAGGGCCTCGAGGGGGTACTCCAGGGTCTGATGTGACCTCTAGCCTTCAGTTGGTCGGACCGAAGGGCGTGAAGGGCTCTCAAGGAGTGGCTCCGGCGTCCGGCACAAAGTGTCCCGAGGTCTCCCGCAAAGCCTAGTCAGACCAGCCTTGTGCCGCCGATCAGACCGTAGCGTACCGCCGGTCAGACCACAGCGTGTCGACGCGTCAGATAATGACATGGCATGGGCAGGTCTGACCGGGGTATTGCCTCCGGTCAGACCGACGACTCCTGAACGTTGATCTCTGGGGTTTCGGTGACCATTTTATCGAAGATGGATTTACGTAGGGGATTTTGGAGAATAATATGGAGATGAAAACACTACAAAAACATCAAAAGATGTGAGGCAATTCGACCAAGAGACCGAATTACTGATAAAAATCAATAAAAATTCGTTACGTGGATTAAACGGGTGATTCACAGGCGAATCAACGAGGCTTACCATGATTACGACGTGGAGGACGGATGGTTTGCAGCGTAAACCAACAAAGATGGACGTGCTAAGCTAATCCTAGGGCGAGGAAGTAGATTTAAAAGTAAAGGTACGATTCAAGGTAAATAATAGATTGGATCTATTAAGGTTTCAGGGGTCCCTTGAATCGGCCTTGCCCCTATATTTATAAGGGTTGGACATGACGTGTATGGGCTTTAATTTGACTTAGATACGAGTCCAAGTCATTAAGAATTGATTAGAGATAAAAATACCCCTAAATGAATTAAATCCTATTCGGACTCAAAGTGGGTCGGCCTGACCGGACCCATATGACCGGTCTGACCGGGCCTACATGGCCAGTTGGACCGGCCTGTGCCAGGTCTCGCATATTTTCGACCCAAAATTACCAAAATTTATATTTTGACAATTTCAACCATTAATGTCATTTTTTCTATCAACAGCTGCATCAGTTTAGTTTGATCTCTTAGATTGATGTGATTTAGGTCTGATAGTTTGAGGCTTTATTGGTTAGGTCCGACATCTCTTGCTATTGTATCACTTTCATGTTGCATACCGTTCATCTAAATAAAGTATGCCTGATGCTTTGACATATTATTAAGATCATCGTAACTAGCTACTATCTTGGTTAGGTCTGATCTAGTTATTGTGATGATTTTCATGATATAGACATGTCATCTGGCACGTTTTATTTATTTTTGTCATAGTACAAGCCGACTTGTTATCTTTAATTCAACACCACATCTTATTCACCATCGAAAAAGAACTCATTGGCCTATGTGGTAAAACTACCCATCTTATTGGTCAATGGCATGCTCGCCTGATTACTTCACCCCTGGTCATCGGCCCTATGATCGATAGGCATATTATTCCACAAATATCCCATCCTCATCGCGGTCATCGGCTCGATAGCTGTTGGGGGAAAATATTCCATCTTCAGGGTTATTGCAGTGACGAGATAAAGACTGGTGATTAAGATGAGACTTCCAACAGTAACTTCAGAGATGCGTCAAGTCAAGTTCGAAGTATGATGGCGGGCTCTAGTTCAGAGTATATCTTCGAACTTGGACTCTACCGGGAGCTTCTTTGCCAGCTAAGATGGAAGGCTTATCTTCTTTCTCATTAGATTAGTCTTTTACCATTTTAGCCCTATTAAGGGTACCGAATAGTTTCCACTATGTCGGTTGTAATAGAGGGGTAAAAAGGTCTTTTCCTTAATGTTTGGGCCTATAAATACCCCCCGTTTTACCCTGTAATAGGGACCGAATACAAGTTATTCAATACACACTTTCGAACTATTCTAAGTTATTATCCTTTCGGAGGCTTGGAATAGTTTTCTTCGCAAACACTTCGTTTGTTAGTTTCTAATCTTCAGAAACCTGTTAGCGTAATCTTTTACACCAACAGTTGGCGCCGTCCGTAGGGAACCTAGTCCAAGAAACTTCATTCTCTACCAACTTCTTACATCATGCCTCCTAAGCGGAGTGCAGCCGGCAATCCTGTTCGGAGGTTGAGAAACCAAGGGTTGGTTTCGGTGTTTGTGATGAGTGATTGACAGGCTTTTTACCTCTGTTCGAAGGGGTACCTCCGAAGGGTGTTCGGAGGTTGTACCCCCGAAGGGGTTTCGGAGGTTGTACCTCCGAAGGGTGTTCGGAGGTGGTTTCACCGAAGGGTGTTCGGTGGTTTGGTTGCTGCAGCTGTTGCAGCGGAGTGTGCCTGTCGGAGGGGTCCGACAGTACACGATGACTGGGTGTGTACCGATGGCTTCGGTACTTTGGGCGGTACACCGGAGTGTGTGCCGGAGGTTGCTAACCCGGAGAGGTCTCTGGAGTACTGGATACACTTGTCTGTTTGTCTGTGGTGCGCAGGGACTTCGGAGGCGACGGACGAACGTAGCAGGTTGTAGGACCGGAAACGGCGACCAGAGGGGGGGTGAATGGGAGCTTTTAAAATTTCGGGCTTAAAAACTAGCCTTCGGTTTCAGTTCTGTCTTCTGCGGAACAGGCTTCGAACACTACCTTCAAAGGTCTGGTTCGGAGGAACTTCGACACCTTCGAACACAGGCTTCGGAGGAGCAAAAGTTCGAAGCCAAGAAGACTTCGCTCCACTTACAAACCTTGAAAACCTACTCTGCTAAGTCAGTGCAGGCTCCGCACACAGGGTGCTTCGAGCAGGCTTCGCACTTCACCCTTCGCAAGAGTGGACAGCCCTCTGAGGACTTCGACCAAGTACTTGGCGGCAGCAACTGGTGCTGGGCTTCGTACACGAAGGTCTACACGCACACTCACAGACTACACTAGGGACTTCGACCCAAGAAGCAAAACGGGCAACAATCAGGGCTTCGCTAGTAAGCAGCGAGGTCACGCCT
Source organism: Zizania palustris (assembly GCA_019279435.1). Lineage (NCBI taxonomy): Eukaryota > Viridiplantae > Streptophyta > Magnoliopsida > Poales > Poaceae > Zizania > Zizania palustris. Next base: position 88,790,460 of record JAAALK010000283.1, read on the forward strand.
CCTGTTACACAGAGCGAAAACACACTGACAAAACACACTTCGCTCGAAAGCAACCTTCGCCTGGACAGGCTTCGGTGCACTACAACTAGCGAGGTATGTAACGCGAGCTCAAGCAAAAAGCACAGGAAACAGGGCTTCGCCGCTTGAACAAGGAACACAGAAAATGAACTCTCTAGATGTATTACAATCGAAGTGTGGCTACAGGAGCTCAACAGTAAATGCTCAAAGTGTTAAATGTTACCTACCGAGCCCCATATTTATAGCCCACAGTTCACCCAAAGGAAAAGACTACTTTACCCCTAGGGTTTACAAAAGATTTGACTCTACAGAACTAAGGGGTACAAAAGGTAGTCCACCTTTATTCTGGAGGTTTCTCTGTCAGCTTTGCAGAGGGGACAGTGTCAGCCTTTTTCAGAACAGACAGTGTCAGCCTTTGCAGTCTTTGACCTTCTGGAATCCTCCCTTCGCACGCGAGGGTGCGGTAGCTTCGGTGAGAAGCCTGAAGCCAGATGGCCTTCGCTCCACCGAAGTCAGTCTCCGATACACTGACGGTTTTGAGCCGAAGCCGTCAAAGCCCTTGGGCCTTCGCACCAACACCTCCGGAGTGGACCACCACGGCTTCTCAGCTTCACCCAGCTCGAACTCCGTCAGTCCGTGTACCGAAGCCATGCAGGCCGAAGTACCTCAAGTCAACCTTCCTCCGGAGCTAGCATCGCTCCGAAGCCTTCCTCACTCCGAAGCCCCACCTTCGGAGTACCACCCTTCGAAGTCCCTCCTTCGTCCAAGGCCTCCGCATGAAGCATTCCATGAGCACTTCGACGCAGTGTCTCTCCCCGAGCACACTCCTCGACGAGCCTCACCCGGACCATGCCTTCGATGCGCCTCGACTTCTGAGACCTTCGTCGGGTACCTTCGAGTGTCTCCCTCCGGAGCACACTTCGAACTCCTTGCCTCCGCAGAGGACTTGATCCACCAACTCCGAAGTCACTCCATTCGGAGTACCTTCGAAGTGCCTCACCTCCGAGGACTTTGTCTCGGAGTACCTTCAGTCGGAGCCACGCTCCGCACTCTCTGCCTTCACCTGGCGCGTCTCGACCCGAGGACCTACCCGGACCACCTTCGCAGCCACCGTGACGGAGCTCCCCGCTCCCCTGGCATCAAGCCTCCCGCTTGACCCAGGTTCACCTGCTACGTTCGTCCGTCGCCTCCGAAGTCCCTGCGCACCACCGACAAACAGACAAGTGTATCCAGTACTCCGAAGACCTCTCTGTGTTAGCAACCTCCGGCACACCCTCCGGTGTACCGCCCAAAGTACCGAAGCCTTCGGTACGAACCCAGTCATCGCGTACTGTCGGACCCCTCCGACGAGCACACTCCGCTGCAACAGATGCAGCAAGCAAACACCGAACACCCTTCGGTGAAACCACCTCCGAACTACCTTCGGAGGTCCAATCTCCGAACCCCCTTCGGAGGTACCCTTCGAACAGAGAGTAAAAAGCCTGTCAATCACTCATCACAAAACACCGAAACCAACCCTTGGTTTCTCAATCTCCCCCTTGATGAGTGTATTGACAACCAAATCCAAGTTCAAGAAAATTTAAAATTTTCAGCACACAAGTGACCATAAAAACTCAGAAAAGAGCCAATTCATGTCACTTGATAAAAGAATGTTCCTCCCCCTTTGGTAAAAAGCCCCTTCGGCAATGAAAAAACTCCCCCTGAGGTAAATTTTCTCTTTGGCAATAAAAAATCTTCTCCCCCTTTATGTCAAATTTTCTCCCCCTTTGAAATTATACCTTCTTGCGGCAGAGAACGAAGCAAATCTCTCCCCCTTTGGCAATGCAAGCATCAAGGAACGCGTAAAAGATGCAAAGCTTCGAAATGAGCAGAATTTCAAAGACATATGAAGCAAAAATATGCCAACAGTAACACCAATGATCATGGGCTCAGCTCAAATTAATATTCTCTAAAAACATGATGAAGCATATGATTTGATCATTTTTGAAATAAAAGCATCACCACTTAGTCAAGGAAACTAGACAAGTAAGAGCAAGGACTGCGCAAAGCTAGTCAATTTCTACTCTAGACAGTCAAGTCCAGTTCAAATAGAGCTTGAAAAGCAAACTTGATAATCAATAAATTGTGTTGTTCTTTTTCTTAGTGTCAGGGGTTATTTGTTTGTCCACCTTATACTTTCCAATCCGGCCAAGCCTAGGCATGAAAGCCATAAGAAGCTTAAGGCATAGATTTTGGCATACACTACGCTATTCCAGTTCAGACCGATGTGCAATGGTAAGCAGTCTAGAATAGAGTAGTGCGACAAACAAACCCACCTGGATCTTTTCTCTTAAAAGCATGCAAATCATGGAATTTGTGATTTTAACTAAGTGAACCAATGTTTGGTACTTTATGAATATCCATGAAAATGTAGAACAGTTTTCAAGTTGCAATTTTTAGCATCCAATGAACAGTGTCTTGCTGTCAAGCAGATAAAAGATAGCTAAAGCAGTCCTGCTTAAACATGCTAGATTCAAGACTAAGCAATGAGCACGATTTGATGTTGAAAATAAAACATCATGCACATGAATGTTCCAGATGAATTAACAAGAGCTGAGCTGACATGATTTCATGAATTATAAGTAGGCATATAAGTGCAAAATATGTAAATGCAATTGAGCACACAATTAGCAGAGGCATATCCATCTAAAACAGCTCCCCCTCACAAAATGCCGTAAGGGTGACAAATGCCAAGTTCCCCACGCAAGTAAGCAAATCGAGAAGCATCGAGGGGTTTTGTAAAAATGTCGGCAAGCTGGTGTTGGGTATCAACATATTGAAGTTCAATATCACCCTTCTCATTGTGATCTCTGAGAAAATGATACCGTACATCAATGTGTTTGGTTCTGGAGTGCTGAACCGGGTTGTTTGCAATACAAATAGCACTAGTGTTATCGCAGAAAAGTGGAACACTCTTATATTCTAACCCGAAATCCCGCAAAGTGGAAATCATCCACAAAATCTGAGAGCAACAGCTAGCTGCAGCAACATATTCGGCCTCAGCCGTCGATTGTGCAACACTAGACTGTTTGCGGGAAGACCAGCAAACCAGAGAAGTACCCAGAAAATGACAAGTACCAGAGGTACTCTTCCTATCAATTCTACACCCAGCAAAATCCGCATCAGAATAACCTCGAAGACATAAAGATGAAGACGCTGAATACCATATGCCAAATTCAAGGGTGTGTTTGAGATACCTTAAGATGCGCTTTACCGCTTGGCGGTGCGAAGCTCGTGGTGAAGCCTGAAAACGAGCGCACAGACACACTGCGAAGTGTATGTCCGGCCTCGTGGCAGTCAAGTAGAGGAGGGAGCCGATCATGCTCCGGAACTCCTTCTGATCTACGGCTTCTCCATCTTCGTCAGGGTCCAATGCTACAGATGTAGCCATTGGAGTGGCGAGGGGCTTCGCATCGGACATGTCGAATTTCTTGAGCAGGTCCTTGGTGTACTTTGTCTGGTGGACAAAAGTACCTTGTTAACTTTGCTTGATTTGCAAACCAAGGAAAAAGGTGAGTTCACCCATCATTGACATTTCAAACTCCCTGCTCATGGTATCTGCAAACTCGGCAACCAAAGCATGAGAAGAGCCACCAAAGATGATGTCATCCACATAAATCTGTAATATGAGGAAATCTTTGCCATGCTTGAGAGTAAACAAAGTTTTATCAACAGAGCCCATCAAATACCCTCGCTCAAGCAGAAAAGACTTAAGTCTATCATACCAAGCCCGAGGGGCCTGCTTGAGTCCATAAAGAGCCTTATGAAGTTTAAGGACTTTATGTGGGTACTTGGGGTTTTCAAAACCAGGGGGTTGTTTTACATAAACATCTTCACCTATGAAGCCATTAAGAAAAGCACTTTTGACATCCATTTGATAGAGTTTGAATCCCCTGGATGTCGCAAAGGTAAGCAAAATCCTAATGGCCTCAAGGCGAGCAACAGGTGCAAAAGTTTCAGTAAAATCAATCGCTTCTAGTTGAGAAAAGCCCTGAGCTACAAGTCTAGCCTTGTTTCTAACTATAGTTCCATCCTCTCCTTGTTTATTTTTGAAAATCCATTTTGTTCCAATGAAATGAACATTTGGTGGAGGATCAACTAAAGTCCAAACTTGGTTTCTCTCAAAATTTTCGAGCTCTTCATGCATGGCATTGATCCAACTAGAATCAGAAAGTGCATGACTAACATCTAAAGGCTCGAAAGAAGCAACAAAAGCAGCATTAGTGAAATGGGCATGAGAACGAGTTACCCTTTGATCAAGCTCACCAATGATCTGCTCGGGAGGGTGCATCCTTTGAACATGATGTGGAGCCTCGCGGCGGGATGCAGTCTCCCCCTCAACTTGTGCGTTGGAGTGGTCCAAGATGATCGATGCTGAGGTAGTCGCTTCGGGACCTCGTGCCGAAGTAGTAGAAGCGGGGTCAGCTTCGGGGGTCGATGTCGAGGGTAGTAGGGGATCATTCTCGAATTCTCCGGGATCTTCTTCTTCGAATATGGTCTGTTCCATGTCGTGTTCATTTGCCTGTTCAAAAGCAGAACTAACAGAGGGGATTGATTCATCAAAAGTCACATCACATGACTCGATGACAGTGTTAGTTTCCAAATTATAAACACGATAGGAATGACCATGAGTAGTATAGCCCAAAAAGATCCCGTCAGAAGATCGCGACTCAAATTTATCTAAATTTCCACGTTTTAGGATGAAGCAGCGACAGCCAAAAACTCGAAGATGAGTAACCTTGGGCTGTCTCCCAAAACGTAGCTCATAAGATGTCAAGTTTAAAATTGAGCGCAAGAAAATTCGGTTTGAGATGTAGCAAGCAGTGTTCATGGCCTCAGCCCAGAATTTTCTAGGAGTCCTATGCTCATCAAGCATCGTCCTAGCCATCTCAACCAAAGTGCGGTTTTTCCTCTCAACAACACCGTTCTGTTGAGGAACCCGCGGAGCAGAGAATTGATGTTCTATGCCATGCTCCATGCAAAAGTCAACAAAGAGACTATTTTTGAACTCAGTGCCATTATCGCTTCGAATGAATTTTAATGCACCGGGGAGTTCAGTGAAAAGTCTCAAAGCCAAGCTCTGAAAGTGTGAAAACACTTCATCCTTGCTCGCAAGAAAGAAGACCCAAGAGTAGCGAGAGTAATCGTCGACAATAACTAAAACATACCACTTGCCGCCTAAAGAACTAACCCGAGAAGGACCTACAGTGTCCATATGGAGAAGTTCTCCGGGCTGTTCAGTCATCACTGTGGTGACTGGCGAATGCGAAGCGGCAATCATTTTACCATGTCGACAAGGAGCGCAAACTAAATTCTTCTCAAACTTGAGCTTGGGCAATCCTCGGATCAGACCTAGGGCGCTCAGACGAGCGAGCAACTCAAGGCTCATATGCCCTAGTCTCCTATGCCACTTCCAAAGCTCAGAAGTCGAATGTGCAACAAGACAATGAGAATAACCAGACGACTCTGAAAAATCAGCTCCAAAAACTCTCCCAACTCTAAAAATATTACATACCACAACGCCATCAGAATTGAGCACTTGCGAAGTATCGCGATGGAATCGCACTTCGAAGCCCTCATCAAGCAACTGGGATACAGACATCAAATTGTATCCCAGGTTCTCAACCAAAGCAACATCTTTGAGAGTGAAGTTCGAATTAATTCTTACCACACCTTTACCTTTCACTCTACTCCTTCGATTGTTTCCGAAGGTGATATGTTCCCTTTGCTTGGTTGTGGTGAGGCTGGAGAACCAAGCTGCATCTCCGGTCATGTGGCGCGAACAACCGGAGTCCATGATCCACGTGCCCTCCAAGCCTCGATCTGTCGCCTACACATGATAAGAATGTCTCGATCGCTCAGTGCTGGGGTGAGTAAAATAATGACGAGGCATCCAGCACTGAGTGACACGAGTAGTAGGCACAGTAAAAGCAGACGGTCTACGCACATAATAATCAGAATGATGCAAAGTGCGAGGTCTACCTACATGCTGTGAACGAACAACATGTCGAGGTCTCCTACTCTGACGAGGTACAAATCTGCTAGCCCGAGGTCTACCACCATACGGAACATGGTGAAGACCTCGAGGAGCAAAACCTCTCCGAGAAGCACGAGAAGCCTCAAAAGCAGGACGATAGTACATCTCAGACTCATGCATACCTAAAGATGGGTAATGCATGTCCTGGTAACTCATCGCCTGAGAGCGTCGCTCATCCTTGATGCGACGAAAACAGAACCCAACCAAATGACCCGCCCGCTGACAATAGGAACAATGAAACACTCTCCTGGGGGCACTCTCATGGGTCACAGGAGCAACTCTCACAGGCTCCTTGGGTTTTTTCTGTGTGGTTTTCTTGGGAGGATTTTTCTTGGCAGGAGGAGTGGTTTTCTTTGGTGGATGGGTAGGCTTTTTGGCTGAAGGGGTGTCCAACAGAGCTCTCTCTTTCTCTAGGGTGGTGGGAGAGGTAAAAACAGTTTTGGTTTTACTATCTGAAGGTATCCTCTCAAAACCCAAACCTAGAGCTACCCCTGCTCTGTCAGCACACAACTTGGTCTTGGCCAAGAGCAAATCCATCCTACCCTTTCCTTCAGTGCATTTATTAACCACAGAAAGAAGGTATTCATTTTTGGACATGAGGTTTTCAGCTCGCTCTCTTACAGTGCCTAGCTGGTCCTTAAGGGTGATGCAAATGTCACAAACAGGTTGCACATCCTTAGAACTACCGGCCCTCTCCAATCTAGCCTCCAAATCATGAACATGCTTATCACGTAAATTAATGCTATCGCGTAATAAAGAGCAGTTCATGCAATCAATAATATCATGAGGTCTAGAATCCACCTCCAAAAGCTGCTTCTGTGCAGTCTCAAGCTCAGAAAGAGTTTGAGCATGAACAGAACGCAACTGAGCAAGCTCACTCATGACAACAGAACAAGATTCACATTCAGCATCATCATATTTAGACTTAAGCATGGCATATTCAGTAGAAACATTTTCTAGCCTAAGTCTAAGGTCTTTTCTTTCTCTAGTGGCTTGCACAAGTAATCTATCCTGACCAAGCACTACTTCATTCAGCTCATCTAATTTAATTAGAAGCTGGTCAGATGATAGGTTTACCTCAGATGAGTCAAGCTCATCGCCGCTGTGATCGCTGTCGGCCATGAAGCAAAGGCCGGTGAAGTCTCGTCCCTTCTTGTCCTTCTTGTCCTCCTTCCTTGGGGACTCCTCCTCCTCAGAGCTCGACTCCTCAGTTGAGGATGTGTCGATGTCGCTGAGAGCAGCAACAAAAGCTCTGGAAGCGGCCTTGGCTACTTTCTTAGCCATCTTGCCGCGCTTGCCCTTCACAAAGGGTTTCCTCTCCTTCTTGTGGTATTTGGGGCGCTCACTCTCATCTCTCTTTTTGAGCTTGGGGCAATTGGCCTTAATATGAGAGGTGTCGCCACATTCATAGCAACCACTAAAACCACTTCTCCTCTGATCCCGTCTCTCATGATGAAAGCGGGTGAACCTCCGGGCAATGAGAGCAAGCTCATCATCAGCTAGAGTGTCCACCTGTTCCTTTGTGACGGAGACCAGGGAGGACAAAGCAAAACCATCTGCAAAAACACAAGTACCAGATGTGCTTGGTTCTGCAGTGGTGCCACGGCTAGTCCTAGAAACCAATGCCAATGGCTGTGGCAAAGAGCTTCTGTGCACTGCAAGAGATGCCTTGGCAATCTCTGTGGACTTCAGCTTGCTAAAGAGTTCATCGCAGGTCAAGGTGTCATATCCTGCGGACTCCTCAATGCTGGATATCTTCACTTCCCATATGCTACGGTCAAGAGCATAGAGAAGCTTGATAGCCCTATCGTGATCACTGTAAGCAAGCGTCCCGTTGGATCGCAAGTTACTCACTATCGCGTCAAAACGAGAAAACATGGCATCTATAGATTCACCAGGTGCCTGCACAAACAGCTGATACTGTTGATTGTAGGTGCTTTGGCGCCTGGCCTTAATCTGAGTAGAGCCCTCATGAAAGACAGTGAGCGTTGTCCAAATCTCCCTAGCAGTCCTAAGGTGCTGCACCCTATCGAACTCACTTCTACTCAAACTGATGAACAGTATGTTTCTTGCCTTGGAGTTGGCATTATACTGATCCTTCTCTGTTTGAGAGGTGCGAGTCTCAGGGATGGAGTATTGTGAGTCCACAATCTCCCAAATTGCATTTCCTTGGCTTAACAAGTAAGTCTCCATGCGCACCTTCCAATATGCAAAATCAGTCCCATCGAACAGAGGAATTTTACTGCCTCTATCCATGTCGCCAACAGATCACAAAACCGGTTAAGGTCAACTGGTGATCTTAACCCGCTCTGATACCAATTGTAGGACCGGAAACGGCGACCAGAGGGGGGGTGAATGGGAGCTTTTAAAATTTCGGGCTTAAAAACTAGCCTTCGGTTTCAGTTCTGTCTTCTGCGGAACAGGCTTCGAACACTACCTTCAAAGGTCTGGTTCGGAGGTACTTCGACACCTTCGAACACAGGCTTCGGAGGAGCAAAAGTTCGAAGCCAAGAAGACTTCGCTCCACTTACAAACCTTGAAAACCTACTCTGCTAAGTCAGTGCAGGCTCCGCACACAGGGTGCTTCGAGCAGGCTTCGCACTTCACCCTTCGCAAGAGTGGACAACCCTCTGAGGACTCCGACCAAGTACTTGGCAGCAGCAACTGGTGCTGGGCTTCGTACACGAAGGTCTACACGCACACTCACAGACTACACTAGGGACTTCGACCCAAGAAGCAAAACGGGCAACAATCAGGGCTTCGCTAGTAAGCAGCGAGGTCACGCCTCCTGTTACACAGAGCAAAAACACACTGACAAAACACACTTCGCTCGAAAGCAACCTTCGCCTAGACAGGCTTCGGTGCACTACAACTAGCGAGGTATGTAACGCGAGCTCAAGCAAAAAGCACAGGAAACAGGGCTTCGCCGCTTGAACAAGGAACACAGAAAATGAACTCTCTGGATGTATTATAATCGAAGTGTGGCTACAGGAGCTCAACAGTAAATGCTCAAAGTGTTAAATGTTACCTACCGAGCCCCATATTTATAGCCCACAGTTCACCCAAAGGAAAAGACTACTTTACCCCTAGGGTTTACAAAAGATTTGACTCTACAGAACTAAGGGGTACAAAAGGTAGTCCACCTTTATTCTGGAGGTTTCTCTGTCAGCTTTGCAGAGGGGACAGTGTCAGCCTTTTTCAGAACAGACAGTGTCAGCCTTTGCAGTCTTTGACCTTCTGGAATCCTCCCTTCGCACGCGAGGGTGCGGTAGCTTCGGTGAGAAGCCTGAAGCCAGATGGCCTTCGCTCCACCAAAGTCAGTCTCCGATACACTGACGGTTTTGAGCCGAAGCTGTCAAAGCCCTTGGGCCTTCGCACCAACACCTCCGGAGTGGACCACCACGGCTTCTCAGCTTCACCCAGCTCGAACTCCGTCAGTCCGTGTACCGAAGCCATGCAGGCCGAAGTACCTCAAGTCAACCTTCCTCCGGAGCTAGCATCGCTCCGAAGCCTTCCTCACTCCGAAGCCCCACCTTCGGAGTACCACCCTTCGAAGTCCCTCCTTCGTCCAAGGCCTCCGCATGAAGCATTCCATGAGCACTTCGACGCAGTGTCTCTCCCCGAGAACACTCCTCGACGAGCCTCACCCGGACCATGCCTTCGATGCGCCTCGACTTCTGAGACCTTCGTCGGGTACCTTCGAGTGTCTCCCTCCGGAGCACACTTCGAACTCCTTGCCTCCGCAGAGGACTTGATCCACCAACTCCGAAGTCACTCCATTCGGAGTACCTTCGAAGTGCCTCACCTCCGAGGACTTTGTCTCGGAGTACATTCAGTCGGAGCCACGCTCCGCACTCTCTGCCTTCACCTGGCGCGTCTCGACCCGAGGACCTACCCGGACCACCTTCGCAGCCACCGTGACGGAGCTCCCCGCTCCCCTGGCATCAAGCCTCCCGCTTGACCCAGGTTCACCTGCTACGTTCGTCCGTCGCCTCCGAAGTCCCTGCGCACCACCGACAAACAGACAAGTGTATCCAGTACTCCGGAGACCTCTCTGGGTTAGCAACCTCTGGCACACCCTCCGGTGTACCGCCCAAAGTACCGAAGCCTTCGGTACGAACCCAGTCATCGCGTACTGTCGGACCCCTCCGACGAGCACACTCCGCTGCAACAGATGCAGCAAGCAAACACCGAACACCCTTCGGTGAAACCACCTCTGAACTACCTTCGGAGGTCCAATCTCCGAACCCCCTTCGGAGGTACCCTTCGAACAGAGGGTAAAAAGCCTGTCAATCACTCATCACAGAACACCGAAACTAACCCTTGGTTTCTCACAGGTGAACCTGGGTCAAGCGGGAGGCTTGATGCCAGGGGAGCGGGGAGCTCCGTCACGGTGGCTGCGAAGGTGGTCCGGGTTGGTCCTTGGGTCGAGGTGTGCCAGGTGAAGGCAGAGAGTGCGGAGCGTGGCTCCGGGTGAAGGTACTCCGAGACAAAGTCATCGGAGGTGAGGCACTTCGAAGGTACTCTGGAAGGAGTGACTTCGGAGTTGGATGGATCAAGTCCTCTGCGGAGGCAAGGAGTTCGAAGTGTGCTCCGGAGGGAGACATTCGAAGGTACCCGACGAAGGTCTCAGAAGTCGAGGCGTATCGAAGGCATGGTCCGGGTGAGGCTCGTCGAGGAGTGTGCTCGGGGAGAGACACTGCGACGAAGGGCTCGTGGAATGCTTCATGCGGAGGCCTTGGACGAAGGAGGGACTTCGAAGGGTGGTGCTCCGAAGGTGGGGGGCTTCGGAGTGAGGAAGACTTCGGAGCGAGGCTAGCTCTGGAGCGAGGTTGTCTTGTGGTGCTTCGGCCTGCATGGCTTCGGTACACGGACTGACGGAGTTCGAGCTGGGTGAAGCTGCGAAGCTGTGGTGGTCCACTCCGGAGGTGTTGGTGCGAAGGCCCAAGGGCTTTGACGGCTTCGGCTCAAAACCGTCACTGTATCGAACACTGACTTCGGTGAAGCGAAGGCCACCAGGCTCAAGACTTCTCGCCGAAGCTACCTGTAACAGTCCCAAAATTAAAAGGAAATAAAATAAAGGAAATAAAATATTCAATGAATTTCTGAATTTTGTTATTTATGAAAATTCCAAAAGAGCCCTATTAAAGCCAAACAGAGACAAATATTCAAAATTTGGACTTGAAAATTTTATGGGATAAACTAGAGACCAAGAAATATTTTTGAGAATTTTTATAAAATTTTTCCAAATAGATCTTCAAGCCTTAATCAAATATTTGATTTTCTGGAATTAAATTTAATCAGAACACAATTTTTAAATGTCGTTGGGCCGCAACCCCCAATTCCTCGCACGAAGCCTTTCGGCCCGGCCCAATCCAGCCCCGCCCGCTGACGGGAGGGACCCGCCTGTCGGCGCCGTCCCTCTCTCCTTTCCCGCGTGCCCGCACCCGCTGACATGCAGGGCCGCTCTGTCAGCGCTCTCTCCTCCGCTCTCTCCTCTCACCCGCGCCTCAGTGGCCCACCCGTCAGTCTCCGAACCCCGCCCTCCAGCCACTGCCATGCCGGGCCCGCCTGTCATCCTCTCTTCTCCTCGCGCCCGCCCGCTGACAGGTGGGGGCCACCTGTCAGCTCCGTCTTCCTCGATGGAAAGGGGGATTCCCTTCCATCCGGCGACCCCCCTCCCCGATCTCGCCGCTGGCGGCTCGGATCCACGAAATTAAGCCTCGGATCCCCTTCCCCGAACACCGGTGATCCACTTCCCCCCTTAGCCACGCGATTTCATCCTTTTGGAAGCCAATCCGAGAAGCAATGGAAGCTCGCCGGAGTAATTGGGGAATTCCCCTTGGTTTCCCTCCCTCCGCCTTCCATTCACGCCACCGGTGAGCCCTATAAGACCCCCTGAGTCCACCGCATCCGCCCACACCTCAACCACTCGAGCCCTCCTCATCCCGAGCGCCGCCACTGCCTTTTCGGGAGTTTTCCCCTGCTTCGGCTCCGGCAGCCCTTCGCCGACGCCCTGAGCCGCCGCCACTCTCGCCAAGGCCACCGCCGGAACCGTCGTCGCCCGGGCATCCTCGGCCTCGCCTCCGTTCGGGTTCCCCGCCACCGGATCACCGTCACCGCCAACGACCCGAAGGTCTTCATCGCCTCCCCTCGCCGCCGGTCGCCGTCGGTCACTTCTCGCCGCCATCGTCAGTATGCCTGAGCTCCCCCTTGCCTTCCTGGTTCCATTTTAGGCCCTAGCCTAGCCGGTTAGCCCTCACCGCCGTCAGAAGCCCTCGCCGTTGCTCCGCCGGAGTCGGGAACGAAGGGGGTACTTACCCCTTCGCTGCGTGTCGTGCTGGACGAAGCCGTAGCCGTTTGATCTGCAGTGAATGGCCAGGATTAGATCCTGAAACCGAGCGCCCAGATGCGTTTGATTGAGGTTGACCGGTATCGGTCGATCTCAGCCGTTGGTTGTCACTTAAGTGACTCGCTGCGCTGGAAATCGTTGGATCTGGATCCAACGGTCCAGATCCGATCGGCCCACGCGCACAGTGCACGGGTCCATGGTGGACCTGGCTCACCGTGGACCGACGCAGGTTTTCTGGTTTAAAATAAAATTCAGAAAATGGTTTAAACTTCCAAAATTCATATATTGCTCAAATTAACTCCAAATTTCACCATTTTAATTCTGGAAAATTTGTCTTTTCATTCTCTACACTTTTATGCAATAAAAACAATATGTTTATTAGGCACATAATAACCTTATTAAATAATAAAGAAAATTCCCCTTTAGGGTTTAATTAATACTTTAAAATAAATAATTCAGAAAAACCCTTAAAAATTTACATATTAATTCTAGATGAAATATTGACTCCAGTACACTGTGTATAAGCCAATAACTATATAATAATTCATTTTGCTCATTTTAATTTATTAAACAACATTCCCAAGGCCCTTTAAAATAAATGATTAAATAAAAATGCAACCCTTTACAAAATATCATGAATTCAGAAGACTTAATGAGGTTATTCCACAATTTTAATGCAACAAAAATAACATGTTCACTTTGCCCACTTTAATCTAGAAATTAATATTGCAAAAGCCCTTGTATGATAATTAAGTAATTTGTATAATAGAAGTTAAACACTTTATAAAAATGTCATGACAACTTATATAATAACTTCAGAAAACCTAACAACTTGAGTTCACTATTTTTAATAAAAATAGAATATTCATCTTGTCCACTTTAATCTATTAAATAATATTACAAAGGCCCTTTTGGGACATTTAACTAATGCATTTAAGAAAAAGTCAATCCTTTATGGAAATATCCTAAAAATTTATATAACAACCTCAGGTAACCTAATAACTTAAGTCCAGTATTTTTACTACAATAATAATAAGGTTATTCAATACCTTTTTACTACAACTTTAAAAAGGGAAAAATAAAACCCCCTTAGGAAAAATAATTATATCAAGTTATAAAATTAAGGAATCTCATTAAAAATTAATCTTAAATGTTTGACTAGCTTTGTGCAGTCCCCTGCTCTTACTTATCTAGTTTCCTTGACTAAGTGGTGATGCTTTCTATTTCAAAAATGATCAAATCACATGCTTCATCATGTTTTTAGGGAATGTTAATTTGAGCTGAGCACATGATCATTGGTGTTATTGTTGGCATATTTTTGCTTCATATGTCTTTGCAATTCTGCTCATTTCAAAGCTTTGCATCTTTTACATGCTCCTTGATGCTTGCATTGCCAAAGGGGGAGAAATTCCTCAAGGGGGAGAGACTTTGCTTCGTTCTCTACCGCAAGGGGTATAATTTTCAAAGGGGGAGAACATTTGACATAAAGGGGGAGAAGTTTCTTTATTGCCAAAGGGAAAACTTAAGTCAGGGGGAGTTTTTATTGCCGAAGGGGCTTTTAACTCTTTTGAGAAAGGGGGAGGAAAATTCTTTTGTCAAGTGACATGATTTGGCTCTTTTCTGAGTTTTTATGGTCACTTGTGTGCTGAAAGTTTTTAATTTTCTTGGATTTAAAGTTGGTTGTCAATGCACTCATCAAGGGGGAGATTGAGAAACCAAGGGTTGGTTTCGGTGTTTGTGATGAGTGATTGACAGGCTTTTTACCTCTGTTCGAAGGGGTACCTCCGAAGGGTGTTCGGAGGTTGTACCTCTGAAGGGGTTTCGGAGGTTGTACCTCCGAAGGGTGTTCGGAGGTGGTTTCACCGAAGGGTGTTCGGTGGTTTGGTTGCTGCAGCTGTTGCAGCGGAGTGTGCCTGTCGGAGGGGTCCGACAGTACACGATAACTGGGTGTGTACCGATGGCTTCGGTACTTTGGGCGGTACACCGGAGTGTGTGCTGGAGGTTGCTAACCCGGAGAGGTCTCCGGAGTACTGGATACACTTGTCTGTTTGTCTGTGGTGCGCAGGGACTTCGGAGGCGACGGACGAACGTAGCAGGTGAACCTGGGTCAAGCGGGAGGCTTGATGCCAGGGGAGGGGGAAGCTCCGTCACGGTGGCTGCGAAGGTGGTCTGGGTCGGTCCTCGGGTCGAGGTGTGCCAGGTGAAGGCAGAGAGTGCGGAGCGTGGCTCCGGGTGAAGGTACTCTGAGACAAAGTACTCGGAGGTGAGGCACTTCGAAGGTACTCTGGAAGGAGTGACTTCGGAGTTGGATGGATCAAGTCCTCTGCGGAGGCAAGGAGTTCGAAGTGTGCTCCGGAGGGAGACATTCGAAGGTACCCGACAAAGGTCTCAGAAGTCGAGGCGCATCGAAGGCATGGTCCGGGTGAGGATCGTCGAGGAGTGTGCTCGGGGAGAGACACTGCGACGAAGGGCTCGTGGAATGCTTCATGCGGAGGCCTTGGACGAAGGAGGGACTTCGAAGGGTGGTGCTCCGAAGGTGGGGCTTCGGAGTGAGGAAGACTTCGGAGCGAGGCTAGCTCCGGAGCGAGGTTGTCTTGTGGTGCTTCGGCCTGCATGGCTTCGGTACACGGACTGACGGAGTTCGAGCTGGGTGAAGCTGCGAAGCTGTGGTGGTCCACTCCGGAGGTGTTGGTGCGAAGGCCCAAGGGCTTTGACGGCTTCGACTCAAAACCGTCACTGTATCGGAGACTGACTTCGGTGAAGCGAAGGCCACCAGGCTCAAGGCTTCTTGCCGAAGCTACCGCACCCTCGCGTGCGAAGGGAGGCTGCAGAAGGTCAAAGACTGCAAAGGCTGACACTGTCTGCTCTGCAAAAAGCTGACGCTGTCCCCTCTGCAAAGCTGACAGAGAAGCCTCCAGAATAAAGGTGGACTACCTTTTGTACCCCTTAGTTCTGTAGAGACAAATCCTTTGTAAACCCTAGGGGTAAAGTAGTCATTTCCTTTGGGTGAACTGTGGGCTATAAATATGGGGGCTCGGTAGGTAACATTTAACACTTTGAGCATTTACTGTTGAGCTCCTGTAGCCACATACCTCGCTGTATTCATCCAGAGTTCAAATATTTTTGTGTTCCTTGTTCAAGCGACGAAGCCCTGCTTCTTTGTCCTTTTTGCTTGAGCTCGTGTTACATACCTCGCTAGTTATAGTGCACCGAAGCCTGTCTAGGCGAAGGGTGTTTTGTGCGAAGTGTGTTTTTCAGGGTGTGTTCGCTCTGTGTAACTTGAGGCCAGACCTCACAGATTACTAGCGAAGCCCTGATCGAAGCCCGTTTTGCTTCTTGTGTCGAAGCCCGTAGCGAAGTCCGTTTGTGTGCGTGTAGACCTTCGTGTACGAAGCCCAGCACCAGTTGCTGCTGCCAAGTACTCGGTCGAAGTCCCCAGTAGGGTGTCCACTCTTGCGAAGGGTGAAGTGCGAAGCCTGCTCGAAGCACCCTGTGTGCGGAGCCTGCACTGACTTAGCAGAGTAGATTTTCGAGGGTTGATAGTGGAGCGAAGTCTTCTTGGCTTCAAACTTTTGGACCTGCGAAGCGTGCGTTCGGAGCTGTCAAAGCGCCTCCGAACCAGACCTCCGAAGGTAGTGTTCGAAGCTTGTTCCGCAGAAGACAGAACTGAAACCGAAGGCTAGTTTTTAGCCCGAATTTTTAAAAGCTCCCATTCACCCCCCCCCCTCTGGTCACCGTTTCCGGTCCAACAGAGGTCCCCCCGGACCTCCGGAGTAAGATCTTCAGATACAGTTGAGGTCGGAGGACCTTCGACGTTTCCTCCACCTCAAACTCCGGAAGGGATTCCCATTCCTCGAGCATACGGAGTTCCTCCGCCAACTCCATCTATACTTCGGCCAGCCGGAGTCCCTCTTCCACCTCAAGTTCCACTCCGAACTGATCCCTACAGTTCTCAAGACCCGGAAGATCCTTCCGGAGGAGATGAAGACAATCTTGGTGATATGGCCGCTCAAATGGCCAGTCTCCAAGCCGAAGTTGCAAGGTGGCGGCAAGAAGCCACGAATAGGCTTCGTTCTCAAGCCACCCCAACCATCCCCGAAGTACCCAAAGACGACAAGGTTATTTATCCTGAAGCCCCAGAGAATGCTTCCTTTGACACTGAGTCTCCGCTACATCCCGAGCTGCAGAAAGTACGCTTCGACCCGAAGTTCAAAACTTTGAAGCTTTGCAAGTATGCCGGAGATGAAGATCCTGGAGAATTTGTTCGTTCTTATGCTCTAGCAATTGAAGCCAGTGGGGGAGTGCGGGACACTATGGCGAAATGCTTTCCCCTAGCTCTGCAAGGAGTGGCATTGCGGTGGTTCTGGTCTTTAAAGCCAGGATCAATTAATTCATGGGGGCAGCTGAAGAAGAAGTTCGTAAGCAATTTCCAAGGCACCTTCGTGCCCCCAATGTCAACGGGAAGTCTTTTCCAGGTGAAGCAGCTTCCTGGAGAGACACTAAGACAATACTTCAAGCGCTTCGCTCATACGAAGTCGCAGATTCGAGGGTTAACTACGTCTTCAGTAGTTGACGCAGCTCGAGAAGGAGTCATTCATCTAGGCCTCCTTGATAAACTTCACCGGAAAAGCATATCTTCTGTTTCTCAGTTAATGTCATATTTCGAAGAGTATGCAAGGTCAGAAGAAGGATGGCTTCGGAGAACTGCTGCAACCCCGTCGATATTGCAAGAAGTGAAATTGGAGGTGAAAACTTCAGCACGGCCGCAAGAGCCTAGCTTCGAGGTTCAGCATGACAGGCGTAGGGGGCAAAAGCATCCTCGTTCGGAAGTCTTGAACATTGCACCCTCGCAGAAGTTTGCACAAAGAGCTCCGCAACCATCAGGAACCAAGACTAGCGGCTGGAGACCGCCAGGGAAACCAGCTGGCAAAGGCCAGACCCATTTCTGTTGTATCCATGGTGAAAACCGGAGCCATGCAACTGATACTTGCAAGGCTATACTTGCTCTGAGAGGAGAGTATCTGAAAAGAACTTCGGGTCGAGGCACTAATGACCGAGTTCCAGTTGAAGTGCATCCGGAGCCTGTCCAGGTTGTGGCGCGGATAGAAAACTTCGATTTGGCAAGACGCCCTCCGGTGGGCAATATTATGCCACCTCCTAAGCAAGAAGAGGGGCAAGATCAAGGAAAAAGAGTGGTCCTCCCAATCTCCGGAGGAGGTACTCTCGGAAGTATGTAAAAGAGGCAGAGAAGAGAGTATGTCAGAGAGGTGGGCCATATTGGAACCTCTTCATCTGCAGCTGCTATGCCTGAATGGTCTCATGTGCCAATATCTTTCTCCGCAGAAGATGCAGTTGGTGTTAAATTTCCACATGCAGACCCACTTGTCATCACTGCTGACATAGCAGGAACTGAGGTGCGGAGAGTGCTAGTTGACGGAGGGAGTTCGGCGGATATTATTTTTGTTCAAGCTTTTGACCAACTCTGTATCTCCAGAAAGCATCTTCTCCCAGCAGCCCGTCCTTTGCAAGGGTTTGCAGGACCCCCTCTTGATGCCCTCGGCCAAATTGGCCTGGAAGTTACTTTCGGAGAGGGGCTAATGGCTAGGACAGAAGAAGTAATCTTTGACGTCGTAGATGCTCCATATGCATATAATGTCATCTTCAGAAGAGGCATGTTAAATCAATTCGGAGCTGTGGCACATCATAATTACTTGTGTATGAAGATGCCCACACAAGCAGGAGTACTCACTGTCTTCGGAGATCAGGCCATCGCAAGAAGGGCAGAGTACGGTCATGGCCCTCCTCTTGACCCAAGGCAAGTGAACAGTGTGCAAGATGATCCGGAGAATTTTTCTACTCCTAGCGAATCCTCGAAAAGATCCTTCCCAAGACCAAGTCCTAAAGGAGAGATTGCAACGAAGGTTATTGTCAAAGACGGCAAGGAATATTCATTTCAATTTGGTAAAGACTTGCCTCCAGAAGTTGCTGCCTCCTTAGAAAAGGTAGTTGAGAAAAATTTGGATGTCTTTGCTTGGTCTGATGAAGACATCACCGGAGTCAGTCGGGACATTATTGAACACAGTTTACTTGTGAACCCGAAGGTTCGACCTGTTAGGCAAGGACTCCGAAAGATGTCTGCGGAGAGAGCTGTTCTTGCTAAAGACGAAGTTGAAAAGTTACTGAAGGCTCGGATTATCAGAGAAGTGGCTCGTACGGAATGGTTAGCCAACCCAGTCTTCGTTAAGAAGAAATCTTCAGGGAAGTGGCGCATGTGTATTGATTTTACATCTCTGAATAAAGCATGCCCCCGTGACCCCTACCCCATGCCCCGAATTGATCAGTTGGTCGACTCCACTGCTGGTTCGGAGTTATTAATCTTCCTTGACGCGTATTCCGGCTACCATCAAATTTGGTCGAAGCGCGAAGATGAAATCAAGACAAGCTTTGTAACTCCTTCAGGAGTCTTTTGTTATGTAAGAATGCCCTTTGGTTTAAGAAATGCTGGGGCTACATTTTCGAGGTTAATTGCTAAGGCTCTAGGTCATCAGCTAGGTCGTAATGTAGAGGCCTACATGGATGATATTGTAATCAAGAGTGCTTTTAAGCACCAACATAGCCTAGACTTAGCAGAAACATTTAATAGCCTTCGGGCATGTGGGATCCGTCTCAACCCCAAAAAATGTATCTTCGGGGCGTAGGCTAGAAAATTGTTAGGGTACCTAGTTTCAAGCAGAGGGATCGAAGCTAGCCCCACTCAAATAACTGCGTTGCAAAAGATGGCTCCCCAGAGAATTTGAAGCAAGTGCAAAAGCTGACCGGTCGTCTAGCAGCACTTAGCAGATTTCTGGCAAGGTCTGCGGAGAGAAGTTTGCCTATTTTCAAAGCATTGAAAGGGTCCGAAGATTTTGCATGAACACCGGAGTGTCAAAAGAGCTTTGAAGATATTAAAGAGTATCTCAGTAATCTTGCTACACTCACGGTACCTACTACGGACGAAACCCTACTCCTTTACCTTGCGGCTACAGGCTCTGCTGTCAGCGCAGTCCTTGTCAGAGAAATGGATTTCAATGGAAAATTGGTACAAAATCCAGTTTATTTTGTGTCTGAAGCATTGTCAGGAGCAAAGACAAGATATTCTGAGCTTGAAAAGTTCACTTATGCTCTGATAATGGCTTCGAGGAAATTGAGACATTATTTTTTGGCTCATAATGTAATCGTACCAACTTTGTATCCTTTGGGAGATATGCTCCGAAGTAAAGACTCCACTGGGAGAATTGGAAAGTGGGCAGTTGAACTAGCACCCTTCGGCATATCCTTTGTGGCAAGGACAACAATCAAATCACAAGTGTTGGCAGATTTCGTAGCAGAGTGGACTCCCCCTGCAACATGGGCTCCAGAGAAGCCAAGCGAAGAAATTTGGACCATTTACTCCGATGGAGCTTTTCAAGCATCTGGAGCAGGTGTCGGAGCTGTGATAATTTCGCCTTCAGGGCAAAAGGCTTTGTACTCCGCAAGACTCAACTTTAAGTCTACCAATAATACAGCGGAGTATGAAGGAATTCTATTGGGACTTCGCAAGGCACGTGCTCTAGGGGCTACAAGAGTTGTTATTAAAACAGATTCTCAGATTGTAGCAGGGCACGTGGACAAGAGTTTCCAAGTTCGACATCCGCAGCTTGCAAAGTACTTAGAAGAAATCCAGAAGATCGAAGTAGCATTTAAAGGGATTTCCATTTGAAGTATACCTAGAGCAGAAAATATGCAAGCGGACATTTTCGCGAAAGCTGCAGCCGGAGCTATGGACATACCCGAAGAAGCTTTTTATGAAGAACTCAGTACACCTTCGGTACCACAAATCCCCGATGCAGAAGTCCTTTGCATTCCAAGTACAGATTGGCGAAGTTCAATCATGGAAGTGTTGCAAGGAGAGGCAAATATGTCCGAAGGGCCACAACTTTCAAGGTTAAAGCTTAGAACTCGGAATTATCAAATAATCAACGGTATTTTATACAAGGCCGGAGTATGTTCCCCTCTACTCCGATGTATATCTCAAGCCGAAGGTCAAGAAATTCTTCGAGAAATCCATGAAGGACTTTGCGGTAGCCATCTGGCCCCTCGAGCTTTGGTAGGAAAAACACTTCGCCAGGGGCTTTATTGGCCTACAATAGTAGCTGATGCGGAGAGCTTGGTCCGCACTTGTCAAGGATGTCAGTGGATGGGACGAAGGAGTCATCGCCCACCAACAGCGCTTCAAGTTATAGCTCTGGTATGGCCCATGGCCAGATGGGGTATGGATCTTATTGGCCCCTTCTGTAACACCCCAAATTTTCAATACAATAAAAATATTATTAAATTCAATTTCCTGGAATATATATTTATGAAAATACTTTAAATACCCTTTTATACCCAATTGAACTACAGCATAGAGTAGATGGCCAAATTAGGAGGTGAAACTTTTTGTATATGATCCTAAGACCAAGATATATTTTTGAGAATTTTTATAAATTTTTACCAAGCATGGAAGTAGCCCTATTATTTTAAATCAATTTCTGCAATTATTTTTAATCAGAAAATAGTTTCAAACAGTATTGGGCCCTCTCCCTCCTTTCTCTCTCTCTCGGCCGGCCCAGCCCATCACCCGCGCTCGCCTTAGGCTGACAGCCTGACCCCACCTGTTGGCGCCGACTGCCTCCCCTCGCGCGCGCGCCCGACGCCACGGCCCCACCCGTCAGCTGCCTCCCTCGCTCGTCCGCGCTCGCTGGTCAGTGGACCCCACTCGTCAGGCCCGTCGTCAACCTCGCGCCACCGCCCCCAAATCGCACCGGCCGACGACCTCGCCCTCGGATCCGCCTCGCCGGCCCGTCCCCCATTAAATTGCCGCCATTACTCGGTCCCCCGCGCCGCGCCGACCGTTTTCCCCCCGTTAACCCTCGTCATTACGCCACGGGATCAACGCTACGCGTGCATGGCTGAGCCTTCGCCGGCGAGTTAAGTCTCCCCCTCGATTTTCCATGCATGCGACCCCCGCCGGTGACCCTATTTAAACCCCCTGGCCATCCGCAATGCACCCCTACGCCCTGTCACTACGAAAACAAACCAGAGCGCCCCAATTCGACTTTTTACTCTCCACCGCCGCCCGCACTTCAGCCGCCGCTCGCCGTCATCGGAGCCCCTCTCTGTCCGCGTCGACCGCACCATCGTGACCACCGGGACCTCACCGACCTCGGCCCCCACTCCATCGACGACGAACCCCGCCAGATCGCCGTCGCCGCCAAGGACCCGAACGCCTCCACCGCCTCCGCTCGTCACCGGCCTCACCCCGTCGACCTTTTCTCACCGCCGAGGTACCCTCGTGATCCCCGTGGCACCCTCTTTCCGTTTTAAGCCCTAGCTTCGACCGCCATCACTCGCCGTGGCCCCTGGCCCGCTCGTCGTCGTCGGAGAAGACGACCGGCACGGGTCGAGTACCCGTGCCGTGTCGGATTCGATCCGCGCCGTGCGATCTGGATCTAACGGTACTGATTTAATCCCTCGTGTGGTTTAATCGGCACCGTTGGATCTGTGCGAAGGGGTACGTTTTAATCTCGTGCGTCCGTTAGTTTTAAAACCCCGCATCGCATCTAAGCCATCCATCGCGTACCGGTTCGATGTTTTAATCTCAGCCGTCCACGTCAACTTACGCGCCCCGCCTCGCCTGCACACGTTGGATCTGGATCCGACGATCCAGATCGACCCGGTGCACGCGCACAGTGCGCGGGTTCATCGTGGGCTTGGCTCACCGTGGACCCGAGGGGTTTAAAAATTGAAAATGAATTTCAGAAATACTTTTAAACTTGCAAAATTCATATCTGGCGCATTTGAACTCTAAAAATTACCATTCCAATTTCAGAAAATTCATAATATTATTCTCTACATGTTTATGCAATAAAAACAGTAGGTTTACTTTGGACATTTCATGTTTATTCAAATGAATATTCAAATGCCCT
The DNA here is from genome assembly GCA_019279435.1 of Zizania palustris. Taxonomy (NCBI): domain Eukaryota; kingdom Viridiplantae; phylum Streptophyta; class Magnoliopsida; order Poales; family Poaceae; genus Zizania; species Zizania palustris. The sequence continues at coordinate 88,812,892 of JAAALK010000283.1, forward strand.
TAGAATTAAAATATGAATTCAAATATTTAAACTTCAGAAAAATTCATATTTATTCCTTTTCTGTTCATGTACTGTAAACCACTAAATTAACATGGACCCTTCATTTTAAAATTTACCAGGAAATTTATTAGGAGGCTATTCACATTTAAACACCCCTTTATAAAAAGGACAACTCGTTAATTCCTTTAAAATTTATTTATGAAATAAACCACAGAACCTTAACCATTGAATTTATTTTATTTTTAATCAAACCAACTTTAACTTATGTGCTTATAATGTAATGTTATATTGTTTGATTGAATGTGGTGTTCTTTTTATTTTACTTTACTATATCAAAAAGACTACGACGTCGCCGAGGAGCCGGAGTACTTCCCCAAAGTCCCTCCCTCTCCCTTTGCTGAACAAGGCTTCACCAAACAAATCTTTTGAGCATATTGAACCCATGTTTTGTTAAACTATCGCAAAAACACATAGGTTATACATGCATTAGTCAAATGAAACCCTTACAATATATTTATTTAGGATCCCCCGACCTTGATGTGCAACCCAAGCCATGCTATCTCGCCTAACCTCCTTGTCACCATATGATAAATGATATTAGCTAGTGTCCAATGTATTGACACGATCGCTATAGGATAAAAATGAGTCGTAGCAAAATGGTTCTATTATATGATCCCCGTTACTTCTTATCCTTGGAAATTCTGTTGGTGATGAGTTATGGTTGTGAGTGTATGCATGGTGGGTTCCGGGTGCAAGCTAGGGCATTGGTCGGTAGCACCCGGGGCACTATAAGGACCGGTCTGAGAGATCCGTTGCAATACACTTACGTACTAACCACAAGTCTAGTGGGTAAGTTCTAACTAAGGTATGGATTGTTCCAAACCGAAGCCACCATTTGGAGATGGGTCAAGTTGCACCTGCGGGTGACTTGTACCAATGTGGCGCAAAAGGGGGTGCGACGTTAGCCGGGATGCGGCCCGGCACGCCGGCGAAACCTAGAGCGGGTGGTTATCGCTTGGAACATTTCATGCCGAGGTTTTGGCACGAGTTCCCGTGGTATGGGTCATCTCGTTTGGGATGAGTGCGTGCCTTGTGGGTACAGTAGTACATCTCTGATCAGAGTCTTAAATCTTTTCTAAAAGCCGAGCCCACGGTCAAGGGTGGGTTGCGTGACATCCCCCAGTTAGTTTACTTTGAATATGTATGTGCATGATGGATTGACATGTAAGGACTGTTGTGCGAGGAGGTAAAACGTACTCCTCGAGTTAGTTGATGTTGTTGATATTCATGTTTACTTTTCCGCATGATCAAAATATGATTACACTAAATGCAATAACTGAAACTGTACTTTTCCGCAATGTTAGCCATTACCCTTCCTTGTTTATTATCCTGCATTATTACTTGCATTTGCGGTGGCTTGTTGAGTACTTTTTGTACTCATACCCGTTGGACCCCACAGAGGATGCTTACTACGAAGACGGTCTGGAGTAGCGACCCAGTCGAGAAGAAAGATCCTGAAGAAGATGTTCGTCATGCCGCTTTTTAATTATTTTTAATACTGTTTCAACTAAAACTTTGATGTAATAAATATGGTATGCGTACCATGGATATTGTCGTATGTACGTTGTCGCATGATGAACCTCTTGTATTATTGTTTTTCTTCTGAAATTTAATAATGTCTCGATTTGATAAATCGGGGCGCTACACCTTCCCAACAGCAAAAGGAAATTTTAAGTTCGCAGTGGTAGCAATTGAATATTTTTCAAAATGGGTCGAAGCATAACCTCTAACAGCTATTACTTCGAACAATGTACAGAAATTTTTCTGGAAGAATATCATTTGCTGGTTCGGAGTGCCTAGACAACTCACAGTTGACAATGGAACACAATTCGACGCAGAACCTTTCAAGAAATTTTGCGAAGATCTAGGCATCCAATTATGTTTTGCTGCAGTGAGACATCCTCAGTCTAACGGAGCTTTAGAAAGAGCCAATGGTAATATTTTGTCAGGGCTAAATCGAAGGATAGTAGGATTGGCAAAAGGACTCTGGACCGAAGAGCTTCCGAAGATTTTGTGGTCCATTCAGACCACTCAAACGAGGTCCACGGGTTTTACTCCATTCAGACTATTATTCGGAGATGAAGCTATGACACCAACAGAGCTCAAAGGAGGATCACTTCGCAGCACCGAACCGGAAATAGAAAGAGAAAGACAAGCTTCGCTGGATTTAACAAACGAGACAAGACTTCGAGCTGTGGCCAATTTATCAAAGTATCACCAGCAGACGAAGGCTTGGTTTGACCCGAAGGTTAAGATCAATGAGCTTAGACCGGGTCATCTCGTTTTATGAAGCATCATAGCGCCAGGAAAATTAGGAAATAAATGGGAAGGTCCATACTTAATTGTTCGTTCAGGACGTCCTGGCTCTTTTAAATTAGCTAATTTGGAAGGTGAAGAGTTAGTACATACTTGGCATGCGGAGCACCTAAAGTGATACTTCGCATAAGGGCTCCTTGTAATCATGTGTAATCACTTTTCCAATCAATAAAGCATATGGTTCAGATAGTGCCTACCCCTCATAAACTTCCAGCTTCTGAGTGAACACACTGGAACCGCGGAGTTGACCGAGAGGGAAGTGTCATTAATTTGAATCATATTTTCCGAGGTGGTGGGCTGACATAATCCGGAGTCCAAGCCACCGGTTTGAAGACATCCGTAAAACAGCCCGAAAACCACAGAATGCGGAGTCCAAGCCACCGGCTGGAAGACATCCGTAAAAAGAGTCCAAAGAGACCAAATGATGCGGAGCCCAAGCCACCGGCTTGTAGGTATCCGTAAAAAAGAGTCCAAAGAGACCACTGCGAACTCCAAACCACTGGTTTGACAGAATTCGCAAAAAGAGCCGAAGGAGGCCAAAACAAAACAGAGTTTGAGCCATGAGCTTCGAATGTCTGTTAAGAAAGTCCAAAGTGACAAATTATCTAAGACACTAAAGTGTCCGGAAAGTTATCTCAAGTGATTTCTTTCAAAAACATAAGTTACTAAGTTGCCAATCTTCAGACTACAAATAGTCGAAGACATTTTATAAGATTTTAATCGATCTTTAAATTACTGAGGGGCTTCGAACCCCCAAAATTGTACTCCTAAGTTTTTCTTTGTGCCTAACCATCTTTGAATACAGTTCGAAGTTGCTTACGCTCAAAGAGGAGCTAATAAATAGGGAGACAATTTTAAATCGATATTTATTATTCGAGCAAATATGATTACATCATGAAAAATTGGTATCTATACCAAGAAGGAATCGAAGACCTCTTCGATCACTAGAGCTAGGGTTGGAACGACTAGTTCTAGTGCCGGGAGTTCTAACAACTTTGCGTTTAACTCTTCTGCCTCCCTTCGAAGCTCTAAAGTCTTTTTGTTCTTGTTGAAGCTCGGCCCAAGTTCGAAGTCGTTCGTGACTTCTTTCCCAACTTCCAAGTTCTTCAGGCTTTTTACCTTGAGCTTCATCTTCGTCTTTGGACCATATAATGTCTTCAGAAGATGAAGTTTCCAAGTTAACTTCTTTTTCTTCCTCTTTAATACAAGATAATATATCTTTGCTTATTTCGGACGTAATCGCTCCGGAACTATCTCGAGGAACTAGAAATTGAGGGCGCTTGATGCATCACGGGGTCCCGATCTTCACGACGTAGGATCGATCTTCAGATAACTAGCTGTAGAATAGCTGAATAACTTGCTGCAAGCAGCAATAACTAGTGCAACCTGGCAAATAAAACTCGAAGCCAACCACCGTCTTTAACCGGCAACCTGAATCGAGGATTCGCCCAACCACACTCTCAAAGAACCAACCAACACAGCCTACAATCAATCAAGGAGGACCTTGAAGGGAGTAGGAGCACCAATTGGGAGCGGATGAAGCCGCCGCTTCTGTAATCCCGCGAAGGAAATCACAAGAGCAAGGAGGGTAGAGACCTCTCTCTGAATTTGTTAGCACGCAGCTGAACAAGGGGTTCTATATTCAATAATCAATAGTGCCGATTACAATGGTGCTAGGGGGTATTTATACAAGGAGTATACCTTGAAGATAGGTGCGAACATGAAAAGAAAAGACTAGGCGAACTATGTGAAAACGAATCAGCTTCTGGAGAGTTTCCGCGTGGCTGTTGGTCTTCTGAGCGGTCTTCGGTATTTCAGCAATAACTCCTCCTTGGAAGCTTCAATTCATGAACGGTTGGATCCCTTGGAAAGGTGACTTGATAAGGTTTCACACCATGTATAATATGCACCATGTAACTCGGTAGAATGATGCAGTTTTAATACGAGAACATTGACTTCATGCAGACTGTTGACCTTCGGACCAGCAAGCACTAAAACTGGTCGGACGCCTTCATGCAAACTTCAAACTGGTCGGGGTTAGATTCATTGGAAACTATACTTCAAGAGTTTTCCAAAAAGTGCTCATTTGCCTTCATAGCTTTTGTAAATCAAAAGTTATGATTATTTCTTTGAGACGATCCTGCAGGACTGGCTTGGTTCGAGCATGATTCTTCTATGTGTCCATTTCCTTGTGAGTTCTTGTCAACCTTCTTGGTAAACCTGAGCATTAGCAATGTACACGACTTAGGTAGTATATAAATCTCATTAATAGTAAAATGAATTTCACAAAGTAGCGCGTGCACCTCTTGTTGAAGCTTCTTAGCTCGACTGCGTGTAATTGGTCCATCAAAAACATGTATTGGAGTCGCTGTGGTCGAAGTGGTCGGTGTAGAGGTTGGAGTGGTCGGCGTGGTCATATCATCCTCCCCCTCTTGAAAAGGAGTCGTCCTCGACTCTAAAATGTCTTCACATGTGAATGCTGATAGGTCAGCAACATTGAAGGAGTTGCTTACGCCATAGCTTGGTGGAAGGTCAATCTTGTATGCATTATCGTTGATCTTGGCAAGAACACGAAATGGACCATCCCCTCGTGGCATCAGCTTGGACTTGCGCTTATCAGGAAAGCGATCTTTACGCAAGTGAATCCACACCAAATCGCCTGGTTCAAACGACATCTTCTTTCTATGCTTGTTCATACTTGCAGCCTTACGTGTCGCCTTTAGCTCGATTGCTTCTTTTGTTTTCTCATGTATCTTCTTGACATATGCAGCACGCTTGGAGGCTTCCATATTGGTTCTCTCCTGTAATGGCAAAGGCAACAAATCTATCGGAGCAATGGGTTTGAACCCATAAACAATTTCAAAAGGACACAAGTTAGTGGTAGAATGTATTGCCCTGTTATAAGCAAACTCCACATGAGGCAAGCAGTCCTCCCAATCTTTCAGGTTCTTTTTCACCATGGTTCGCAGCAACATTGACAGGGTTCGATTCACCACTTCAGTTTATCCGTCGGTTTGGGGATGACAAGTGGTCGAGAATAGAAGCTTGGTCCCCAGCTTGGACCACAATGTTTTCCAGAAGTAGCTCACAAACTTGACATCACGATCAGATACAATGGTCTTAGGCACCCCATGTAAGCTCACAATTTCCCTGAAAAATAAATTAGCAACATGTGAAGCATCGTCGCTCTTGTTACAAGGGATAAAATGAGCCATCTTTGAAAATCTATCAACCACAACAAAAACAGAATCTTTTCCTCTCTGAGTTCTAGGCAGTCCCAGAACAAAATCCATACTTATGTCTTCCCAAGGAATTTTAGGAGCAGGTAGAGGAGTGTATAAACCATGAGGGTTTAGTTTAGACTTAGCTTTGTGACAAGTGATGCAGCGCTCCACGAACCGGATGACGTCTCTCCTCATCTTGGGCCAATAGAAGTGATCACCTAGCAGCTCATAGGTTTTCTTTTGTCCAAAATGACCTGTCAATCCTCCACCATGGGACTCCTGCAATAAAAGCAATCTAACCGAAGAATTTGGAACACAAAGCTTGTTAGCCCTAAACAAAAATCCATCATGTATATGATACTTTTCCCAACCTTTTCCATCTTTACAATGAGTGTATGGTTCTGAAAATTTAGGGTCATCATTATACATGTCTTTCAAACTTTCAAGACCTATAACCTTCACCTCAAGTTGGTTTAGCAACACGATTTTTCTAGACAAAGCATCAGCAACCACATTGTCCTTACCTTTCTTATACTTCACAATATATGGAAATGTCTCGATGAACTCAACCCATTTGGCATGGCGTCGGTTTAGTTTTGCTTGGCCTTTCAAATACTTTAAAGCTTCATGATCGGAATGGATAACAAACTCTTTTGGCCATAAATAATGCTGCCATGTTTCAAGTACACGCACCAAAGCATACAATTCTTTATCATATACAGAATAATTCAATTGAGCACCTCCCAACATTTCACTAAAATATGCTACAGGTTTGCCTTGCTGCATTAAAACCCCTCCTATGCCAATTCCACTAGCATCACATTCTACTTCAAAAGTTTTAGTGAAATCAGGAAGAACAAGCAATGGTGCTTCAGTTAAGTGTTTCTTTAATTCTTGAAAAGCATTTTCTTGTTAACTTCCCCATTTAAATTCAACACCTTTCTTTGTTAATTCATTTAAGGGAGTAGCAATGGTACTAAAATCTTTAACAAATCTCCTATAAAATCCAGCTAGACCATGAAAGCTTCTTATTTGACTTACATTCGTTGGACTTGGCCAATCCTTGATGGCTTTCACCTTAGTTTCATCCACTTCAATTCCTTTTCCTGAAACAACAAAGCCAAGGAACACAACATGGTCTGTGCAAAAACTGCACTTCTCATGGTTAGCAAATAATTTCTCCTTTCGGAGCTCATCTAGGACTTGTCGAATATGATTCATGTGCGTTTCAAAAGACTTGCTGTAAATTAAAATATCATCAAAATAAACAACCACAAATTTTCCAATGAAGGCTCTCAAAACATGGTTCATCAATCTCATAAAAGTACTTGGAGCATTAGTCAAACCAAAAGGCATAACTAGCCATTCGTACAGCCCAAATTTTGTTTTAAAAGCAGTTTTCCATTCATCTCCAGCTTTCATTCTTATTTGATGGTACCCACTTTTCAAATCAATTTTAGTGAATATTATGGAACCACTTAATTCATCAAGCATGTCTTCTAATCGAGGAATAGGATGGCGATAGCGAATAGTGATGTTATTTATGGCTCTACAATAAACGCACATCCTCCAAGAACCATCTTTTTTTGGTACTAAAATAACAGGAACAGCACAAGGACTTAAGCTTTCACGAGCATAACCTTTATCGAGAAGTTCTTGTACTTGCCTTTGTATCTCCTTTGTTTCTTCAGGATTGGTGCGGTATGGTGGTCGATTTGGAAGAGCAGCCCCTGGAATAAGATCGATCTGATGTTCAATCCCACGTACAGGAGGTAATCCATTCGGGGTTTCCTTTGGAAAAACGTCCTCATATTCCTGCAAAAGATGAGACACCATACTAGAAAAAGAGGTGTTATCGTTAGCTGACACTAAAATGTCTTTGCACACAAGTACAAAGAGTACTTGATCTGGGTTGTTCCTTACTTCTCTCATCTCAGATTTTGTGGCTAACATGACTAAATTTTTTTCTTCTTCTTTCTTTCGATCTCTCAATTTTTTCTCATATTGGGCTGGTGGCTCTCACTCTCTGATTTGTGGAAGGCACTCGAATTCTTTTTCTCTTCCTTTCCGTTCTCATCTCTCACACTAGAGCTCTTTTGCAAATGCTCAGCAAGAATTTGCTGTGGTGTCATAGGTTTGAGTACAAACTTCCTCCCCTTCAAATCTAGAGTGTACTGATTTGTTCTCCCGCAATGCTGAGTATATCGATCATATTGCCATGGCCTCCCGAGTAGTATGTGACATACGGACATAGGTACCACATCACACTCTACCGTGTCAACATATTCACCAATCTTGAAGGGAACTTTTACTTTGTATCCAATCTTGATGTCACCGGAATCATTCAGCCATTGGACATGATATGGATGAGGATGTCGCAGAAGTTTCAGATCAAGCTTGTCAACCATCTCACGACTAGCAAGATTATGACAGCTTCCTCCATCAATGATCATCTTCACTACCTTATCTTGCACTTTGGCTCTTGTCTGAAATAAATTATGCCGTTGGCCGTTCTCAGCTTCCTTCATCTGAACACTCAATATTGGTGCCACCACAAGAGCAGCACCTTGCTCAAAATCACAGCCGGTATGTTCCTCTTCTTCATGGGCTTCTTCTTCTATATCTTCCTCTTCACTGGCTGATTCGTACTCTCCATTATCATGTACAATGATCACTCTATTATTTGGACACTCTCTAGCAACATGTCCACGACCTCCACACTTGAAACACTGAATCCCACTGCTCTTGGATGTAGAACCCACTGAAGTGGAGGTGGAAGCTGCTGGTTTGGAACTCGTGCTCGGGGCAGCAGAGTTCTTCCCACTAAAATTACTTTGAGCATTAGAACGTGAGCCTCCAAATGGACGTTTCGCAGCTGATGGTGCAGCAGTAAACTTGGAATTTAACTTGCTTCCTCCAGACATAGTCCTCGTACCAAAAGGCAAAGACTTACTGCTCTTAGTATCTTGCTGCAGTTGGCGTTCAACTTTGGTGGCTTGATGTACCAAATCAATAAGACGACGGTACGACTGAAACTCAACAATGCGTTGAATATTTCGATGCAACCCAGCCATGAATCGTGCCATAGTTTGTTCTTCATCTTCATATACGTTGGCTCTAATCATAGCCTTCTCCATCTCTTTATAATACTCTTCAACAGAATAACTTCCTTGTTTCAAATTCTGCAGTTTATCAAAAAGATCACGCCGATAATGCTTCGGCACGAAACGTCTTCTCATTTCACGTTTCATCTCTGCCCATGTGGCAATAGGATGTTCTCCATCTCCTTCACGATCTTGGAGAAGTTGCTCCCACCAAATCAGAGCATATCCTTCAAATTCTAGAGATGCCATAGCCAACTTCTTCTCTTCTGTATAATTATGCAAGCGAAAGATCTTGTCGACCTTCAACTCCCAAGTGAAATAAGCTTCAGGATCAGATCCTCCATCAAATTTTGGCATGGTAAATTTCAGTTTACCAAGCCTCTCTTCACGATGGCCTCCTCTACGATGTTGGCGATCATGATGGGAATGATTATCATCATTTTCAGATTCGGATTCTTCAGTGTCTTGATTTCTTCGATTCCAGCCCCTCCCTCTTCCATGTGCAGCACTTCGGTTCCTCCGTCCTCTTCTTCCTCCTCTTCCATCACTATCATCACCTTCTTCACCATGGGTGCTTGCTCCATCATTAGGTGGACGACGTCCCCTAATTTCATTTAGTATGGTTTGAAAATCTTGGGCCAACCGATCTTGTCTCTCTTCTAGACTTTGCTGGAATTCATTAAATTGTGCCATGGTGACACATTCATTGATCTCAACGTCGTCACCCATCTTTCTGTAAAATTAGTGACAACAAAGGAACAAGAGTATATGTGGAATAAAAATATATGTGGGATCTCTCAATCTCACTTCTCTTACCAACTGAGGCTCAGTGAAGTTCCTGCGGGTTACAGAGAAACAAAATGTGTGGTGGTACCGAGAGCGATGGTTAAGCGAATACAAGACCAGAGAGTACCGATTACGATGGCTTTTATGTGGAGCTTGGTGGGGATTATAAACAAGGAATGCAATCTGGATTCTAGTTGTTGTAAAGTTAAGTAACAATCCAAACTAGAGGTTCCCTGCTTAGTGCTGATCTCAAAATGCTAAAGATGTAAATGGATCACACACACGTGCAAAGAAAATCTCAGATTGATGCAAACAAGGAGTATGATTGGTATGCAAGTGTTGCAATCAAACCCAACCAAAATTTTGTACCAACAAAAGATAGCGATCTGGTTGCACAACTTGAAACACAAACTTTCAGTAATTGTGCTCTCAAATGAACTGATCTTTAAAACTTTTCTTTCACAATTTTTTTTTGAACTTTTCTTTCTTTTACCTTTTTTTATAGAACTGAACACAATGACCAGATATATAAGAGGCTCAAAGGACACACGACGGAAAATGATCAGCAACTAAAACAAAGACTCTAATGGACTGAAAATTAACTGAACTCACTAAAATAACAGATTGAAACAAAGGGCTAAACAATATATATGTATATATATTTTTTGGCTTTTGGTGGATAGGACGAAACAAAATATATGTAGCTAAGGGTAAAGAATCCTACCGTGGAAACCAATCAGCTCTGATACCAGATGATGCGTCACGGGGTCCCGATCTTCACGACGTAGGATCGATCTTCAGATAACTAGCTGTAGAATAGCCGAATAACTTGCTGCAAGCAGCAATAACTAGTGCAACCTGGCAAATAAAACTCGAAGCCAAACACCGTCTTTAACCGGCTACCTGAATCGAGGATTCGCCCAACCACACTCTCAAAGAACCAACCAACACAGCCTACAATCAATCAAGGAGGACCTTGAAGGGAGTAGGAGCACAAATTGGGAGCGGATGAAGCCGCCGCTTCTATAATCCCGCGAAGGAAATCACAAGAGCAAGGAGGGTAGAGACCTCTCTCTGAATTTGTTAGCACGCAGCTGAACAAGGGGTTCTATATTCAATAATCAAAAGTGCCGATTACAATGGTGCTAGGGGGTATTTATACAAGGAGTAGACCTTGAAGATAGGTGCGAACATGAAAAGAAAAGACTAGGCGAACTATGTGAAAACGAATCAGCTTCAGGAGAGTTTCCGCGTGGCTGTTGGTCTTCTGAGCGGTCTTCGGTATTTCAGCAATAACTCCTCCTTGGAAGCCTCAATTCACGAACGGTTGGATCCCTTGGAAAGGTGACTTGATAAGGTTTCACACCATGTATAATATGCACCATGTAACTCGGTAGAATGATGCAGTTTTAATACGAGAACATTGACTTCATGCAGACTGTTGACCTTCGGACCAGCAAGCACTAAAACTGGTCGGACGCCTTCATGCAAACTTCAAACTGGTCGGGGTTAGATTCATTGGAAACTATACTTCAAGAGTTTTCCAAAAGTGCTCATTTGCCTTCATAGCTTTTGTAAATCAAAAGTTATGATTATTTCTTTGAGACGATCCTGCAGGACTGGCTTGGTTCGAGCATGATTCTTCTATGTGTCCATTTCCTTGTGAGTTCTTGTCAACCTTCTTGGTAAACCTGAGCATTAGCAATGTACACGACTTAGGTAGTATATAACTCTCATTAATAGTAAAATGAATTTCACAAAGTAGCGCGTGCACCTCTTGTTGAAGCTTCTTAGCTCGACTGCGTGTAATTGGTCCATCAAAAACATGTATTGGAGTCGCTGTGGTCGAAGTGGTCGGTGTAGAGGTTGGAGTGGTCGGCGTGGTCATATCAGCGCTTGTGAAGTTTTAAGATATCGAAGGTAGCCCATAATAAGCGAAGTTCGTCGTTAACATTTAACACTTCGACATCTTCCATATAAGGCAAAGCCTAAAAACATGATAAACAAATCTTCATTCATAATGTACAAAGCGTAGTACTTTACATAGTTAAAGATCCTAAGGTAATTCTAAATCTGTGGGTTTGGAGGAAGCTGACTTCTCGAAGCTTGAGACCGAGCCTGCTTCTAGCGTTGTCCTTCGTCAATCTAGGCCTTGATCACAGAGCGACCTTCGGCTCTCCATGAAGTTTGAAAGGCTTGCCAAGCAGCGGCCACACCTTCGGAGGGAGTAAGAAGCTGGTCATCATCGAAGGTAATGGGACCCTGTAACACCCCAAATTTTCAAAACAATAAAAATATTACTAAATTCAATTTATTGGAATTAGTATTTCAGAAAAATACTTTTAATTCTTTTTATACCCTTTTGAACTACAACATGGAGTAGATGACCAAATTAGGAGGTGAAACTTTTTGTATATGATCCTAAGACCAAAATATAATTTTGGGAATTTTTATAAATTTTTATCAACCTTGGAAGTAGCCCCAATATTTTAATCTATTTTCTGGAATTATTTTTATTCAGAAAAGTATTGGAACAGTAATGGGCTCCTCTCCCTCCCTTTTCTCTCTCCCGGCCAGCCCAGCCCGTTACCGCGCCCGCCTTAGACTGACACATGGACCCCACCTGTCGGCGCCGAAACTTTCCCCTCGCGCGCGCACCCGACACCGCGGCCCCACCCGTCAGCCTTCCCGTTCGCTCGCTCGCGCTCACTGGCCAGTGGCCCCGCCTGTCAGCTTCGCCTTCAACCTCCCGCCGTCGCCCCCAAATCGCGCCGGCCGTCGACCTCGCCCTCGGATCCGCCTCGCTGGCCCGTCCCGCTTTAATTCGTCGCCATTAATCGGTCCCCCGCGTCGCGCCGACCGTTTCCCCGCTTTAACCCTCGCGTTTACGCCACGGGATCGCCGCTCCGCGTGCATGGCCGAGCCATCGCCGGCGAGTAAAGGCCCTCGGCCGATTTCCTTGCATGCGAGCCCTCTCCGGCGTCCTATTTAAGCCCCAACCTGAGCCGCGTTCGACCCCCACGCCTAATCGCCTCGAGAACGAACAGAGCACCCGCAATCCACGTTTTAGCGCCCACCCTCTAACTCACCTCCGGCCACCGCTCGCCGTCGCACCAGACCTCCTCCGCCCGTGCCTCCGCCACCAACGTGACCGCGAGAACGACCCCGACCTCGGCCACCCCTCCGCCGACATCGAACCCCGCCGGAACACCATCGCCGACGAGGAACCCGAACCACTCCGCCGTCTACCCTCGTCGCCGGCCTCGCTCCGTCGACCCCTCGCCTCGCCTAAGGTACCATCGTGACCGCCTTGGCCTCCTCTTTCCGTTTTCGCATAGAGCTAGGGCCTAGCCCCCTCGTAGGCACCATCGCCACCACACCCGAGCCCCGCCGTCGCCGGAGACGAAGGGGGGTATAGCCCCCTTAGCGCGTGTCGTGCCGGATTCAATCCTGGCCGCACGATCGCAATCGGACGACGCGCGTGAGCCCACGTACGCGATCTAATCCGCACCGTCGGATCTGGTCAAAGCGTTACGTTTTAATCTCGCGCGTCGATTCCCACTTAACCCGACGCGTGATCTCGTGCGTCCACGTGGTACCCCTTCGCGCGTTTTAATCCTGGCCGTCCGTTGTCACTTAACCCTCCCGCCTCGCGCCTGGCCATCGGATCCAGATCCGACGGTCCAGATCGAGCCGGCGCACGCGCACAGTGCGCGGGTTCACCGTGGGCCTGGCTCACCGTGGACCCGAGAGGTTTAAAATTTGAAAATAAATTCCAGAAATGCTTTTAAACTTGCAAAATTCATATCCAATGCATTTGGACTCTAAAAATTACCATTTCAATTTTAGAAAATTCATAAAATTATTCTCTACATGTTTATGCCATAAAAACAGTAGGTTTATTTTGACATTTTCATGTTTATTCAAATAATTACTCAAAAGCCTTTAGGATTAAAATATGGATTAAAATATTTAAACTTCAGAAAAATTATTATTAATTTCCTTTCTGTTCATTCACTGAAAACCACCAAATTGACATGAACTTTTCATTTCACACTTATTGGAGGATTTAATATGACCTTAATCACATTTAAACATTTGTTTTATAAAGAGGACAACCCTTCATTTTAATCCCTTTCAAATTATTTATAAAATCCAGAACCTTAATGTAACACCCCAGAAATTAAAAAGGAATAAAATAAAAGAAAAATATTATTTAAATCATTTCTGGATTTATTTATTAAAGGAAAATCATAAAAGAACCCAAATAAAGCCAAACAGGGAGAAATATACAAAATCTGGACTTGAAAATTTTATGAGATAGACTAGAGACCAAGATATAATTTTAGAAATTTTTACAAATTTTTATCAACAGTGATTCAACCCCTAATCAAATAAATGAATTACTGGAATTATTTTAAATCAGAAAAGGATTAAAAAGCTTAATGGGCCTCAACCCCGAAACCCCCTCCAACGGCCTTTAGGCCCAGCCCATCACCGCCCTCTCGCTGACAAGCGGGACCCGCCTGTCGGCGCCGCCCTCCCCTCTCTCCTCCCGCCCGCGCCCCGCCTGGACCCACCGGTCAGCCCCCGCCGCGCCACTGACCGTCCGGACCCGCCTGTCGGCCCCTTCCCTTTTTCGTTCGCCCACTGACAGGTGGAGCCCACCTGTCAGATTCATCTTCCTCCCGGGAAGGGGATCCCCTTTCCTTCTACCCGGCGATCACCTTCCGTTTCCTCGCCGCCGGCCGCCCGCGTTCGCTTGATCCACCCCGGATCGCCTTCCCTGATCACCGACGACGCCATTCCTTCTTTAGCCACGCGTTTTCGCGTTTATGGCAGTACACCCGGAGCTCTTGGAAAGGGATCGCCGGAGCCCTCTCGGCTTCCTCGATTCTCTTCCAATCCGACCACCGGCGACCCCTATTTAAACCCCTGTGGACGCCGCCCTCACCCCCACACCGCCTAAGCCTTAGCCTTCGCCCTCCAGAGCGCCGCTACGGTTTTTGCGAGCCCCTCCTCTGCTCCACCTCCGGCGAGACATCGCCACCGCCTCCGGCCTCCTCCACCTTAGCCACCGCCACCAACGAGACCGACGTCGACCACCCATCCCCGGCCACCACTCCGTTGGCCTTGGAACCCGCCGGATCACCACCGCCGTCGAGCTCCCGAACCCTCTTCGTCGTCTACCCTCGTCGCCGGTCGCCGTTCTTCGCCGCCGTCGCCACCAGAGGTACGGTCATGACCGCCCTCCCCTCCCCGTTCCATTTTTGCCGTCAGATAGGCCTGTAGGCGCTCGCCGTCGCCGCCATAGCCGCACCCGAGCCCGCCGTCGCCGGAGACAAAGGGGGTACGCGCCCCCTTAGCGCGTGCCGTGCCGGACGCGATCAAGGCCATCCGATCACGATCGGAGGGCCACGATTAAATCCCTTCGGGATTTAATCCGGGCCCTCGGATCTGATCGAAGGGGTATCGTGCGATCGCGGCCGTTGATCGCAACTTAAAACCCCGGATCCATCCGGTGCGTCCACGTGTACCCATCTGTCACGTTTTAATCGCAGCCGTCCAATTTCATTTAAACCTCCCGCCTCGCGCCTGGCCGCTGGATCAAGATCCAACGGATCTGGTTGATCCGGTCCACGCCACAGTGGCGCGGTCCACCGTGGGCCTGGCTCACCGTGGACCAAGAGCCCATTTTCTGTTTAAATAAAATTCTAGAAATTGATTTAAACTTTGAAAATTCATATCTTGCTCAAATTAACTCCAAATTTCACCATTCAAACTTTGTTAGAACCAGAATATTATTCTCCACACATTAATGCCATAAAAACAGTATGTTTCTGTTGCCCAAAATATTATTAATAAATAAATGAATAAAAATCCCTTAGGATTAAAATGAATAATACAGAAAATAAATTGGGAAAAATCCTAAAATATTAGACTTTATTGTTTTATATAAAACTCAGAATATTAAAATACTACTTCACATAAAAACACCCACAAATGATGTATGTTCCTTTGTTTTGTGAATTTTATCTGTTTATTGAATGTATTATTTATTTTTCGTAACGAGAAGACTACGAGTTCGTCGAGGAGCAGGAGTTCTACCCCGAGGTTCCTCCATCCCCATTTGCTGAGCAAGGCAAGTCATCGACCACCTTTGTGGACACAGTTGATCATTATTGAGCCCATGATTTAATACATTATCGCTATAACTCATAGGATAATATTGCATTAGTCCAAGATCAAGCCCTACACTTATATTTATTAGATCCCCGTCCTTGTGTGCAAACCCAAGCCATGCTTATTGAGCCTCAACTCCTTGTCACTCTACAAATATTATATTAGCTAGTGCCCAATGTACCGGCACAACCGCTATAGGATATAAAGAATGAGTCGTAGAATAGATGGAATCTGGTATATGAAATACCCCGTTATTCTTGTCTCTGGACTCTGTTGGAGTTAGGTATGTTATAAGTATGGTGGGTTCCGGGTGCAAGCTCGGGTTTGGTATGTCGCACCCGGGGCACTATAAGGACCGGTCTGCGGGATCTGTTGCAAAGCACTTCCGTACCAACCACAAGTCTAATGGGTAAGTCCTAACTGGAAGTGTGGAACACTCCGTCTCACGGCACCATAGTGGAGGGGGCAAGGGGCTAGCCCTCAGGGCGCCTTGTACCGACGATGGCTCAAGAGGGGGTATTGTGGAAACTCGACATGGCGAGACACGGTACGAAACCTATAAGAGGGTGTTGTTGAGTCGGGGAAGACCATATGGAAGGTTTTGGCACGAGTTCCCGTGTGATGGGTCATCTCGTTACACTTCGGTGTAGGTGATGAGTGCGTGCCTTGTGGGTACAGTGGTACATCTCTGATCAGAGTAATTCAATCTTTTCGAAAAGCCGAGCCCACGGTCAAGGGCGGGTTGTGTGACTACTCGCAGTTAGTTTACAATTGTTTGAATGGATGAGTTATTCATGGCATGTAAGGACTGTTGTGCGGGGAGGTAAAACGTACTCCTCGAGTTAGAAGATGATGATGCATACACATGTTTACTTTTCAGTACTAATAAATTGATCACACTTAAAGCTTTACAATTATGCTGCTTCCGCAAAAATTAGCCACTTTCCCCCTTGTAATTTACCTTGCATTATATTTGCATTCGGTGGCTTGCTGAGTACATCTGTACTCACCCCGTTGACTTACACCATCAGAGCCAGTCTACTACGAGGAGGATGAAGGTCTGGAGTAGCGACCCAGTCAAGGCGAGACTGGAAGAAGGCGTTCATCTAGGACCCTTGATTTTATTAGTTTCTCTTCACTTTCATTCACTTTTGTATTAATGCGGTCTACGAACCGTGAATGATTGCCCGTATTGTACGTGGTCGCTTGATGAACGTCTTGTTTTATTGATTTTCGATAGAATTTCAATAAAGTCCTGATTTATTAAATCGGGGCGCGACAAGATGGTATCAGAGCCGACTTGACTGTAGGAAGCCAAACAGACCTGACCTTAGGACTTATATATATCCATTATATTTTACAAAAGATTACTTATCCTCTCATCTTCTAAGATTTTCACAAAAATTTTCTCTCTTTTGTAGATGCCGGTTCACACCATGAGCGGGACTCTTCGTGACGAGGCCGGATTCATCCGTGAGCTTCGCGTGCTTGTCGACTTTTTGGGGTTTCCCCATGAGCCTGCGTTCCACGGGATTTTTCCCGATGCGAACGAGAGCTACTGCGAGGTCACGGTAGTGATCCGCCCCTCTTCCACGCAGCCACCCTTCTACACCCATGGAGTTGGAGGACCTTCATTCGTGGTGGCCAGCCAGCGAGCCGCTCTCCAGTCCCTCGCCGAGCTTCGACTGGTCTACGACTGCCACCTCCGCGACACCGTCTACCGCTTCATGCCCATGCGCACACCTGGGAGTCACCGCAGCATCTACATCAGTCCCCTCACCCAGAGCAGCTCCGCCATCACCCGCACGATGAGACTCTTGGAGGCCATGGACAACCTCCACACGGAGGCCGTCCTCGACGCAGACAAGCCATCAC